>JANAVB010008398.1:10408929-10878162 GCA_029216955.1 Iris pallida
TCCTCCATCAACTAGTTTGTAATGGACACTCGTAGCGAGGGGATCTGGATTTTAAGAGGAAGTACGGCTTCGCTCCTGTATACCATGGAGAATGGTGTGTTGCCCGTCAGAGTCTGTACCGTTGTGCTATAGGCCCAAAGGCATTTGCCTAACTTCTCGTCCCAGTCGCACTTATTAACGACACGACTTTCTTGAGAAGTTTGACGATTGTTTTGTTGAAAGCTTCAACCAACCCATTTGTCGTCGGATTATAAGTAGTCGATGCCATATTTTGAATGCGATTCTTATCACAGAACCTGCTAAACGCATGGGTTATGAATTGCGAACCATTGTCGTGGATGATCTTTCGGGGTACCCCGAAACGGTAGATGACGTGACGCTTGATAAAGCTAATCACCTTCGAGCTCTTTACCTATGACAGAGGTACTGCTTCCGCCCACTTAGAAAACTAATAGATGATTGCCAAGATGAAACGATGCCCTCTAGATGACGGAGGAGTAATCGGTCCAACTATGTCCATATCCCAGGGTTCGAATGGCCATGAGACAACCGTGGAGTGTAAGAACTCCGAAGGTCGATGGATAAAATCAACGTGCAGCTGACAGCATGGCACTTCTTGGCGTATTCGACAACATCAACCATCATGGTAGGCCAGTAATAGCCCATGCATTAAAGTCGATCATATTGTGTAGGACCAGATTGGTGGGCTCCACAGGCACCACCGTGGGCCTCCCGAAGAGCTTCGATTGCTTCCTCATTTGATAAACATTGGAGGAGAAGTCAGTCGTATGAGCGATGATATAACATTTAGCCGTATCGTAGTAGAATCAGAGAGAATAGCTTTTGACAGACTGGCTTCCTTCGGGTCGTCTGGAAGGATTTCATAGGTTGCATGGTCTATTAACGAAATTGTTAGTCCCTAACATTGACACCAACGTCTGCTGGCATAGCATGGTTCAGACACATGCATAGCTTGTTCTTGGGGCACACCAAATTTCGGTCGATTACTGTAACAAAGTGTTGGATCCCAAGAGATGCCACCAAGGAGGCAGCAAGGCCAGCCAGATTATCAGTCTCTAACTTTTGTAGCCAAGGTACATGTTCTTTGAAGAACTTGGTAAAGGTTGAGATGATGTCCAATGCTTCTTTATGATAGGAAATCAGGTCTTCGTGGCGGTCCTCGAACCTAGTTGACAATGAGTTTCGAATCACCATAGGACTCGAGGCATTCAACCCTAGTTGTCTTGCTAGCTGGAGTCACATAATGAGGGCATTGTTATCTGCCATATTGTTGGAGCACAACTCTGTGAAGGAATATGCACGTTGGATGACTAGGTTGTCTGGAGAGAAACCAAGACTACCCCTATCCCTACGATGATCTTACCCTTGGGGCCTGCTCTTGAATCGCTGTCGAATAACATCCGCGAGACGGAGTTCTCTTCGACAATATTGGATTCCAGCACCTCATACGAAATATTCTCATAGAGTTTGGATGATTCCAGGATTAGGTATGCAGCTAAGAAGTCAACTAGCGCCTGGCCCGTGACAGCTTTTTGTGGTATGAATGTAAACCCTCTTCCTGAATTTCTCAAAATTTTTATTTATTTATTTATTTATCCTATTTTTCGTATCTTGAAATAAATCTCTTTTGAAAACTTATAAACATTATTTGCTATTATTTTTGAAAACTATTAGAAGGTACTATTTGGTTTGAAGAAAAATATTTATTTTGAAATTCATGGTTGCATTACAAAATATTGGTTAGTAATTATGGGACCTACAAATGTCTTGATTTCGAGAAAAAATAAATTATTAGACTTGTAAATACTATAAAGGATTGCTAATTTATTTTTAATCATGACTATGAATACTTTAGATTATCATGTACGCTATTTTCGACTTCAAATTATCATGGCAATCAACTATTCGAATATTTAAGTCTAAATATGATTTAAAATATTTTGATGATTTTAGATATCTTTTCAAATTATTAGATTACATTAATTTAGTTTTTGAAAGTTATTGACTATTATGCTACCAATAAAGATTGCCAATCTAATAAAAGTTATATGATTTAATTGGTATGATTTAAAGGTATTGGGAAATGTTAAATATGTATCTGAACTATTTATTAGGTTAAGATTGTTTTAAAATTCGATTTAAAGGAAAAATTTATAGATATGTGTAAAGATTAGGATAGGAATAAACTAAGTGACAAATCGATTGCAATTTATTCCTATGACACCATATACACCTCCCTCTATCTCTCTCGTGTATATATGCATATCATAGCCATCAATTCTCCTATGCACCCTACAATAACATCGCCACCATCGTCGTTGTTGCCTTCTAGCCTGCAAGCCACCCCGACCAAGCCACCATCTCCTGCACCGCCACAAACACCTCCTGCTGCCATCACAAATCAACCGCCATCACCATAATAAATATAATCTTGTTGTCGTGTCGGGGTCCAGTTATCATCAGCCTAATGTCTGCCGTGTCCGACATGACAGAGAGCGCCAGCATTACTCCCAGCCGTGTCACTACCACCGTAATATTTTCCGACGACCATCAGACCTACCGCTCGCCTCCACAACCGTGACAACCTTCCTGTCCAAATAAACACCAACACCACTAACAGACCTGATCACCTCCGTTAGACACCGGTGACCCCGTGCCCAGTGGTGTTCCTCCGTACCGAGCGACATAGCCGTCCCCTCATCATCTTCATCACCAAACCATCATGGCGGCCGACCGCCTCTCCCGGGCACAGTACCCTGACCCCGTCGTGGCAATGCCAACGCTTGTACACACCCGAGCTCCACCGATGTCCGGTGGGCCGCTCTCCGCCGAGCCAGCGCGTGGGTAGATGGGTCAGTTTCTCCCTGACATGTGCAGTCTCTGTTGGTATTTTTGCTTTTTGGTCTTTTGCTTTAGAAACTAGAAAGATAGTCCCACATTAGAAAAACCAAATTGATGGTATCTCTATATAAAGCTTTGCTTGTGTTGAGAGATCACATGAAGTATGGAGAGGCACAAGGGTGTCATGTGGAAGCATTTTTCAAGTGGAAAGAAGGCTAAAACCAACAAAGAAGCATTAATGCTTTTTGTCATGCTCATGGGATAATCCCCTTGTGGAGCTAAGCTCCGAAGGTGCTTAGCGACCCAGACTCGGACTCGGGCTCAAGGGCATAAAGTGGCATTTTGTTGGCGCACTTTGCACTTAGCACGCCAGCATCGGCGTAAAGCGTATTGTGCGCAGTTGATGCTCTTGTCTCTGTGCGAGTCACAGCACAGGCGCAATGCAGGCGCGCGGGTGCTGCGACGCTAGGCACGCAGGTACTGTAGGGTTGTGGTGCACAGGTACTGTGGCATGCAGGTGCTGTAGGGCTGCGACGCAGGTGCTGCGACACTGGGCACAGGTACTTCGGGGCTGTGGCACTGTACGCTGGGCACGCAGGTGCCGTTGGCTGCTGTGGGCTTCACAACTACGCACGCAGGTTGACGAGCTGAGTGGCTATGGGGCACAAGTGGGTAAGATGTGGCTGATTGAAAGATTTGAGCGGTTATGAAAAGATTGAGTTAATTGATCAGATTCGATCTTTGTGGGATTTGAATTCAATTCATTCAAATCTTTCCATTATTTGCTCCTATCTTTTCGCAATCAGTTACGGCCAGGATTAAGATTAGGGTTTCGACCATTTTCTATAAATACTCTTTTCGTGCCTTCATTAGGCACTTATGCAAAAAATAAAGAGACGAAGAGAGAAGTGCTGCTGCCGCCAATGAAGTCCTAAGGAGTTCTTCCCGTTCGTAAAGGAGGTGACAACGAGCGTTCCAGAAGTTCTTTCAAACTTGCTGGTTACTGGGAGCAGATCGCAATCGGGCAAATATTACTTTGAGCAACGGTAATCTTTATCCCCCAGCAGAGTCGTTGCATCAACTCCGGTTGAGAGTGACGATTCATATCGTTGCATTTTGAGAGCGATTATTCATCTCGTTTCATCAACTTCGATTGAGAATGAGTATTCATCTCTCTCTTCGGAGAATGTATTTTATATCTCTTTGAAAATAGGAGTTCGAGATCTCCATCTTCCATCAAAAGGTCTGTTTCGAAAATAACAATCTCAAAGCAAGATTTCGATCTGATGGAGTACAATCGTGCATAAATTCTCGATACAAGTTTTCAACTTGAGAAATTTGATAGAGAGCATTTCAACGTTCGGAAGAGAAAGGTCAGCCTTAATCTTCAACTCATGAGCGTCGACTATGTGTTGACAGATCCTGAGCCTTTGATTCCAGAGGGTAAAAATGCTCAAAAGGTTGCTGAAGCCAGGACTTTGCAGTCGAAGTGGAGACGGGATAACAACCTCTGCAAGTTGTTGATCCGTAACTCTATGGAGGACACTCTGGCGGATTCATACAACAAGATGGTCAATGCAAAGGATGTCTGGAAGTCTGTAGAGAATCTGTACAAGGTAGATAAGAACAGGAACAAGATCCACGTGACCATAAAGGCCTGGAGGATGTGGTTTGAGGGCGACAAAACCATGTTGCCTCAAGTCAAGGAGTTCCTTAAGTTACGTCAGAAGCAGACGGATGACGACATGCCCTTGGTTGATGCTTTTGTCGTCGGGGGTATTGTCGCCAAGTGCCCACCTGGGTGGAGCAACTTCATCATAGACATGTACCGCAAGAAGATGGAAGTGGATCAGGAATACCTCTTGTACTGGATACATGTTAAAGATGAGTTGAGGGCTCAACTCAAAGTGGATGCCTTGTCCAAGCAGTTGTCTAAGGCAAACGTGGTGTAAGGATAAAGTTCTAAAGGGAAGCAGAAGGCTCCCTACCAAAAAAAAGACGTTCCCCATCTAAAGGTGATGTCGGCTCAGTTCAAGCTAAGTCCAAAAAACTTGGGACTTGTTTCAACAGTGGCAAGAAAGGCCACTGGAAGAGGGACTGCAAAGAAAAACCAAAACAAAAGGAGCAAGGTGTGGCTAACTTTGTTGCTATGATTGTGCAGATTGACTCAGCTGGGATTGGCACGGACTGGTGGATAGACACTAGGGCCTCGTGTCATGTTTGCTCACAAAAGGACTGGTTCACCACGTACCAACCTGTCTCTCAGAAGGTTATGGTGGCAAACCAGACATAAGCTGAAGTACACGGGATCGGGACAGTGGCATCGAATAACCTCTTCAATGTCAAGAATAGGACTGTGCGTCTAAGGCACAGGGCGATAAATGATCTTATTAAAAGAGAGGTCATTGCCGTAGTGGATGTTCGGGGTCTGGAGAATCTAGCAGATCCGTTCACCAAAGGTCTCAAGCGCTAGCTGGTTGAAGACATAGCAAGTAAGATGGGCTTGAAGATACTCTGATATTATGTCTTTGCAATTCTACTATAAAGTTTTATGCTATTAGTTCAAAGAGAAATCTTATAGGCATCTAACTTTTAGTTCAAGGAAGGACAATTGACTGGAAGAATATCAGGAACAGTGGACAAATCTATTAGGATGTAGCAGGGTTATGAATCCAGAACCACTATTGTCTACTGATTGTTCTTTACAAAGAACAAAGTCCTGTGAGAGGATGGCTTGGAAGCCTTAATGAGTTCTCAGGCATCTAGGATGTCTGGTTTGCTTTACAGAAAGCACGAGTAGCACAACACTATAAAGAAGCATAGTACTTCATGCTACAATGGAGTGACACCACATGAGGTACCTAGTGAGGATAAAGCCTCAGCTTCGGGCCAAATCACAGCGGCGTAGCACCGCACATAGGCAAGATGGCCTAATACTGTATAATAAAGAGTGGTAGGTATAACTACAAAGAGGCTGGGTCTCATGTTACAGTGGGTGACACCATACGAGGCAGGGCCTCGACTTTGCAAGCCATGTCACAGTGGCATAACACCGTAAGAAAGCGAAAGGCTTCATGCTGGGTATTATGGCACTACAAAGAGGCTGGGTCTCATGCTACAGGTGGTATGACACCACATGAGACAGGGTCTCGACTTCAGACCATGTCATAGCGTTGTAGCATCTCAAGGAAACAAAAGGCTTCATGCTAAAAACTCTTTAAAAGAACTCACTTAGAGTGTATGGAAAAAGATGTAGGCCGTCTATTGAGGGAAATCATGTAGACACCCAAGATATATACACCAAAACCAGACTGGCACAAGACCTTTAATGTGCAGCCAGAAGCGCAGTTGATGTCATTGTGTGAATGGGAAGAATTATAGTTATAGTGCAGAATTCAAGGCTTAGTCCATTCTTGTAGCATGCGGTCATTTAACCCATGTGAGAAGATTCAAGTCGTAGCGATATCTATCCTAATGCATGATAGACAGTCACTGTGGGGAATGCTCAACCCATATATAAACATATGTAGGGGATTGTTGATGTTTTTGTTTATTGGTCTTTTTCTTTAAAAACTAGAAAAATAGTCCCACACAAGAAAAACCAAATGGATGGTATCTCAATATAAAGCTTTGCTTGTGTTGGGATATCACATGAAGTGTGGAGAGGCACATGGGTGCCATATGGGGGCATTTTTCTAGTGAAAAGAAGTCTAAAACCAACAAAGAAGTATTAATGCATTTTGTCATGCTCATGGGATAATTCCCTTGTGGAGCTAAGCTCCGAAGGGTCTTAGCGACTCGGACTCGAACTCGAACTCGAGTTCAAGGGCGTAAAGTGGCGTTTTGTTGGTGCACTTTGCACTTAGCACATAAGCATCGATTCTAGGTGCATTGTGCGCAGTTGATGCGCTCGTCTCTACGCGAGTCGTAGCATAGGCGCATTACAGGCGCACAGGTATCGCAGGTGCTGCGGCGCTGCGGTACGCAGGTGCTGCAGCACTGTGGTATGCAGGCGTATAGGTGCTTTGGCGCTACGCGCTTAGGTACTATGGGGCTGCGGAGCACAGGTGCTGCGACGCTAGACGCGCAGGTGCCGCGGCGCTGGGCGCAGGTGTTTTGGGGCAGCGGCACTGGGCGCTGGGCATGCAGGTGCCATGGGCTGCTGCAGGCTTCTCAGCTACACGAGCAAGTTGACGAGCTGAGTGGCTATAGGGCACAGGTGGCGTAAGATGTGGGTGATTGAAAGATTTGAGCGGTTTTGGAAAGATTGAGTTGATTGATCAGGTCCGATCTTTGTGGGATTTTAATTTAGTTCATTCAAATCCCATTATTCGCTCCTATCTTTTTGTAATTAGTTACGACCAGAATTAGGATTAGGGTTTTGGCCTTTCTCTATAAGTACTCTCTTCATGCCTTCATTAAGCTCTTACGCCATAAAGAGACGAAGAGAGAAGTGCTGCCGCCGCCATTGAAGTCCTAAGGAGTTCTTCGAGTTTGTAAATGAGGTGACAACGAGCGTTTCAGAAGTTTTTTTGAACTTACTGGTTCCTGGAAGCAGATCGCAATCGGGCGAATCTTGCTTTGAGAAACAGTGATCTTCATCACCCCAGCAAAGACGTTGTATCAACTCTGGTTGAGTGTGATTTTTCATATCGTTGCATCAACTCTGGTTAAGAGCAATAATTCATCTCGTTGCATCAACTTCGATTGAGAATGAGTATTCGTCTCTCACTTAGGAGAATGTTACTACTATATTTCTAGTTTGAGGATATTTTTGTCATTTTTGGGGTTATTTGAATTTATTAGAATTTATTTGAATTTATGGAAATTTTTAGGATTTATTTTGGAATTGTTTGAATGAAGGTTGACTAGGTTGACTTTGACTAGCTTGGACTTGGTAGGCTAACCTAGAAGCTAACCCTAGTTGTGTTTGGACTTGGTTAGGTCATGTAACCCTAGTTAGACTAGAGTTAACCTATGGTTTAGTCATTTAAACCCAAGTTAGAATAGAAGGCTTTTAGACACAAGTCATGACTTGTGGTCTTGAACCATTGATTAATGATTAAGCCCAAGCCCAACCCATTAGCTAAACCTAACCCTAGCCAATCCAGCCATGGTCGGCCACTAGCATCAGGAATCCCCCCTATAAATAGTCTCCTCCATTAGGTTAAGCCTCTTTAGGAAAGAACAAGTTTTAGAAAGAGATGATTCTCCATCTTCATAAATTCCTAAAAAATCCAAATTAACTCATTTTTCCCTCAAACAAATTGCAATAGGTTCTAAATTAAGTTTTCTTGCTGTTGGTATAATTATTTCTCAGTTTTATAGAAATTTGGTGGAGTTTGGGGAGCAAGGAGACACCCCTCTTAGAAGCTTTTTGAGGACTTGTGACACCATTAGGTAAATCACAAAAACTCTTTGTTAGATGCTGTTTTTATTGCATGATGACCTAGATCTAAGGGTCCCCTAGCTAACCCTAGATTTTTGTAGGATTTCGTGTCCTTTTCGTGTCCTAAATGGACACGTATCAGTCCTAGTATGATAGTGTTTGATGAAATGCCCCAAAGGGTATTTCGAATTGTTTTTAAGAAAGTTTCTGAATAGGAAATCGTGTTTTAGTGTTGCTTACATGTTTCTTGTTGACTGGGAGTGAATTGATATCGTTTCGTGTAAGATTGGACACTTGGACACGTCGCGCGTGCACGGACTGCACTGTCCTGCTGCTCGGGGCAGATTGCTCACTGGTTAAGAACGAGGACACGTGAAACTCGACACACGCCTAGGGGCACTGACTGACACACCACGTGTCAAGTTTCAGATGACCACGTGGCGTGTCGATGGAGAAATCACCACTGTACTGGGATTTTACTGACTGTATCAGTCGGGTTTTCGTGCACTGATACGCTGTTCGTATCTCTTCTGGATACATCGTGGACACTGACACACTCATCTAGACCTAGTCTAACACTAGACTCGAGCACATGGTCTCTCGTGTTGTGCATTGAGTCCAATGTGGCTCGATATGGCCGCACAAGGCCTGTTTTTACTGTTTTTCCTGATACTCAGTTGTTTTGCAGTTGGATACCTCGTGTCCAGCTATGTGGACACGAGCACACACCCTTGACACGTGTGCACATGTACCACCCCTCTGTCATAATTATTTTGGGTTTTAAATGGTTTTCGAATTCAATTATGGTTTCTAAATAGGAAGGCTATGTAACATTGTTCTTCATGACAGTTGGGTTTTGTTTTGATATTGTGAACTGTCAACCTTATTGAATCCTTTTCCTGATTTAAATGATAATTTAGTTTGGGTTTTAAGAGGATGAATACATACATAGTGTACTTGTTGAGATTCATTTGGTTATGGGATTGGTCAAGCTTCTAAGTGTTAAACTAAAATTGATGTTGTTTATTTATTTTCAGCAATATGAAAACCTGAGAGCAAATCAAATAACTGAAGTTGAGTGTTGAAGCTTCATAACTGAAATAAAATGGAATGCAACTGAGTTTTGATTCAACTTGTGAACTGAGATTGATTTGGGTTGTTTTGGGTTGATAGCTTGTTCTGTCAAGTGATTCGAATTCCTATAACTGAGGGTTTTGTGAATGTTTGAAATTACCTTGTTGAACTGTCAAGATGATTGGCTTCTCATTTTTGAACACTATTTCCAGCTCACATGTTCACTATTTTGTAGTCCATATTGGACTGCACACACACACACACACTGTTTCAGTGATGCCCTTCCATTCTTTTCCTGTCACACTGATTTCAAATTCTGTGCACATACACACATAACAGCCAAACCAGAGAACTCTCTCACCCTTCACACCCTCATGCTAACACATAAATTTCACTCTCTCATTCACCAATGACAGGAAACTCTAACACACACACACTCACTTGTCTAGACACACATTGTCTCTCACTCATTACACACACACATGCCTTCCCTCTCTCTATAAACATGTATCAATATATATTATATGTATATATCTATTTATGTAGTGTATGTATATATATAGGTAATGTATAGGAATGCAATATAATATATATGTATATTGATAAATAAATTAGACATGTTTGAATGTATGCTAGTTGTCTAGCATATAGCTATATTGTGATAATGTGATATAGTTGGGATAGGCTTGGTTCAGGCTTGCATAGCCTTGTAGTGGTGTGTACTAACTAGTGTAGGCTTGTTTAGACCTAGGAAGACTTGTTTGACCTAATTTAGACTTGTTAGACCTAGTTTGACCATAGTTGACCTAGTTTGACTTCTAGGGTTGACCAAGGTTGACCAAGAGTTGACTTTGGCCTAGATTGACCTAGATTCATCTAGAATGAATTGAATTGTATCTTGTTATCATTTTAGACTTGTTGTGACTTGTGCTGTTCTGATTAGGAGCCAGACACCTCTCCTCGGACAGTACATTTTATCCGGACACTTAGATACCAGGCGAGTACATTCTCTGATCATTTCATATCTTGCTTAGAATTATTTTCCCGCTTTAAATTACTTTACTTGATACTGTCATGTTGGTCACACGGATTAATACAATATGGATCCCTTCTTGAGATGTTATCCCTTCAGGGAGCATCGGCTACTTCAAGTTCTGTGCGTTTCACTTACATGGCATATCACTATGCTTCATTGGTTCATTGATCACTTGTGACATGTACTCTCATGGTCACAGAGTCTTCCTTGAATCCTTATCCCATTTATTGGGTTTCCTAGAATCCCCATTTATGGGACTACCATGTACCACCCTTCGGGGGTCGTTACATGGAATCATAACATAACCTGGTTGGATCCTTGTGTATTGATTGGGGGTACGGGGGAATAGAAGTAGACATGTGAATAATATTCAAGTAGTGTAGCATCAGAATCATTCCATAGTGTAGCATCAGAATTATCTTATGCCATTTACATGTCTATATTGTACTCTGACTCACTAGCCACTGTTAGTTCTCTATTATAGTAGATATTTCTATTACAGTTCTCTCTCTGTTTACATACTGTATTTCTTTCAGTACCTGTATCTTACTTTGCTGCATGATTATATTTTCTAACCTGCTATGATCTGTTGAGATGTATTGTGCTCGCTCCTGTCCTGACTGGACCTGTTGAAAATATTACAGAGGACGAGGAGGAGGCCTGTGTGGATACCTTCTACGGAGCAGCCCTAGACGACACTTGTGAGCTGGACTCTCAGGAGGACCCAGCTCTAGCTGAGGACATTACCCCCATTGCCTAGACTAGCTTAGTTAGGCTTTATCTCACTTATGTTGTCTTGAGACTGGTTTCGCTAGATTTTATTTCTGTCTTGAGATCTGAGTTGTATATGTTCTTTCATATTCAGTAGCTGAGACTTGTACTCTAGATAATGCTGAGATGTTATCTTAGACTATTTGATCATATGTATTTCCTTGAGTTCTATATCATATCGTGCTTCTTCTTCCTTAGTTGTGATTGAGTTTACATTCTGCTATGTCACCCCCATTCGGGGAGTATAAACTGTTTAGAATTATATTGTTAGATGTTGTGACCTAGGACAACGTTCTACCGCCGACCCTGCGGCGTAGGCTGGACGTACCCACGTCTCGTGCCCATACTCTAGGGTGCTGGTCGTGACATATTTTTAGTGGTGGCCCATGCAGGTCTAGACTAAAAGTGTAGTGATATTCGAACCCGATTATCACCACAGCCTGCAGTAGGATATAGGGCATTAATTTTCAAGGTACTCAATCACATTAGAAAAATTCTTTTATTGCCATCTAAATCCTTACTGTCATTCAATTCTTTTGAATTTTAACTGTCCGCCTTTGTTATATCGCTTCTTTCTCAGAAATTGACACTCTTGTTTGGTCTATCTTCAGGATGGTGGAGACGCGGTCGCACCGTACCATTCATGGGGATGCTATAGAGGGGTCTGCTACCTCTCAGCCAGTTCAGCAGAGCCAGGAGACTGCAGCTCCTGCCACCTCTGCTCGTATTGAGACTTCAGCAGCAGCAGCAGGGGGTATGCCTCCACCGGCTCGGAGGTAGGACCCAGTCATCGCCGAGGTGCCTTTCCAGCAGCCGCCGCCTACAGGATATGTAGATGCGGCAAAGTTGTTCGTATACTTCCAGCAGTTCATGGACCAGCTGCAGGCCCGACAGGACAGGGGCATGGAGTTGGCCCTCACGACAGTCGCAGCCCGACCAGTGGTTTAGCAACCAAGGACACCGGGGATAGGGCAGTTCCAGAAGAAGAGCCCCAGAGACTTCTTGGGGACTGAGGGGATTCTATATGCTGATGAGTGGATCGAGCATATAGAGGAGATCTTCCTCCTGGCCCAGATTCCAGCAGATCTCCAAATAGAGGCAACAGCTAGCCGGATGCGAGATCTTGCTCGCACCCGGTATTAGTCAGACCCCAAGGTGGGGGTAGCTGGGCAGACTTGCGAGGAGTTCAAGGGCTTCTTCAAGAAGAAGTTCTTTCCAGATTCAGTGCTCAGAGCCTTAGAGTCGCAGTTCAAGAGCCTAGTTCAGGGGAGCCTGTCAGTGGAGGAGTACGCCGGGGAGTTCGACCGCCTCGGCAGATTCGTAGAGGGCTTGAGCGAGACGGCGAAGGCCCAGAGGTTCTGGAAGGGTCTGGTCAAGGAGGTCAAGTCCTTGACCAAGGGCAACAGGGATGCCACATTCGAGGAGATCTTGATGGAAGCCTTATTGGCTGAGGATGATCTTGAGCTTAGGCTCAAAAGGGGGCGAGACCCAGTTGGGGGCAGCAGCAGCGGAGACCAGGCCAAGAGGCTTCACTTTCAGCACCAGCAGCCGAGGCAGTTCCAGCCGCAGTCGATCCAGCAGAGGCCAGTTCACCAGCAGCAGCAGCCGAGACAGTACTAGCAAGGCCAGAGATAGGGTATTACTTGTGCTTACTGCAAGAAGTCTGGGCATGTCACCAATGAGTACCGGAAGAGGCTAGGCCATTGCCTAGTGTGTGGTTCAGCAGACCACCAGATGAGGGAGTGCCGTATGGGACGAGCAGCTCAGGGAGCAGCAGTCAGAGCTCCAGCAGGCCAGCAGTGGGGACCAGCCCTGTCGACACAGCAGCAGAGGTTCGTCCAGCACCAGCAGCAGGCCAGAGGAGGCCAGCAGGGGCGATCTTTCGCCATGGCGGCTGAGGGTGCAGAGGTAATAGGAGAGCTGATCGCAGGTTCAATTCTTTTCGACTCCAGTCCAGCTTTTGCATTGTTCGATTCTAGTGCTTCGCATAGCTTCATATCAGTATCCTTTACGATTAGACACGGTACCGTAGCTGAATCATTGCCTAGGACTTAGAAGATCATGACCGGGGGTGGCATTATCCTCGTGAGTGATATTTGTAAGGGTCGGAGTGTTATTTTGGGAGGCCGTGAGTTGGAGGTGAGCCTACTCGTAATGCCATTGCCGAACTATGATATAGTACTCGGCATGGATTGGTTGAGCAGGCACCACGCCAGCATTGATTACAGAGGGGGTAGAGTTCTCTTCAGAGTGCCGGGGGAGCCAGAGTTCGAGTACTCCAGACGTCAGGCAGAGCAGAGCGACGGAGTCTTCTGCGGAGTCTCGGTTGAGGAGAAGACGATTCCACTGTAAGAACGAAATAGTAAAGCGTAATACTCTAGAGGGGGGTGAATAGAGTTGGCAGCGGAATAATGCTAATTAAAAAATGTTAGCAGCACAATCACAGAATATTAATCACAACTAAAATAATGTAAAGGCAAAGTTAAGAGAGCAAACGCAAAGACAGCGATGTATACTGGTATCCCTCTGTCGAGGACTAATCCAGTCGGTAAAACTCTTGCTACCAGTTGAATCCACTATTGGAAAAACCGCAAGTTTTCTTACGAAGTCCTGGCAACTTCTACAACGCGAGCTTTGATACGAAGAACTCGTCCAACTTCAAATGTGAAGGGGTATTCTTCAATCAAGCCTTCTGATTACAATCTCTCAGAAACTTCTAGACCGTACCGCACTGGCAAATCGACTAGAGGATTGTAACTGGCTTGGGATCTGAAATTGAAAGCTCTAGAAAACTCTTTGGAAGACAGAAAGCTTTAGATAGAGAGAAGATTGAAAGTGAATGAGTGAGTTTAAATGATCGAAATCCTTCTCTATTTATAGGTGTTCCAAAGGCAGACTTCTGACAGAATTCGGACAGAATTCGGGCAGAACTCAATGAGCAAATCTCGGTCTAATCCGCAACTGCAGGAGGACCAAGTAACAAGGATTCAAAATCACAACGGCCACCAACCGAACTCTGGCCGAACTCGGTCCAAGTTTTGTCAGGGTTAGGTTAGGGTTTTAAAAAGCTTTTTGGTGATTTTTGAAAACCTTTTTGAAAACCTTTTTGTAAACCTTTTTGAGAGGTCATTTTAAAAACATTTTGAACTCATTTAAGGGTAGCCTATTTGCCAGTATGACTCGGTGTACAACATATTCCTAGACTCAAATAAAATGAAAAATACATTGCATAAGGAATTACAGACTCGAGTAGGCAAACAGATCTTCGGTCTTGAATTCAGTGGATAGCCATTCTTGATCATGTCCAAGAGTCTGAGATGTCCCGACTAGCTTCGTATATCCAGAAAGAGTTTGATCAATTATTAAAATTAGGTTGACCATATGACCAATGGGCCAACAATCTCCCCCATTTTGATAATTGACAAACTATGAATGATATAACATTAAGCTTGTTCAAAATATTAAAAAGTAGAATTGTTCATATCCTGTATTATCTCAAAAAAAATGTTAGATCTATTAATTTTTCTCCCCCTTTGTCACTTAGCAAAATAATTGCAAAAGAGAAAGCTCCCCCGCAATCAATGCATAAGTAACAAATAGTGAGAAAACACATATAAAAGAAATAAGGCAGAAATAAAAGAGAAATATCACAGGCATGTATTAAAAAAAATCATCACAGGCAGTCTATAAAGAATGAAGCATTATAAAGAGATAGTGCTATCATAAACTGAAACTGAAACATAGTGCTGAAATAAACTGGAATGCCATAAACTGAGGCATAATAAACATGTCCATGAAAATAATAGAGTACTGAAGCAAACTAAAAAGTGCTAATAATAATCAAAAAGTACTGATAATAACTTGGAATGTCGGAGCATTTCCAAGTGTACAATAAAATATCACTCAAAATCATATAGTCACATCTCCTCATCATCATCCTCATCATCATTATCAGCTCGACCAGCATGTCCTGAAGGACCAGCTCTAGAGGTACCAGTGCCAGAAGGATGAGGAGGGGCGCCAGCATAGAAATCACCAACAAAGTCACGAGGTGGAGCACGGTCAGGACGGTACCAATCATAGGCGTTACCGGGCTGGAAGTAGGCATGAACAGCCTCATCCTCACAGCGGTAACCAGAAAAAGCTGGATCTCTAGGGATGGAACCGGCTGAATGACCAGTCTGGACGAAACGAAGATCAGCTAAGGAGTTTACCATCGCCTGATAACGGGTGACGTCGCGGAACTCACGCTCGCGAGCTATGTCCGTCATTGAGACGTGCAAAGCAGATAAATGCTGATGTATGCCCTCAAATGTCATGGCATACTGATGAGGTGGTGGAGGAGGTGCAGTAGGAGGAGCAGGAGGTGGAGCTGAAGCAGTCATGCTACGACGAGATAACTGAAGAAACTTGGGCTCAGGGTCCTGAGTACAAGTCGACAGATCGATATCGAAGCACTGAAAGATGCGTGGGAGAATCATCGCGTAAGAGAGATTTATATCTCTTGCACGACAACGACCCATCATCTGAATTATGATCTTAGGGGCAGAAAATGGAATCCCCTTAAGAATGTGGTACATGGCGGACAGCTCAAGAGAAGTCACATCATCCTTGGAAGTAGATTTTGGAAGGATAGTGGAATAGATGATGTGATGCAATTCATAGTTAAACAAGTTAAGGTTGTTAGCCTTGAACTTTTCAGAGCGTACTCTATCAGGTGCACAGAGTTCCGCTTTGAAACTTGCGAGTATTGTGCCTTCAGGAAAATCAAATTCAGTAATGTCGACTAGCGGTTCACCTTCGTTAGGGATACCAAGGATCTCCGCTAAGAGGTCATCATCGAAATTGATATCAATACCTCCACACGAGTGCTCACATCAAAAGTGTTTAATGAGATATTGCAATAAAATAATCTAATGGCATTAGTTGCTATAGGGAAGCAGAGTTTAACAAAAAGATGTAACCCTAATGCCTCAAAGAAATGACGATGATCAGGAAACACAGTCCATTTGACTGGAGCGCCTGTGCATATGGATCTCATGGAGAAGTCTCCATACCACTGTAGGGCTTGGTCTATGGTTTGAAAGAAAAACCCGTCGAACGCGCCGTGGCTCGTTTGGACCCTCGAGAAGAGAGAATTTGTATGCGGATGCGAAGATGACCCTTCCTCACTGGGGGTCGTCTTCTTCCTCTTTGAAGGATTAAATTTGGGTGCCATTTGTGCAAATTGAAGTAAAAATGCACTAATTGAAAAGTGGAGAAGGATGTGGTTATACCTTCCGAAATCAAAGTATGTCGAACGACGAACTCCGCACGAATCCAAATTTTGGATTGATTTCGCCACTTGGATTGGAAGAAAGAGGGTGGTGAAGAACTAGGGTTCGGGGCTCCTTCGCGGCTGCTGCTGTTTAGATGTAGTTTGGAAACAATGAAGAAGAAGGGATCTCGGGCTCTGGCTATATAACCTGAAACCCTCAACCGAACTCGGGCTGAATTCGGTCAGAGCTCTGGCCGAATTCGCCTAGGGTTCTTTATAGTTAATTTTTGCCATTCTTTTTCATTGTCTCATTTCAAATATTTAATTCAAAGATTAGTTATTTTAGCCTTCAATTAACATAATTAATATTATTTTATGAATTAAATATCGTTACACAGCGACCGTCTCAGATTAGCTGTTGGAGTACTGTTCCAGCTGGCGGAGGTTCACCGGGAAACTCTTAAGTATCGCTTCGCTTCAACCGTAGTTGTGGTGACAGACAGACTCTTTATTGTCTTGTCTCTAGCACAGTTTTTGCGTAATGATATATAATCATAAAACAAAATTAATTAATATTATTGACGTCCAAAATTTCTAATTCTCGACGCAAATAATTGAAACGATCTTCCGCTAGAGGTTTAGTGAAGATGTCAGCTAGTTGATTTTCAGTATCTATGTACACAAGGTCTATATCTCTATTTTGATGATGATCTCTAAGAAAATGATGTCGAATCTCGATATGTTTAGTACGAGAGTGACATACTGGATTCTTAGTCGAATTAATAGTGCTCGTGTTGTCACAGAAAATGGGAATATGTGTGTAAAATAAATCATAGTCTTCTAGGGTTTCTTTCATCCACAAAATCTGAGCACAACAACGTCCTGCGGCGATGTACTCAGCCTCTGTTGTTGATAGGGCTACAGAATTTTGCTTTTTACTAAACCATGAGATTAAAGCCTTGCCTAAGAAATGACATATGCCGCTTGTACTTTTTCTATCAACTTTGCATTTAGCAAAATCTGCATCCGAATAACCAATAAGGTCAAAGGACTTAGTTTTGGGATACCACAAGCCAACAGAAAAAGTGCCCTTAAGGTATCGAGAGATACGCTTAACTGCGGACAGATGTGATTCCTTTGGGTTAGCTTAAAAACGTGCACACAGAAAAACACTAAACATTATATCTAGACGACTAGCAGTTAAATAAAGTAAACTACCAATTATACCTCGATACTTACGTGTGTCGACTGGCTTGCCTTGTTCATCTGAATCAAGCTTTGTTGAAGTTGTCATTGGAGTGCCAATAGGTTTGACATTGTCCAGATCGAACTTCTTTAGCAAGTCTTTTGTGTACTTGGCTTGATTTATAAATGTCCCATTATCAGTTTGTTTGATTTGCAGTCCGAGAAAGAACTTCAGCTCTTCCATCATGCTCATCTCAAACTCATTCTACATACACTTAAAAAATTCTTGACACAGAGATTCATCAGTAGATCCAAATATAATATCATCAACATAGATTTGTACTAAAAGAAGCTTGCCATTAAAAGACTTAATAAACATTGTAGTGTCAACCTTGCCTTTTAAAAAGCTGTTGTCAAGTAGAAAAGAGCTTAGACGATCATACCAAGCACGAGGGGCTTGTTTTAAACCGTATAAGGCTTTCTTCAACTTGAAAACATGATCAGGGTTTTTGAAATCTATGAAACCTGGAGGTTGTGCTATAAAAACTTCTTCTTTTATAAAACCATTTAAAAAAGCACTCTTGACATCCATTTGAAAAAGTTTAAAATCGTGAAAACATGCAAATGCACATAACATGCGAATGGATTCTAATCTCGCAACTGGGGCATAAGTCTCATCGTAGTCGATACCTTCTTCTTGATTGTATCTTTGAGCTACGAGTCGAGCCTTATTACGAGTAACTAAACCATTCTCATTAAGTTTATTTCGGAATACCCAACGGGTGCCAATGACCGGATGATCAATGGGCTTGGGAACAAGTTCCCAAACTTGATTCCGTTCAAATTGGTTTAATTCCTCTTGCATAGCATCTATCCAAAAATTATCACTACATGCTTCATCAATAGTTTTTGGTTCAAGCTGTGAAATAAATGCAATGCTAGAAACAATATCTCTACTGGATGTACGAGTACTTACATCTTTGGTAATTTCACCAATTACCAAATCTTTTGGATGATCAGCCGTAAATTTTAATCTTTTCGGCAGACTTTGAAGGTAGCTGGTTCCTGGATCTTCTCTAGGAGGTTCAGCTAGTGCAGAGCTTGGTTGAGAATCAGCTGATGTTGAGCTTGATGCAGGCAGATCTTCATCACTGTCATCGAGAGTTATTTGATTTATTTCATCAAAGGTGACGTTAATTGATTCTTCGATGATCATTGTTCGTTTGTTGAAGACTCTGTATCCTTTGTTCTTGGCCGCATAACCTAAAAATATACCTTTATCGGCCTTTTCGTCAAACTTTCTCAAGTTGTCTTTTGTATTAAGAATAAAGCATTTACAACCAAATATTCTAAAGTATGAAACTGAGGGAGTTCTATCAAACCATAACTCAAATGGAGTCTTCTTCGATTTGGGTCGAATTAGAACTCTATTGAGAAAAAAAGCAAGCTGTATTGACAGCTTCAGCCCAGAAATATTTGGGTAGACTAAACTGGTTTAACATTACTCTGGCCATTTCGGTTAGAGTTCTGTTCTTACGTTCCATAACTCCATTTTGTTGTGGAGTCCTAGGGCAGGAGAACTCGTGTATGAAATCGTGTGTGTCACAAAATTGCTCAAAATCAGCATTCTCGAATTCGCCTCCATGATCGCTTCTAATTCGAGTGATCATGTAACCTTTTTCATTTTGTACTTTCTTGCAAAAGGTGCCAAATTCGGATAATGCATCATTCTTGCGTGTCAAGAAATATGCTCACGTGTATCTAGAGAAATTATCTACAATTACAAAAGCATAAAGTTTACCTCCGAGGCTAGCAACTCTGCTAGGACCGAATAATTCCATATGAAGCAATTGTAGAGGTCTAGTAGTACATACTGCGTTTACTGACTTGAATGTGGATCTGGTAGCTTTGTTCCTTTCACATTGGCTGCATACCGAATCCTTCTTGAATGTTATTTCCGGTAAACCGCGTACTAACTTCTTCGTGGATAACCTTGAGATCGTATCCATATTAGCGTGATCGAGTCTCATATGCCACAGATGACTCTCATCACTCTTGGCCATTAAGCATCTACCTGAAATGTTAGTTTCCTCTAACAAATAGAAAATATATATATTGTCTTCCCTGATACCTTCAAAGATAGTATTACCAGTTGAGCTATCAACTATAATATATGTCTTTGCCAAAATTGATACCATAACTATGATCAGCCAAATGACTTATGCTGAGTAGATTATGTTTCAACTCGGTAACCAGACAGACATCTTTAATAACAGGATAGGGAGACTGACCAACATCACCAATACCAATAATATACCCTTTCAAGTTATTACCGAAGGAGACATAGCCCTCCTTCTTTTTCTTCGACAGTATTGCAAATAATGTACCGTCACCGGTCATATGCCGTGAACAACCGCTGTCGAGGATCCATTTGCTTCTAGTATGTGAAGGGTGTCCCACCTACAAAACAGTTTGCAGATGAAACTTTTGGTACCCATTTCTTGTAGGGTCCTAAAATGTTAGCCTTTGGTATCCAAGTATAAACATTTAAATCAACAAGCTTTCTGATTCTACATGCAGATGAAATATGACCAATGAGACCACAATAATGACATTGTGCATATCGAGTGTTGAAAGCTGAGTGGTGTGCATGGTTGGTAGGTTTAGGTTTTCTAGTATAAAAGAAAGCATGCCTATAATCCTATTTGGGCGTAACCTTTTGGGGTAAAGGTTTGATAGGGTTAGGTCTGACAGTGTTTGCTTGGGAATGTTTCGATTTTTCGGTAAGTGACACGAGTTAGGATAGGAAGCAGCAGTCTCAGGCTGTTTTCCTAACCTAATTTCCAATCTTTTGGAAGTTTCATACAACTTAGTATAATCAGAAGTAAGTGTTTCCATTCTGATTTGTGCACATCGAAGACTTTTCTTCTCTATAGAAAGTTCTTCCTTGAGTTGGTCAATAACTTTGTCTTTCTTTTCAGATGACTTGGTAGTCTCGTGGAATAAGAGCTTTATAGAAGACAGCTCACCAGACTCACTAACATTATTTCTAACCTCAGCTAGTAGGTCGATAAGTCTACCTATTTCACCTTTGTACTCTTTGAGTACCTTCTTAGAGGTCTGATACTTGCTACGCAGTTTCCTGTAATCAGTCATCAGTTCACTGAAGGCATCTCCTAATTGCTCAGAGGTGAAGTCATCATAAGTATCAATTACAGGTTCAGTAGGTACCTGATCGGATGCTATAAAGCATACGTTTGCAGCGTCTTCTGATTGTTCGTCTTCTGAGTCGCTGGCTTCACTTTCATGCCATATGCTGGTATTGGCATACTTCCGTGATGTTGATCTTTTCAGGTTCCCTTTTTCATACCTGTTGCTCTTCTTGCTTGATGATGAGTTTGTAGGACAATCCTTCTTCATGTGTCCTTTCTTCTTGCAGCCATAGCAGACCGCATCATCTTGATACCAGTTGTTGCTGTTGTTTTCTTTGGCTCTCTTCTCATGTCTCATGAATCTCTTGAAATTTCCTTGCTAGGAGTGCTTAATCTTCAGCATCAGATTCACTGCTGTCTGAGTCACCTTCAGCAGCTTTTCTGTGCTGAGCCTTGAAAGCGATCGTCTTCTTCTTTGGTGCAGGCTCTTCAAAATCTTGTAGCTCCAGTTCATGAGTCAGTAGCTTACGCATGAGTACTTCGAGGGACATAGTTGTGAGGTCGTTTCCTTCAATGATTGCAGTAGCCTTTGGAATCCAGTTCTTGGTAAGTGCTCGCAGGAGTTTGCGAATCTTTTCATGGTTACTGTACTCTTTGCCTAGGAAGGACAAAGGATTTACAATATCCAAGAACCACTCGAACATCTGAGTAACTGTTTCGTTGGGCTTCATCTTAAACACCTCATACTCTTGAGTAAGTCTGCTGACTTTAGATTCTTTGACTTGAGTCGTGCCTTCATGTGTGACTTCAAGTAGCTTTCATACTTCATTAGCCGTTGTGCAGATAGACACCCTGTTAAATTCAGTTCTGTCTAAAGCACAAAAAAGAGGATTAATGGCACGTGCGTCAAGACTGGCCATTTTTTTTTCTTCCTCTGTATATCTGCTATGGGGTTTTTCAACTAAAACTCCATCAACATTTATACGAGGTAGCTTTTGATAGCCATCAAGAACAATGGACCATAAATCCAAGTCAAGTGATTTCAAGAAGAAACTCATCCGTGTTTTCCAATAGGTATAGTTCGTACCATCAAACAGTGGAGGTCTGTTTGTGGCCTGGCCTTCACTTGTGAATTTCACAGTTGCCATGTGTTGTGCTGTAATCTATATAACAGTTAAAAATAAATAAATAATTGTACTGTTACCTTGCTTTACCTGTAACACCCGCTCTGATACCAATTGTAGGAACGAAATAGTAAAGCATAATACTCTAGAGGAGGGTGAATAGAGTTGACAGCGGAATAATCCTAATTAAAAAATGTTAGCAGCACAATCACAGAATATTAATCACAACTAAAATAATGTAAAGGCAAAGTTAAGAGAGCAAACGCAAAGACAGCGATGTATACTGGTATCCCTCTGTTGAGGACAAATCCAGCCGGTAGAACTCTTGCTACCAGTTGAATCCACTATTGGAAAAACCGCAAGTTTTATTACGAAGTCCTTGAAACTTCTACAACGCGAGCTTTGATACGAAAAACTCGTCCAACTTCAAATGTGAAGAGGTATTCTTCAATCAAGCCTTCTGATTACAATCTCTCAGAAACTTCTAGACCGTACCGCACTGGCAAATCGACTAGAGAATTGTAACTGGCTTGGGATCTGAAATTGAAAGCTCTAGAAAACTCTTTGGAAGACAGAAAGCTTTAGATAGAGAGAAGATTGAAAGTGAATGAGTGAGTTGAAATGATCGAAATCCTTCTCTATTTATAGGTGTTCAAAAGGCAGACTTCTGACAGAATTCGGGCAGAATTCGGGCAGAACTCTATGAGCAAATCTCGGTCAAATCTGCAACTACAGGAGGACCAAGTAACAAGGATTCAAAATCACAACGGCCACCAACCGAACTCTGGCCGAACTCTGGCCGAACTCGGTCCGAGTTCTGTCAGGGTTAGGTTAGGGTTTTAAAAAGCTTTTTGGTGATTTTTGAAAACCTTTTTGAAAACCTTTTTGTAAACCTTTTTGAGAGGTCATTTTAAAAACATTTTGAACTCATTTAAGGGTAGCCTATTTGCCAGTACGACTCGGTGTACAACATATTCCTAGACTCAAATAAAATGAAAAATATATTGCATAAGGAATTACATACTCGAGTAGGCAAACAGATCTTCGATCTTGAATTCAGTGGATAGCCATTCTTGATCATGTCCAAGAGTCCGAGATGTCCAGACTAGCTTCATATACCCAGACAGAGTTTGATCAATTATTAAAATTAGGTTGACCATATGACCAATGGCCAACATCCACACCCCTTGATAGCAGAGTATATGAATATTTTCCCAGAGGAGTTGCCTGGATTGCCACCAGACAGTGACATTGAGTTCTCGATAGACTCGATTCCAGGAGTGGAAACCATCTCTCAGCATGTCTATCGGGTGAACAATAGTGAGCTGGTGGAGCTGAAGAAGTAGGTAGATGAGCTGTAGGACAAGGGCTTCAACCGTTAGAGTTCATCGCCATGGGGTGCACCAGTGTTATTTGTGCCAAAGAAAGATGGGTCAGTACGGATGTGTATTGACTATAGGGCACTCAACAACCTCACGATCAAGAACAGATACCCACTGCCGCGGATCGACTATCTTTTTGACCAGTTGAGCGGATCTCGGGTATTTTCCAAGATTGATCTGAAGTCGGGATATCACCAGGTGAAGGTGAAGGGGTGGATATTCCCAAGACCGTTTTCAGGACGCGGTACGGGCAGTTTGAGTTTTTGGTTATGCCGTTTGGGCTAACCAATGTACCAGCAGTGTTTATGAACCTAATGAACAAGGTGTTCCACCAGTACCTGGATCACTTCGTGGTGGTGTTCATTGAAGACATCTTAATATATTCCAAGACTGAGGAGCACGAGGAGCATTTGAGGATAGTGCTGGAGATTCTCAGGAAGGAGCAGCTTTATAGGAAGCTCTCCAAGTGCGAGTTCTTCTTGGACCGGGTGGCCTTCTTGGGGCATGTGGTGACTGCAGATGGTATCTTAGTTGACCCCAAGAAGATCGTAGCAGTTGAGGCATGGGCAGTGCCGACTTCACTGGCAGAGATCAGGAGTTTCCTGGGGCTGGCAGGATATTATCGGAGATTTGTGCAGAATTTCTTCCGGGTTGCAGAGCCGTTGACTCGGTTGACCCAGAAGGATGCTGAGTTCGTTTGGTTAGAGGAGTGTCAGGCAGCTTTTGATGAGTTGAAGAAGCGGCTTACGACAGCTCCGATTCTGACATTGCCTTCAGGATCAGGGGGTTTCACTATTTATAGTGACGCTTCAGGGAAGGGGCTGGGTTGTGTCTTACAGCAGCATGGGAAGGTGATTGCCTATGCTTCCAGGCAATTATGTCCCCATGAGAAGAACTATTCTACCCATAACGTGAAGCTGGCAGCAGTGATATTTGCTCTGAAGTTGTGGAAGCACTATCTGTATGGGGAGCGGGTAGAGATTTTTACAGATCACAAGAGCTTAAAGTATGTGTTCACTCAGAAGGAGTTGAACATGAGGCAGCGCAGATGGCTAGAGTTGATGAAGGACTTTGACATCCTACTTCAGTATCACCCAGGGAAGGCCAACATGGTTGCCAATGCCTTGAGTAGGTATCCGACAGCCATGTGTTTAACCATGGATCGGCACTTGCTTGCTGATTTGGAGAGCTTGGGGATTGAGGTGATCGTGTCCGGAGTGCAGATGCAGATGTGGGGCATGCAGATTCAGTCAGACTTGGTGGAGAGGATCAAGTCAGCACATTTGGAGGACGTTGCTCTGTGGTGTCTCCGAGAGCAGGTTCGAGCAGGATTGCTCTGTGTGCCTAGCGGATAGCTCAGGGAGCAGGTTTTACAGGAGGCCCACAGATCTCAGTACTCTATACACCCTGTTGCCAACAAGATGTACCGAGATCTGAGGGAGCATGTTTGGTGGTCCGGGATGAAGCGGGAGGTAGCTCGCTTCGTAGCTAGGTGCTTGGTCTGTCAGCAGGTCAAGGCAGAGAGGCAGAGGCCCGGTGGATTATTGCAGCCGCTGCCCATTCCCGAGTGGAAATAGGAGAATATTACTATAGATTTCATATCTGGATTGTCGCGTACACTAGGAGAAAAAGACGCGATTTGGGTCATCGTTGACAGGTTGAGCAAATCGGCCCACTTTTTGCCATACAAGGTGGGTACGTCTACAGAGAGGCTTGCAGAGATGTATATACGGCAGATAGTCAGGATTCATGGGGTTCCGGTCAGCATCGTCTCAGATCAGGATAGTCGCTTCCTATTTCTGAAGGAATCTGCAGACTAGCTTAGGCACTCAGCTCAAGTTTAGTACTGCATACCACCCCCAGACGGACGGACAGTCAGAGAGGACTACTCAGACACCTGAGGATATGCTGCGGACGTGCGTCCTGGACTTTGGAGGTTCCTGGAATGATCATATACATTTGGCAGAGTTTGCTTATAATAACAGTTCGCAGGCCAGCATTGAGATGTCACCTTTCGAGGCTCTGTACGGGCGTAGGTGTCGTACACCCTTATCTTGGGATGATGTTGGTGAGCGAGCTTTACTGGGACCAGAGATGGTTGTTGACGCAGCCGAGAAGGTAAAGCTCATCAGGGACAGACTACACGTGGCACAGGACAGACATCGGCACTGGGCCGATAGCCACCGGAGGCCGTTGGAGTTTGAGGTACAGATTAGAGTAGGATTCGAATAGGTTTGTTTGTTGTGATTTTGATCATGTTTGTTTATCATAATTAATTGAGACCTTGCTTGTGATTAGGTTGGAGATCAGGTTTTTTTGAGGATATCTCCGACTCATGGTACGATACGTTTTGGTGGAGGTGGAAAGCTTAGCCCGCGCTTCATCGGCCCTTTCGTTATCAACGGAAGAGTCGGTGACATGACATACATGCTAGACTTGCTACCTGCACTAGTGTTGGTCTATAACGTATTCCATATATCACAGTTGAGACAGTACATGGCTGATCCTAGCCATATGCTCGATCATTCGGAGATTGAGGTTGGACCTTCTCTCAGCTATCCAGAGCAGCCAGTGGAGATACTGGATCGACGGAAGAAGGTTCTGAGGAACCAGGCGATACCCTTGGTACGCGTCGCATGGAGTCATCATTCTCCAGGAGAGTCTACCTGGGAGCGGGAGGATGAGATGTGAGAGCGGTACCCATATCTTTTTGGACCGTGAGGTATACCTTCTATCCTTCTCATCAGTTGCATTTCGCCTTTCAATTTCGAGAAGAAAATTATTTTAAGGAGGGTAGATTTGTCACTACTACATTTCTAATTTGAGGGTATTTTTGTCATTTTTGGGGTTATTTGAATTTATTAGAATTTATTTGAATTTATGGGAATTTTTAGGATTTATTTTGGAATTATTTGAATGAAGGTTGACTAGGTTGACTTTGACTAGCTTGGACTTGGTAGGCTAACCTAGAAGCTAACCCTAGTTGTGTTTGGACTTGGTTAGGTCATGTAACCCTAGTTAGACTAGAGTTAACCTATGATTTAGTCATTTAAACCCAAGTTAGAATAGAAGGCTTTTAGACACAAGTCATGACTTGTGGTCTTGAACCATTGATTAATGATTAAGCCCAAGCCCAACCCATTAGCTAAACCTAACCCTAGCCAATCCAGCCATGGCCGGCCACTAGCATTGGGAATCCCCCTATAAATAGAATAGTCTCCTCCATTAGGTTAAGCCTCTTTAGGAAAGAACAAGTTTTAGAAACAGGTGAGTCTCCATCTTCATAAATTCCTAGAAAATCCAAATTAACTCCTTTTTCTCTCAAACAAATTGCAATATGTTCTAAATTAAGTTTTATTGCTGTTGGTATAATTATTTCTCAGTTTCATAGCAATTTGGTGGAGTTTGGGGAGCAAGGAGACACCCCTTTTTGAAGCTTTTTGAGGACTTGTGACACCATTAGATAAATCACTAAAACTCTTTGTTAGATGCTGTTTTATTGCATGATGACCTACATCTAAGGGTCCCCTAGCAAACCCTAGATTTCTGTAGGATTTCGTGTCCTTTTTGTGTCCTAAATGGACACGTATCAGTCCTAGTATGATAGTGTTTGATGAAATGCCCCAAAGGGCATTTCAAATTGTTTTTAGGAAAGTTTCTGAATAGGAAATTGTGTTTTAGTGTTGCTTACATGTTTCTTGTTGACTGGAAGTGAATTGGTGTCGTTTCGTGTCAGATTGGACACTTGGACACGCCGTACGCGCACGGACTGCACTGTCCTGCTGCTCGGGGCAGATTGCTCACTGGTTAAGACACGAGGACATGTGAAACTTGACACACGCATAGGGGCACTGACTGACATGCCACGTGTCAAGTTTCAGATGACCACGTGGCGTGTCGAGAGAGAAATCACCACTGTACTGGGATTTTACTGACCGTATCAGTCGGGTTTTCGTGCACTGATACGCTGTTCGTATCTCTTCTGGACACGTCGTGGAGACACTTCGTGGACACTGACACACTCACCTAGACCTAGTCTAACACTAGACTCGAGTACATGGTCTCTCGTATTATGCATTGAGTCCAATGTAGCTCGACATGGTCGTACGAGGCCTATTTTTACTGTTTTCCTGATACTCAGTTGTTTTGCAGTTGGACACCTCGTGTCCAACTATGTGGACACGAGCACACGCCCTTGACACGTGTGCACGTGTACCACCCCTCTGCCATGATTATTTTGGGTTTTAAATGGTTTTCAAATTCAATTATGGTTTCTAAATAGGAAGGATATGTAACATTGTTCTTCATGACAGTTGGGTTTTGTTTTGATATTGTGAACTGTCAACCTTATTGAATCCTTTTCTTGATTTAAATGATAATTTAGTTTGGGTTTTAAGAGGATGAATACATATATGTTGTACTTGTTGAGATTCATTTAGTTATAGGATTGGTCAAGCTTCTAAGTGTTAAATTGAAATTGATGTTGTTTATTTATTTTCAGCAATATGAAAACCTGAGAGCAAATCAAATAACTGAAGTTGAGTGTTGATGCTTCATAGCTGAAATACAATGGAATACAACTGAGTTTTGATTCGACTTGTGAACTGAGATTGATTTGGGTTGTTTTGGGTTGATAGCTTGTTCTGTCAAGTGATTCGAATTCCTATAACTGAGGGTTATGTGAATGTTTGAAATTACCTTGTTGAACTATCAAGATGATTGGCTTTTCATTTCTGAACACTATTCCCAGCTCACATGTTCACTGTTTTGCAGTCCATATTGGACTTCACACACACACACACACACACACACACACACACACACACACATACACACACACTGTTTCAGTGATGCCCTTCTATTCTTTTTATGTCACACTGATTTCATATTCTGTGCATATACACACATAACAGCCAAACCAGAGAACTCTCTCACCCTTCACACCCTCATGCTAACACACACATTTCACTCTCTCATTCACCAATGACAGGACACTCTAACAGACACACACTCACTTGTCTAGACATACACATTGTCTCTCACTCTCTACACACACACATGCCTTCCCTCTCTCTATAAACATGTATGAATATATATTATATGTATATATCTATTTATGTAGTGTATGTATATATATAGGTAATGTATAGGAATGCAATATAATATATATGTATATTGATAAATAAATTAGACATGTTTGAATGTATGCTAGTTATACAACATATAGCTATATTGTGATAATGTGATATAGTTGGGATAGGCTTGGTTCAGGCTTGCATAGCCTTGTAGTGGTGTGTACTAACTAGTATAGGCTTGTCTAGACCTAGGAAGACTTGTTTGACCTAATTTAGACTTTTTAGACCTAGTTTGACCATAGTTGACCTAGTTTGACTTCTAGGGTTGACCAAGGCTGACCAAGAGTTGACTTTGGCCTAGATTGACCTAGATTCATGTAGAATGCATTGAATTGCATCTTGTTATCATTTTAGACTTGTTGTGACTTGTGCTATTCTGATTAGGAGCCAGACACCTCTCCTCGGACAGTACATTTCATCTAGACACTCAGATACCAGGCGAGTACATTCTCTGATCATTTCATATCCTGCTTAGAATTATTTTCTTGCTTTAAATTACTTTACTTGATACTATCACGTTGGTCACACGGATTAGTACTATATGGATCCCTTCTTGAGATGTTATCCCTTCAGGGAGCATCGGGTACTTCATGTTCTATGCGTTTCACTTATATGGCGTTTCACTATGCTTCATTGGTTTATTGATCACTTGTGACATGTACTCTCATGATCACAGAGTCTTCCTTGAATCCTTATCCCATTTATTGGGTTTCCTAGAATCCCCATTTATGGGACTACCATGTACCACCCTTCGGGGGCCGTTACATGGAATCATAACATAACCTGGTTGGATCCTTGTGTATTGATTGGGGGTACGGGGGAGTAGAAGTAGACATGTGAATAATATCCAAGTAGTGTAGCATCAGAATCATTCTATAGTGTAGCATCAGAATCATCCTATGCCATTTACATGTCTATATTGTACTCTGACTCACTAGCCACTGTTAGTTCTCTATTATAGTAGATATTTCTATTACAGTTCTCTCTCTGTTTACATACTGCGTTTCTTTCAGTACCTGTATCTTACTTTGCTGCATGATTATATTTTCTAACCTGCTATGATCTGTTGAGATGTATTGTGCTCGCTCTTGTCCTGACTGGACCTGTTGAAAATATTACAGAGGACGAAGAGGAGGCCTGTGTGGATGACTTCTATGGAGCATCCCTAGACGACACTTGTGAGCTGGACTCTCAGGAGGACCCATCTCTAGCTGAGGACATTACCCCCATTGCCTAGACTAGCTTAGTTAGGCTTTATCTCACTTATGTTGTCTTGAGACTGGTTTAGCTAGATTTTATTTCTGTCTTGAGATCTGAGTTGTATATATTCTTTCATATTCAGTAGGTGACACTTGTACTCTAGATATTGCTGAGATGTTATTTTAGACTATTTGATCATCTGTATTTTTTTGAGTTCTATATCATATCGTGCTTCTTCTTCCTTAGTTGTGATTGAGTTTACATTCTGCTATGTCACTCCCATTCGGGGAGTATAAACTGTTTAGAATTATATTGTTAGATGTTGTGACCTAGGACAGCGTTCTACCACCGACACTACGGCGTAGGCTGGACGTACCCACGTCTCGTGCCCTTACTCTAGGGTGCGGGTCGTGACAGAGAACGAATTTTTTGTCTCTCTAGAAATAAGAGTTCGAGATCTCCATCTTCTATCAAAAGGTCTGTTTTGGGAATAACAATCTCAAAACAAGATTCATATCTGTTGGAGAACAACCATGCACAATTTTTTGATACAAGTTTTAAATTTGAGAAGTTTGGTGGAGAGTATTTCAATGTCTGGAAGAAAAAGGTCAGCCTTAATCTTCAACTCATGAGCGTCGACTGTGCTGACAGATCCTGAGCCTTTGATTCTAGAGGGTGAAAATGCTCGAAGGGTTGCTGAAGCCATGTTCTCGCGTACGAAGCCTCCTTCCTAGCAGTTGCGGCGCCGCCGCCGCCCCAGTCAAAAACCCTCGGTGAGTCCTCTCATCTTTTTCTGATTTTCATTCTTCTTTACTTCTTCTTTTGAAGAGGAGAGGATTGAATCACTCTATCTCTCTGTCAATTAATTTCTCTGTCCAACGAAACATCCTCCCTCTCTCCTCTCAATTTCGTCTCTGTCTTTCTCTTTTCTCGAAATTGAACATATGTTCTTTTCTTAGCAGCAGTCAACGTTATGCTTTGGGTAATTATTATTATTAATAATTATCTTAATGTTTTATGGTATTATTTAAACAAGTTTTACTAAATATTTTAGTTTGCAAACACTATTCTGTTTTAATATTATGATTACTATAATATGATAATCGGTATATTAATATGAGTATACATATACATATGTACTATTTTGTATAGTACTATTTAATATATCTGCTATAATTGATAAATTTTTTATTCCTAGTATTATAGTTATATTTATATCTAATATTTCCAAATTATTTTATAACAAAAGAAATTAGTGAACTTGGTTCTTATATGCAATTTCAAACTGGATTTCAAGCTAAATGATTATTATATATTATGTTTTAAAATATTTTTTGTTCTGAAAATATTATCGTGGTATTCTCTATCTATTTAACTATAGCTTTTTAACCTAAAAGTCATATGTTGACAAAAATTATGCTTTAGCCCTAAAATGATTTTTATGGAATTTCAAATGGTTAACTAAAATATTTTCACTAATAAAAATATAGTTGTCAAACATATTAAATAGATTTCCAAAAATGGTATATTTATTTATTTGTGCAAATTCCTATGAATGTCTAATCATTAATTGCGACTAATCATATTATTATCTTTTTGCGAATTCGGACTTCTATCAGCCCTAGCCAATCGGATGATTCAAAATGCAATGGTATTATCTGTTGCACTAGCTAAGGACCACATGCGAGTACATTTCTGATAGTTTTCATATTTGATAAATTCTATAATCATATATTTAGTATTGCTTTGATTTTATATTGACTCTCGACACAATGGATACACGAAGTATAGATCCCTTACATGATTTATTCGTGATTACTACTTTCGTGACTCATGTATGATTTTCGTGTTCATGACCAGCTTAGATCTATTTTGTCACGCCCCGATTCGTAGAGTCATTTATTCATATATTTATCTCTTGGAATCGATCGTCCTTGCTTGGACGTGATGCCGTACAAGTCTGGTATTGCACTTGTATAAGGCAAAGATGGTACATAATTGATTTTCTTCGAATATGAGCACATCACAGCGGCAGAAACAGACAAATTGAAGTTAATGAGGACAACCTTTCTTATCGAATAGAAATACATCAGTTCTTTATAGAAGCGGAGATAAAAGGATAACTTGAAGTCGCATAGAGATATATAAAACTTTATTCTCTTTATTGATAATTGAAGAAGATTACAAGACTCGTATTGGAATACAATGCTTACATCACTTCTCACTTTATATTGATAGCCAACTGGAAAAATTCTAGAAGACTTATATTTGATACTTTGGATTACAACTCGATATACCGACTTAGCTTATAACTCTCTGGTACAATTGATTACAATGTTCCATATATTATGCCTTTTATAAACAGAAGACATCATCTTGTACAAGGAAAGCTTCTGCATGCCCAACAAATCTTCGATGTCGCGAGACCAATCAAGCCAATGTTTGTGTGCAGAACATCCCAAGCACGAGCACCTGCCCACAAAATGTGGGTCAGTATATCATCTATATACTGGCGAGCAGAATCCAACCCACTCGCCTAAACCAACACTAAGTGGTCATTTAAGCAAGCTTTTATTAGAATGATCTTTCTACTTGGGGCCTACCATCAGTTTACAGTTCATGAGCAGAAATATTGAATATATAAACTTGTTATCTCCTTTCTTAGGTAAAAGCAATAATAAAACATACTTATTGTTATCAAGTTCTGACTGTGTACACTTAGAGGCATCTTTTAAGCGTCATTTAGTTAACAAAAGACAAACATGTTATAGGTATTCTTTTAGCAAGACAACACTTCCAGCATATTGCATTTAACATGTTGAGCATGTTATAGAGTTCTCATTTAAAGGCAACATCATAACATCATCTTGTTTAGCATGATTAAGCAGACAATTCAACCAACATATATTACATATATCACATTTAAGTGATTTTTTACCGATATCCGACTCCGCGTACCTGCATAAGAATACAGGATAATATGATATACTTACTCTGTTTGCACAAAACATTCATTAGCATGCATCCTGACTACATGACCACTGGAGCTATGTACCATTTAAGGACTTTGCCATATAGGACTTCATAGGGTATGGAATGTGCCCTTCACCAGGTTGCGAGCCCGAATGAAGGTCCCAATACCGCGTGCCACCAAAGCACGCCGATTCTCTCCTAGGCCGACTCGATCCCACCGCCGCGAGTACCGTTCGAAAAAATAATACCTTATATACAAGTTTGCCCATGGTCATGCGAATACGTGTCCGACTCGATCGTGTTCGAAGTCGTATGATAAATTATTAAGATAAGTTAATGCAAAATTTCATTATCTCATCTTCCAATATTACCACATGTTCACTTGGTAATCTCAACGATCCCAAGCATCATCATTTCTCATTGCATCAATCATTGCAACATTTCTCATATCATTCCATTTAAAGAAGAATAAACAATATTTCATTCATCTCAATAGGACCTGCAGCATTTCATTTATTTCATAGGAATATTATTCTTCCCTTCATTGCTTATAAGGAAACAGGCAACAGCAACAGTTACGCAAAAGGTACATGATTCTAGTGTTTCATTCAGTTCTTTGTGTTAATAGCATAACCAGTTCATTTCTCATGTATCATTCACGTAGTACCTCATAACTCAAGTATTTTATTGCTTAAGCAGTATTAACAGAAGGGACATTATCAATTCATTTCAAGCATCAAGTCATATTAACAGTTCAAGTGGGATTCGTTCAGCAATTCAATGATCATATGTTGTACATTCCAACGTTAGATAACTTAAGCATCTCTATAATCTAGTAACCAAAACATGGGACATTTAGGTACAATTCATAACATCGTATTACTTCATTTTATTAAGCATGTGGAGTAAGGAGAAGGGAGGACAGTTTTACTCACTTGCATGAAAGGGTCTTCTTATTTCGATTGCACACGTTCACACTAAGCGTAGCAAAACCAGCGAGCCACGTTCCAATACTCATACTGTTCAGCCTGCTAAGAGACTGCATCAGTCTCAATTATCTTGATTCTCAACATAAGTCACGGTCCAACATTCTGACAGCATCCAACAAGCCAATAAAATGCCTTGTGCGGAGCGGGGCATTACACATTTGGTACTAATTGGGCAGTAAAATACTCTAAAAATATAAATAAACCCAAAATATTTCATATCTAATAGCAGTCGCACACTTCACGTACAGGATGTCGGATCTATATTTTGTGTCTAATAGTAGTCTCATATTCTATGTATGGTGTGCCGGATTTATCATTACCCGTTTATATGTCAAAGTAGTATTTCAATACATTAGATATGTGCAGTTTCTGGTTCCACCATATACATTACTGGTTGCAGGTCTTGTCCGCTTTATGATTATTCTCACTTGTCATTACCACCATGCTCAGTTCCTGCCATAATTCTATGCTTATATATTTATCGTGTATTTTATTCATATTTACTGCTTTATTGACTTTGTCAATTATTGAAACTGCTGTTAGAATGTACTCGTTCCATTTCTGACTGAAAATCTTATTTTTCAGATTAGTCGCCTGCTACATTATGAGTTGGAACATTGGGAGACATGGGTATGTGCCGAGGTCAAACTAGAGATTAGTTAGTTCACATTTGTTGTATTAGAATTGGTGAGACATTATAATTGGTTAAATATATATAAACCTTGGAATCTTGTAACTTAATTTAGCTTTGTGAATGAGAAAATAAAGTTTTTTCTTGTGTGATTTTGAGCATTGTGGCTAGACAGCGTTCTACCGCCGACACTATGGCATATGCTGGCTTGACACGAACTCGTATCCCAGAAAGCGGGTGCGAATCGTGATAATGAATACCACATCATATGGTGAAAGCAGTATTGCCCATGTAGCTAATCGCGAATTCAGTGCTCCTGGTTACGTCATGAGGAGCATGAATAGATTGACCCGAAAGATGACATAGATGTCTGAACCGTTATGTAGTGACAAGTCTTTTGTATAGCAAAGACCAAAGCTAGACAATCCATGTCGACGGAATTATACCGATGTTCGGCCCCGATAATTGTCCTGCTTAGGTAGTAGATGGCTTGCTCGTAGCCTGTATCATTGTTCTGAGCTAGCAAGGCACCCAGAGAATGGTCCATTATGCGGACATAGAGTAGGAATGGTTTTCCTATAATTGGTGCTACCAAAATTGGGGTATTTGTGAGATAAGCCTTGATATCGTCAAATGCCTTCTGACACTCCTCCATCCAGACGTAGGAAACTCCTTTCTTCATAAGTTTAGTGAAGGGTTGGAACCATCCGGAAACATTTGATATAAACCTTCAGATGTATGAGTGACGTCCTTGCAGGCCTTGAAGTTCTCTCAGGTTCTTCGGAGGGCTCATGTTAAGTAAGGCCTTGGTCTTTTTAGGGTCAACGTGGATACCCTTCGCAGTGATAATAAAACCCAAGAACTTGCCACTTGAAACCTCGAGGAAGAAATTTATTGGGTTCATCTTGAGCTGATGTGCCCGCATGAGATCAAAGACTGTTCTCAGATCTTGTAGGTGATTGCCTCATCAGCGGCTTTTGACAACGACGTCATCAACCTAACAATCGACTTTTTTGTGGAGATGCTTGTGGAAAATGGTGTTCATAGCTTGCTGGTATGTTGTACCCACATTCTTCAAGCCAAAGGGCATCACTGTGTAATAGTAGACCCCCTTCGGAGTTCTGAACGACGTGTGCTTCTCATCGTCAGGGAACATCTTGATCTAGTTGTAGCCCAAATACCCATCCATGAAGGATATATGTTCAAAGCCACAGGTGTTGTCGAATATCACGTCGGTGATCGGAAGGGAAAACTCATCTTTCGGGCAAGCGGAATTGAGGTCCCTGAAGTCGATGCAGATTCGGATCTTCTCGTTCTTTTTAGTAACGAGAATGATGTTGGCCACCAAATCTGGATGTTGTTTCTCATGAATAAATCTACTATCTATGAGTTTGTCCACTTCTTTCTCGATAGCATCCATGATGTTAGAATGAAATCATCGTTGTTGCTGCTTAATCGATTTAACATTAGGTAAGATGTTAAGATTTGGTATTGCGACTTGCAGGTCCAAACCTGGCATGTCTTTATAGCTCTAGGTGAAGACATCAATGTATTCCCTGATGAGTTGTACCAAGAACTCCCGATCCTTTTCTCACAGGCTTTTGCTGATGAAGATGGTTTTTGGTGAGGATTCGTCCCCTAAGTCGATTTGCTCGACATCATCTTCTGTGGGAGGCTCTCGTTGTTCGAAGCGAGATTTCTATTGAGATCCTAGGCGTTGAGTCCAGGGTTTCTCTTCGAAGAACTTTATCGTCTGATCATTATCTTCTTCTTCTGGAGAATGTATGGATGTCATGTTGACTGACAACATTTTCCTAAAGATTGGGCCGATACTAGTGTTGGAGTCCCAAGTTGACGCGTCAGATGTGTGAAAGTACAAAATTGCTTCAGTTTCTGAGCTCTCTGGGGTTGTCGGAGGCGTGCCCTAGCTTACCCCCCGTCGAGTGCGATGGGTGTAGTCTTGAGGCTTCCCTTTCGGAACTGTAAGTCATAGGGGAAGATGTCGACCTTTCCCGTAGTTCAAGCCGTTGCCGCTTTTCAAGTCGTAACCCATCTTTTGGATGAGATACTTTGCTTGGTTGGTGTACCGGTATATTTGCAATCTACCAGTATCCGGCTCTGGTTCGGCTGGAGAGAGGTCCTGATGACGTTTGACCTTGCTGAAGATGATAGGTTTTTTGTCCTTGTTCTGTAGTGGATCTATATAACAGACCCCTCGATATGGGATACCCTAATTTACATGATTGACAGTCATTACTTGTGTTTATGACGACTCTAAGGCATTGTCTAAGGTATACATCGCATTCCAATATGGAAGATTAGAGTAGCTTAAAGACAACCTTTTATTGATAAAAAAAATGGATCTTGTCCCGAGGAATTACATCATTTAGGGAAGGTGTATCTACATTAGAAGATACATATTCTCCAAACTCTTCATATGTTAGGATCGGAACAGCCTGGGGAGGAGGTATAGGGGCTTTTTGTCGTATTTTGGCCACCAGCGGAGCTGACATCTTGGCGGAAGGAGTTTTTGGAGACCTTCTCGGAAGTTTGACAAGAATTGGTTCATGAGCCTGGCCTGGGAGTTTGTCCACCAGAGAGGTCGGAGCTTTCCCTTGCAGTTTGGTCATGAGAGGAACTGGCCTCTGGAGATGTCACGACCCACACCCGCTTTTCGTGATGCGAGTGCGTGCGCAAGTCCGGCCTACGTCACAAAATCGACATAGTAAGCTGTCTAGACCACATTGCTCAAAAGTACAGTATTTTCTTATAAATAATTTCTTTATTTGCTCATTCACAAAACTAAATCAATTACAATATTCCAAAGATTATATTTGATTAAATATACAATGTCTCAAAAATTATAGAAAAGATAACTAAATAAATACTCAACTTTCTAACTATTCTCTAGTTTTGGCCTTCAATACAGTCATATCTCCCCCAAGGATCCCATACATGGAGTAGCAAGCGACTACCTGAAAATAGGTTTCCAATCAGGAATGGAATGAGTGCAATCCACGCATGTAGTTCCAAATATATGATAACGACTTTAATATAGTGAATAGAAATGACATACATGATGAAATAAATAAACTGAAGTCATAGCTCGAAAAATAAGATGAAATAATTTAATCATGAACTATAAGAGAAGTAAAGCATGAAACAAGGAAGCATAACCATCTATGTGATTTGAAGTACACCTTTCAATATGTGATCAGGCTGGTCCACTACACCGTACGGTCTACATAGGATTTGCATTCTCACGGTCTGTATTGCATGAAATATGAAATAAAGCACGGTCTATGGGGTTGATCACATATCTACTTAGTACTTCTCCTTTCCGACAAATCTAACATGTATTCATTGATTATGATCACATAGCATACATGGAAGAATAACAATAGGATCCAAAAAATAATATTCGGGTAACGAACGTGTCAAAAATCAAATAAGCATCACTAAACATGTAATTATAGTAAATATCAATATTAAAAATACACAAAAACTGTACTCGCCTGGAGTCCTTAGCTGGTGGTACAGATAATCCTGTTGGATCCAGAATAGTCCGGTTGGTTAGCGTCGATGTTCAAATTTTCGAATTCGTAAAAAAATGAAAGACTGATTAGTCATGAATAGAACAAACTAATCTAAGAGGAAGAGGAATTTGTACATAAATAAAATATGTACTATTTTGGAAAACTATTTTATAGTATTAGAATTTATATTTATATCAAGAAAATGTTTATATTTTATTTAGAAACAAATTAGAGATAAAAAATCCGAATAGACTTATTTAGCCCAAAAGTATTTGTGTATATAGGCCCATTGAAATATACTTATATATATATGAATTTAATTTGAAAGTACTTATGAGAAATATCTAATATAAACCTTATTTTAAAAACCATTTATATATAAATTTTGTTTGTAGAATAAGCCCAATAAATGAGGGCCCAATATATCTATATGTATAAAGTCTAAGTATGTAACAATTTCATTATCTCATCCATAAAAATTTATGGAAACATTAAATTATTTTAGTTATCAAACTACGAAATATATATGAAAATATACTAGAGCCCATATTCAAAGCCTAAAACATATATACTTGTTATAAGATAGTTTTAGAAAATTATTTAATATCTATATTTATTTAAAAAAAACAAATCTTGATGAGTTCTAGGCCCAAAATCTATATCTGAAATAGCGTGAGATATATACAATTTTCACAAATACATTAAAATATAAATATAGTTTTTATATAATTCCAAATACCTATAATACTAAAATAGTATTATACTAACTATTATTCGTATATATGCATATTATTACAATAATACAGTCCAAAACCCGGCCCAAAACATAATACTTATAAGTCCTATTTATTACTATTATTATTAAGCTCAAAACTAAGCCCTATAGCGCAATATTTAAGCCAGCCGAATTCACTACTACTAGCTAGCTCCCCCTTGACCCACTTCAAAACAACCAAATGAGTAAAGCCAAAGGAAAGAAAGAAAATCACTCAGAGAGTTCCCAGAGGAGAGGGAATGTAAGAGCGCTCACCTTCGAGGCTCGGCGAGGAGATCTTCACATCGGCGGCGAGGGAGCACCCGGTCCTGACGAGCGGCACGTGTGGCGGATGATCTGTGCGGGGGCTTTACCGTGAGCGGTAGCCGTTTCGGTGGGCGATGCGCCACAGGATGTTCAGGGCCACTCGCGGAAGAGTGGGCGAGACATGGTGGCACGGGAGTCCCCAGCGAGGCGAAGTATGGCTCATCCGAGGACGGCCGGTTGGTCATGCCGCTGGATGTGGTGGATGCAGTCGCTTGTGACGGCGACTATGGATCCACGGCCAGGAGAGGAAGATGCAGTGGAGAGAGAGGTTAGGTTAGTGTTAGGGTATTGGTTTTCTAGTGTGCATCCAACACAAAAATAGTGGTGTCGGGTAGTATGAGTTGGTGTTTCAACGTCGGACGTAGGATGATGTACTGTGGGTTTGTATTGGACTGGACACATAATATAAGATACGACAGTTAGGGTTGAACCCGAGGCCGACATGGCTGACACGGACACATATTTTGTGTGTGGACACGAATGGCACACGATCGTGACAATTGGTGGTGGTGATGGCTATTGGTTTGCTGTGGTGGTGTATGTGGGATCGACAGGAAATAGGATAGTAGGGAGTGGCTCGGGCAGATGGTGGCAGTGGTTCGAAAAAGGTGGTCGGTGTTGTCGAGGAGGTGGTGATGTTGGGAGTGGAGCGTAGTTTTCCTAGAGGTCGAATCCGCGATGGGGTCGACTGATGATGGTAGAGGAGAGGGGACAGGCTGCAGGCGCTTCGGAAGATGGTGGAGGAGAGCTCGACCATGGCCAGGAAGGAGGTCAGTCATAAATTAGGGTTAGGGTTTAGGGATTCCTGATTTGGAGATTACGGTTAGGGATTTGAGGGTTTGTAAATTGTGGTGATTGGAAAATTGTGGAGAATAAAATGGGAACCCCCCCCCCCCCCCCCCCCCCCCCCCCCCCAATATATAGGGGTAAGGGATTTCCTAATTAGGGAAGGAATATGATTAGAATAAAAATCTAATGATCATATCTCTTCCATAATTTAAATCCTGAATAAATATTTAACTTTAATTACTCAAATCTAAGTATAATATTCGATAACAATAATAGTTCAAATTATTATTCCATCTTATCAAATACTTTAATTCATGTAACATTTAAATTTCATTCTCCAATCATTTTTTGATCAAGATAATAAAAATATTTCCAAGTAAGTAAATCAAATTTAATAAAAATGAGTCGCTATGATAATTGAAAATAATATTACTATCACAAATATTTAATTAATATTTTAGTATCATCAAATTGTTAAAATCGCATAAATTCAAATATTCTTTACACTGACATTACCAAATCAAAATTAATAATAATATTTCAAAGCTAAGCATATAAAATTTTAGTGAAACAATTAATCACTATGATATCAAAAACAATATCTCATATCCTAAAAAACAATTTGAATATAATTTTTCATAATTTTTGAATTTTAATTTGCAATTATATAAATTAAAAATAATAGATAGGAGTGATATTTGAAGGAAATCCTTTAATTTCTATGGATAACTAAATTATCCAATTTAATAAAATTCAAATAGTTTTAAACTATCTTACTCGAATCTTAATTCAAATAAATAGTCATCATGACAATTTTAACTATAACATTTGATACCATTAAAAAAAATTAAAATATATTAATCAAAATCTTATTTAACAATAAATAGATAAATTAGAAACTTTTTGTATTAATAATTTCATGGTAAAAATACTTATGATTTTAAAAACATTTTGAAACCATTTTCAATAAAATCCAAAGTAGTAATAACCAACGTCTTTCACAATTCCAATAATATTATTTAATAAAATATTTTTATTAAAATAGATTAGCACTTCTCAAAATATTTAAAACTAGTTTTTGATACAAGAATTAATCATAATATATCATTCACAAGTCTCGACGAAAAATTAATCTTAAACACAATAATTAAAATAACTAAAAACAAAAGCAAGAAAAAAATAATTTTGAAAATTTGGGAAGAGTGGTTACAAATCTAGTCACCTTAGAAAATTTTTGTCCTCGAAATTTCAAAGGCACGATTTATTACGATTAAGAATAATAAAAAAATGATATAATGATCAAAATGAGTTAGATCGTGAATAGAATCGAACCATAAGAAATATACTACATGGCCCGATTAAAGTATTGTCAAAAGGGTCTAGTCACAATGGTCAATGATATAATCGAAATAGGATTAGCTAAACAAAAAAAATCATGGGGACGATTAACTACTATTAGAAATATATGGTCAACGATCAAATATCAGACGAAGTCTAAACATGGTTATAATCACTTAGATACAACTAAGATGCAGTCACGATCAAGTTAATCATGCAATCCATCCAAGCATAATCAAAATTAAAAGTTGGCACGAGCGCGAACATGATCAAAATAGTCATGATCACCGTAGAATAAAATCTAACATTAGCTATAGTTGAGTTAAAATATAGGCACGATTATGATTTTTGAATCTAGAATCAAAATAGGTTTAAATGATACGAGAAAAAAATAAGAAAGAACGGTTCAAGAAATGAAAGGATAAGAACCAAATCAAATTTTTAAGTGAAAGGGCACAGAATTGCGAACCATGAAAATCCAATAGTCATATACCAAAAAGGATATAATCTCTATAATATTCGAAAACTATATGTATATGTGAAGTTGCTTTTACCAAAAATTTATACCTCGCCAGTGTACATCTGGCTGCAGTAAACCTCTGGTTTCGTGACTCAAATATGATATGTTATCGAATTTTATATTAACTCTACCCAATATTGACGTAACAATCCAAAGGATCAACTAATGCAACTACGATACAGTTTTAAGTTTATTCATTAACCAATGCTCACTTGAAAATTATTTCAACTTAGGGGTCATGCCTCGCTAGTACGATGCTGGCTGTAGTGAACCCGCGGTCTCAATTTTTCAAATAAATGGCGACAGTGCACATCTACCTTACCAATATAGGTCACCGAATATTCTTTCAAACTCTGTCTATAAGAATTTTCAAAGAAGCTTTCAAAAGGTTTAAACAAGTCGATCATGATAGTATAAATAACTGTCATTGAAGATATTAATTTTGAAAATCAGACAATCGATTAGCTATCATTTTTTTAAACAAAATCAAACGATCGATTAGGAAAAATGACCGAACATAAGAGAAGAAAATTATCTAATTTCTATCTTACGAATATTCAAGGATCGAGAAAAAACATATATTTCTTGAATTTCATCAAACTAACTTGGAACTAATATATGAATAATTTAATTAGGTTAGGCTCAAAACTCAATAGATAAAAAATAGAATATTGACCTTTAGAAAAGTAATTACTTATGGACAATGGGAAGTAAATAAGCAATATGGACCTTACAATATGACGATGATTAGAAAAAAATAAAATAAAATTGCACAAATGATCAAGATTAGGAATTGAATCCTAGAAAGTCCTAATTTATCAAGCGAATAGTCTACCCACCTTAGATTTTACCATCATATCAAAACACAATGGTATATCCATCTATGAAAATTTTCTCAACTTATCTAATATGGTTTAGAATTCAATAAATCCCTACCTAAATCAAATGGCCTCTATGGCAAACTTAACTACCCAACAGTCAGTTTGAATAAATGATTCATAGTCCTAGCCATTCTCTAAAAAATCAAACTAATCCTAATAGTGAATAAGCATTTCCTAGTTGCGAGCTCGTAGTAGTACGACTAACTTAAGCACTACCACGAGTTCACAATCTTATGCGAAAATAGACCTGCATGGGCCACCAAGGAAAGACCTCCCATTAAGCCACACCTTCAATGGTGCTTCACTTGCCATTTTAGCTTCTGCTTCAACCTCCATTTCGGCCTTTGCTTCGTCATCAACATCATTGGACTCATCGTCCCAGTGAAATGACTTGTACAAATTGGAGTCAATGAAAAATACTTCAACCCCACCAAAGGGATCGACGTCAGCGGACTCGGTCCTAACGATAACATTGGTGAATACATATTTCATGCACTAGTGGAGGGTGGATGGTACAACCATGTACTCATGTATCTATCGGCGTCCCAATAAGACGTCATAAGAGATGGGGGCATCGATGACATAGCAGGTCACCTCTGTCTGGAGATCACCAATATGGTACTTCAGACGAAACTTTCCTAACGATTAACTCTTTTCAGCATTAAAGCCACTGATAGTAGTGTTGGATGCGGTCAACCGATGCATAGGTATCTCCAATGTCTTGAGCAGGGTCCGAGGGGTAATGCTGAGGGAAGACCCCAGATCGATCTATATCTGATCTACTTTTATGGCACCGATGTACCCTGTGTAGTATAAGGGCCTATCGTGCCTGTTATTCTTGAGCAGCATGCCTTGCTGAGTGAATATGATATTGGGGATGATTTTCTCCATACTGTGACAGTACAGACATGCAGGTGGATCTTCCTCCGGTTTTTGGACCTGACTGATGAAGGACTCAGCATCCTTCAGCACTTCGCATAAGGCATTTCGAGTATATTTGGATAGTCGGAAAAGCCCAAACAGTGATAGCCGAGCTGGAGTATTGGCAAGCTGTGCCAATATATCGAAGTTATAGGATTTAGTCAACCCCGAAGCACCTTCTTTTCTCAGAGATTTGTCGAAACGAGCCTCATTTTGCTTCTGTTTGTCTACTGCTGGAGGTTAAGATGGACGCTCCTCTTGGGCAGCAATGGTGGTAACAGAAGGTGCCTCTTTAGTCGGAGCCTCCTTCTATTGAGCGTTCTGCTGTGAACGTATCTGCAATGAAAGTGCTTTTTCCAGAGAAGAAGTGACATTCGACAAGACTCGAACTTCTTGCCTTTAGCTTTTGTGGTAGGACGTACCACCTGTTGAGTCAATTCCAGAGCAATATCTGAGTGAACCTATATAATCTCGCCCCAGGATGTAGTAAATGGCACCAGCCCACTCACATTTTCATAATTTGGTGGAAGGTTGGTTACTTCCATCATCGCCTTTGGGATGGGGACAACACCATCTTGAGCTTCAGTCGGCGGCAGGGTGCCAAACTGAAAAGACACCATGTTTGCGAAGACGGTTTTGTCCTTGTAGACGAAAGAGAGGACATTCACATTGATCATGCACTGGATGTAGTTCTTTAATATGTAGCAGTCTCGGATCGGGTGCCCGACGAACCGATGATAGTAACAATACCCCGGGTTGCCTACCCTGCCTGCCTCATCAGGGTGCTTTGGATCAGGCAACTTGATCTTGTTCCATTGCATCAGCAGCTCGAAGAGCTGCAAAGTATTTCGTCATTGAAGGAGTAGACCTCCTTCTGTCTTTGTGTAGTTGGCTGCTTATGGACAAGAGCCGACACGTCCTTGGAGGTAATCACAATCAATGCCTGCTTTCCTTTCGGCTCGTACCCACTGTTGTTGCTGTTAGCAGTGCATTTCCCTTTGCCTTCGAACGCAGGAAAGCTGAGCCCCAGAAGATGTGCATCCTGGGCTTTTATCTTGGCAGCTTCAACACCAATAATAAACGTGGTCCAGTCTGTGTATTGGAAGGAATCGACCCAAATTTTGATTGTCGGCATTATATTCTTTCGGCAAGACTCCATTAGCAAAGGTTCAGGGATGCCAGATGGTAACCTTAGACACACTTGCTAGAACCGCTCAATATAGGGCCGGATTGTCTCCTTCTCTTTCTGGGTAATCTCCATAGGAGAAGACATAGTCATATCTTTCCTGTCGTTATAGAATCGAGAAAAGAAGAGACGCTTAAAATCCTCAAAGAAGGATATATAGTTATCAGGGAGGCTGTAATACCAGTTGTAGGCTACCCCCTTCACTGCTTCGATGAATAGACTCGTGAGTAGGCTATCTTCTTTCGACAGATGCCCCATCATGGAGTAAAATAAATCAGATATTGACAGGGAGACTCCTTTCCATCAAATGGTATCACTGTGGTTTATATTGGGAGATAAACCATATTATTCCACTCAGGATGATAGGGCTATCGGATTCCAAGCATCTAGCATTCCCCCTGTTTGTCTTTTGCCTCGAAGTTAATGCATAGGTCTCTCACCAGCTCAAATAGTTCCTCAGTGGAGCTAGGAGCAAGTGATTAAACAAGGTATGATATTCAGTTCCTGAGGGATCTGATGTCCGGGACAGGGTGTGATGATCTGTCCCCGAAGGTACTCATTGAGGGGGTACGTTTGATTCTCCATTGGCCTCTGGATCAGGGCTGACAAATGTAGGAGCCCTTGTTGAAGGTGGAACAGCCAGGGTATTTCGAATCTCGAACAAGACTTGGGTCAAGAACTGTATGGTGGTGGAAAGGGTTTTAAGGTCCGCTCCTAAAGTGTCCATGCAATGCAAGATATCTGGAGCTGAAGCGTCTCCCTCTTCTTCATCGCCAGCTCCTACCATGTAAACTTGCATGATATGGGTTGAAGTGGATGGATTGGTTGACGCTTCACTTTCAACCTCACTTTCTTGCAAAAGTATGGGCATCAAACCTTCTTCCTCTGACTCCCCGAATTGGCTACCCCCAGTTGCATCGGCATTAGTTCCCTGACAAGTACCCTCATCTTTTAATGAGGGATTATTGTGGACAGTCGGGGACTAACTACCCCCAGCTTGTACTACCGATGCAGTCTTTGCCTTTAATCGGGTATCCTAGAATACCCCGATCGAAGGGAATATTGCTTTATCCCTTCTCGGTCGGCTCTTCGATGAACTAGTCGAGGCTGGAGGGTTGGTGTTCTTTGCCTTTTTCAGGGTTGCAGGAGAGCTAGAGATGACGTAACACGAGGCGATCAAGAGTTCTTCCTCGTCTTCATTTAGCATCCTCTTTTCGAGGTGATATCGGATGGGTATTGCAGATTGCAGTCGCTAGAATACAGACTGCCATGGTGGTGAGGCCACAATGCAAATGCCTAAATTTTACTATAATTTTTTTATTTTGGTATTAATTTTATTTATCGTATTTGTACGTCGCGTACGAATACAAATACGTACATATATGCGAGGTACATATTATTTTATAAAATTAAATTTTATTATAGATTTTATTTATATAGAAGTATGGTTTTCAAAATAAAATGCGATAAATATTTTAAAATTGCTTAAAGTTGTAAAAAGCATTGCGTCGAGATTTTTCTAAAACATTATTTTATTTTTATTTTAGTTATAGTCCAAATATAGTAGTAATTTAGTAAACGATGACATTGTAAATATTTGCATGCGGGGAACATGAATCTAATTCATGTATATATTTTAATTTCTAATTTTTTAAATTTTATTATATTATTTTTACAAGTTATAAAAAGATAATTTTAAATTAGTTTATTGTGATTTAAATCGAAATTTGATTTTAATGGATAACTTTTAAATAGTTTTTGAAATTAAAAATAAGATTTGCTAATTTTATATTTTTGGAGAGATGTTATTGAGTTAAATTCTAAGCGATTTAAATTAAAGGAGGAATTATCCATTGGGATTTAAACGAATCTGAGTCCTTATCCAACTAGGTGCACCACCTCCTATATAAGGAGAGGCTCCTTGCTCTTTGACATGAATTCCACAATCTAATTTCTCCACAAAGTGTTGTGTATCGTGTCCTGTAGAAGCATGGAAAAGAGGATATTGTTTTTAGTCCCATATCAGAAAGGAGAAGAAGAAATGGCTCATTCCATTCTATATATAAATCCCCCTTGCCTCCTTTGAAAAGGGCACCAAAATAAAAAGAAAAAAAGAAAAGGGAGCCCGTGCCCAGGAAGCCCGTTCGAGCCACAAAAAGTTGCAATAGTGCTTCTTCTTCTTCTGGATCGGCTATAAGTTTTTCACGTGCCATCTTGGTAAGGATAAAGTTGGATCCTAAGTACTATGCGCCTTCACGAGCTATACGAAGAAATCCAAGGCAGCAACTTGGATTCTTCTTACTACGTACCTTCTGGTGCTAAGTCGAAGAAGTCTAGGGCAGTGCGGGCTCAACAAGCCGAGTCAACTGTCCAATCTGCTGACCGTCAGTGGGCACCGTTAACTGTTACATGGGCCCCTGATGGAAAGTTGTACAGAACCTCCCATGTCTAGCCCTCTGCAGAAAACGGACATGGAAGGTCCCAAAAGTTTCCCTACAACTATCGAGAGCAAGTGCTTTACTAGCCTCATATCAGGAGCAAATATGCCCAAAAGTCTCCCTACAACGATCGAGAGCAAGTCCTTTACTAGCCTCAGATCAGGGAGCAAATATGCCCAAAAGTCTTCCTACAACGATGAGAGCAAGTGCTTTTACTAGCCTCAGATCAGGGAGCAAATATGATACCTACGCACCCGGGCTCTCGGGATACCCGGGCCCACAAAACTGATACAAAGGTAGATCAATCTGCTCGTGACTTGCGAGAGTGGTCATTCACAAACACAAGGAGAGAGAAGCAACCTTGGCATGCGATGAGCCCTTTCCAGGACATCACTGTACCCAAGTCCCCATCAACTGCTGCTGCCACGAGACAGTGGCTCCACCACCAAGGCAGTCTATGTTCCAGCGACCGCAAGCTGCTGTGCCTTTTCGACATCATCTCGAAAGCATGATACCAATTGAATACTTCGTAATGGCCTACTCTCAACTAGACGTATTACTCAGATGTCTCAGTTAGGCGCATTGTCTCAGCCCGGCAGATCACAATCTTTTAAGGGAGTTCATCGTAAAATCTTCTTCGAACAAGGAGATCCATAATCCGCAGTGCCAACACTCGCCAAGGAGGAAGATCGGTCAAATTCATCTTCATTGAGAAGTCAAAAGAGAGACAAACGAAATTCTCTCAAAATCATTGCTGATTGCATAGGCGTTATATGACCAAGTTGATCCAGGCCGCAGAAGGAAAAACCACATGAGCCTTATGCGGCTAAGTTGATCTAGGCCACAGAAGCAAGGCTCCTGGAGACCCCATGCGGCCAAGTGGACTCGAGCCACAGAAGCAAGTCTCCTAGAGACCCCATACGGCCAAGTTGACTCGAGCCGCAGATGCGAGGCTCTCCAAGACCCCATACGGCCAAGTGGCCTCGAGCCAAAGAAACAAGCCTCTTGGAGACCCCACGCGGCCAAGTGGATTCGAGCCGTAGAAGCAAGGCTCCTGGAGACATCATGCGGCTAAGTGGACTCGAGCTGCGGAAGGAATGGCCCCGAAGATCCCATATGGCCAAGTGAGCCGAGCCGCAGAAGCAAGGCTCCTGGAGACCTCATGCGGCTAAGTGGACTCGAGCCACAGAAGCAAGGCTCTAGAAGATCCCATGCGACCAAGTGAAACCAAGCCGCAGAAGGAATGCTCCCGAAGATCCACTACTAAATACAACGTTTTAGCGACGGCCCTTTCCGTCGCTAATTGAAGTTACCGACGGATTACCGACGGATACTAGCTGAAAAAATTCGTCGGGAATAACCTCATCGCTAAAACAAATTCGTCGCTAATTCGTCGCTTAGCGACTACTTAGCGATGGATTACCGTTGGCTACATCAAAACATTTAGCGACGGCTAGCCGACGGTTTCCCGTCAACTTCGACAGTTTAAAATTTTAATATAGCAGCGTTTAGCGACAGAAATATCCGTTGCTAAACTGTCGTAAATATTTCGTAAAAGAGTATCGGAGAGTTTCTGATACGTATTATCCGTCGCTAATTCGTCGACATGCCGTCGCTATGCCTGAATTCCAGAATCAGGCCGACGGATAATCCGTCGGTAACTCGTCGCTACTTCGTCGGATTAGCGGTGGTCTAGCGACGGATAATTCGCCGCCATGCTTCTGGATATCTTCCATATTTCCAGAACCTGAGCGACGGGAAGTCCGTCGCCATTCCGTCGCTCAGTGTTTTTCTAGAACCAGGCCGACGGATAATTCGTCGGCAATCCGTCGCTAAACTGTAATTCATACAGATAGCGACGGATTATCTGTCGTTATCTTATCGCGAGTCCGTCACTAACTGCAATATTTTTGAAATTTTTTTACAGGAAATAGACTATTCCCTGTACGTACAGCATATCCAACATCCACCATACAGAATCCAATCCAAAATACAGAATCTAATCCCCGGGTTCGCCGACCCCTTCGTTGGAACACTTAACACCAGCAGGCACAATACAATCCAGAATAGACCAAAAATAATTGGTCGTCTCCTCAAGCCTCTCGAAACATCACAATATGCATCACACATCACACAAACAAATATACATCACAATATGCATCACACATCACACAAACCAATATGCTTCACACACCAAAAAATAAATATCCATCACAATATCCAAAGGAGATATATCCATCAAAACAAATATCCATCACAAATATCCATCAAAACAAATATCCATCAAAACAAATATCCATCAAAACAAAAATCTACTGTCGACTATGCTGGGACAGATAGAACTCCCTCAGCCAGCGCGTATAAGTAGGATCCGCGGCAGCCAGATCAATATCCAGAGGAGATGGATGAGTGGAACTCCCAGTGGAACTGCTCTGTGGTGCCACCTCCTCTTTCACAGCTCTCACGGCTTTAGGAATTACTTCAGGAGCTGCTCTCTCGGTGGAACTGCCCTCTGGTGCCACCTCCTCTTTCACAGCCATCTGTGCCTCCCTCAAGCGAGATCCTCGGGTCTTCGGTGCCATCTGTGAGAACGGGTGCCATCTCGTTTGAGTACATTTTCGAAAGCAGATAAAATACAGAAAATTTGATTTTTTGCCAAGTGTGAGAACGGATGGCTCAGAACACAACCCAAAATTCATTCTAGCATACATTAGTGTGAATCATCTATGTTCTGTACATATGATGTAGTATATGTTCTTATCGAATCTAGTATCTGAAGGATATAACAGAATCAAGATGAACCCACATAATGTAATACTAAGACATCATCTACTACTATATAAGATATAGTGATAGGTTGTCATATCATCATTGCCGAAGGATAAGGGTCGAAGGACAGTCAACTTTATCTACGGCTATATAGTTTCTGTCTCGCTAGTCGAATGGTTGTAAGAACTATGTCCTGATCACCATGTCGTACCGTAGATTAACGCAAATGGAGCTGCAGCTGGAGCCAAAATACAGAATCCAAAATACAAAATACAGAATCCAAGCCTTGGGTTCGCCAAAAATACAAAAACAAAGATTGACACACAGTACTAATTCATATGTGTTTTAAGTGTGAGAAAGAATGGCTCAGAATACAACCCAAAATTCATTCTAGCATATATTAATGTGAATCATCTATGTTCTGTACATATGGTGTAGTATATTTTCTTATCGAATCTAGTATCTGAAGGATATAACAGAATCAAGATGAACCCACATAATGTAATACTAAGACATCATCTACTACTATATAAGATATAGTGATAGGTTGTCATATCATCATTGCCGAGGGATGAGGGTCGAAGGACAGTTAACTTTATCTACGGCTACATAGTTTCTTCTTCGCCAGTCGAATGGCTGCAGAAACAATATCCTGATCACCATGTCGTACTGTAGATTAATGTAAATGGAGATAGAGCTGGAGCCAAAATACCGAATCCAAAATACAAAATACAGAATCCAATCCCTGGGTTCGCCGAAAATACAAAAACAAAGATTGACACACAGTACTAATTCATATGTGTTTTAATTGTGAGAACGGATGGCTCAGAACACAACCCAAAATTCATTCTAGCATACATTAGTGTGAATCATCTTTGTTCTGTACATATGGTGTAGTATATATTCTTATCTAATCTATTATATTTACTTGTTACAGCTTTGATCTCCTCCTTTTTGTGCGTCAGTTCATGTCAGTCTGCACTTTCTGCAATATCGACCACAAGTTTTATGTTCTTCAACGATATTTCACATTCTTAATTGCCAAGTATGGGGACGAACAGCTCAGAACACAACCCAAAATTCATTCTAGCATACATTAGTGTGAATCATATATGTTCTGTACATATGGTGTAGTATATGTTCTTATCGTATCTTGTATCTGAAGAATGTAACAGAATCAAGATGAACTCACATAATGTAATACTAAGACATCATCTACTACTATATAAGATATAGTGATAGGTTGTCATATCATCATTGCCGAGGGATGAGGGTCAGAGGACAATAAACTTTATCTACGGCTACATTATTTCTGCCTCGCCAGTCGAATGGCTGCGGTGACTATGTCCTGATCACCATGTCGTACCGTAGATTAATGCAAATGGAGCTGGAGCCAAAATACAGAATCAAGATGAACCCACATAATGTAATACTAAGACATGATCTACTACTATATAAGATATAGTGATAGGTTGTCATATCATCATTGCCGAGGAATGAGGGTCGAAGGACAGTAAACTTTATCTACGGCTACATAGTTTCTGCCTCTCCAATCGAATGGCTGCAGGGACTATATGTCCCGATCACCATGTTACCAATTAACCAACCAATAAAACTACTTGTTATAAATATCGGCACTATCGGTGCTTTCGAATCGGAGTATCATATTTTTCGGTGTCGGAAAACACATAATTATTACTAAATTATCAGATTTTTCGGCACTATCGGTGCCCCTAACCAAGCCCCCCTACCCCCCACCTCCGCCCCCACCCCTCTGATAGCAAACCCGTACCCGAATGAGTTCCCCTTCTTCCCTGTGTCATGATATACAGACACTGTGTCCGTGTGTCGATAGCTATCTGTCGTACTTTACATATATTGGCCGATACTTTAAACCATCCTCATAAGAATAGTCTGATACTCCGATCGGTATCGGTATCGGCCGATACTTTAATAAATTATTAATATTAATAATTTTTTAATAGCTATTTGTTTTTGATACCAAAAAGTCCGATACTCCGATCCGAAACCACTGATATTACCGATACCCCCGATCCGATACTCACAGGAATGGTCCGATACCGATTTCGATTTCGATTACAATTCCGATTCCGATACCCCCCTCCCCCGATCCGATACTCATAGGATTGGTCCGATCCGACACCACCTATACTCCCTTCCTCGATCCGAAACTCCGATCCGAAACCACCGATACTTATAGGAATGGTCCGATCCGAAACCACCGATACCCCGCCCACCCCCTCCCCTACCCTGCCGGACAGCAAACCCCCCTCCCCCACACCCACCCCCGACAGCCCACCCCCGACAGCAAACCCCCACCCTACCCCCTCTCCTCCTCCGTCAGCAAACACCCACCCCCCACCCCCCTTACAGCAAACCCTAAACCCTACCCTGCCCATGCCCCGCACCCAACGCCATCCACCCCCCATCCCCCTCCCTCCCCCCTCACCATCGGCCCCTTCGACAGCCGACCCCCCACCTGAAGCCCTATCCCTGCCGCAAAACCCTAAACCCTACCCTGCCCCCGCCCTCAATACCCGCCCTCCCGCCCCCACTCCCTCCCTCCACCCCGTCGGCCCCAGTAAAAGTCGACCCTCCCAACCCGAAATACTATATGTTATGCTAAACACACAGAGAGAGAGATAGAGAGAGGGGAGAGAGATAGAGCATACCTGAGAGAGAGAGAGAGAGTCATCGGAGAGAGAGACCCGTCAGAGAGAGAGCCGTCGGAGAGCGAGAGAGAGAGAGGGGGTAGAGAGAGTCTTTTTGGGGGGAATGAAAAATTCCCTCCCTCGTCGGTTCAATTTAAGTTAGGTTACACTATTTAGCGACGGACTACCGACGGATATATCCGTCGCTAGGTAGTCACTAAATATCCACTAGATTACCGACGGAACGTCCGTCGCTAGTTAGACGCTAATTTATCACACCATTTTTTTTAGATTTTACTGCCACAATGTGTGACATATTAGCGACGGAGATCAATCCGTCGCTAATTTTTGTCAAATTAGCGACGGATGTGCGACTGATTTTGACACAAAAAAATAAAAAAATTATCCACTGCTTTCTGACGGTAGTCCGTCACAAAGTAGTCGCTAAGCCGTCACTATTAGCGACGGATAAGATCCGTCGCTAATAGTCCGTCGCCAAATTGTTGTATTTTAGTAGTGATCCCATGCGGCCAAGTGGAGCCGAGCCACAGAAGAAAGGCTCATGAGGCCATTATACGGCCAAAACATTGTAGGCACTACTCTGTGGTGGGACACATGGAAAGTTGACCAAGTCTCAACCACCCAGATTTGCTGCAACAAAGAAATCTTAACAAATCCACCAACTGGCAGCCCAAGATCGAGTCTTCATGTGCTGTTACAGACACGTGGCCATATGGCCCTTTATGCGGCCCAAAATATGCTTTATGTAGGAATCACTATAAAAAGCAGGGTACCATACCCATGCTAGAAGGTTGGTAATCAAAGGCTGGCAAATTTCTTCAAGAGCAAAGACTGTGTCTGATAGTCCAAGTAGTAAGGCAGAGTTGCTACACTTTTTCGAGCCTCCATCATCTCCCCCCAGAATAAAAAATAATTGTACTTAGATTGTTTCCTAGAATTTCTTTCTAGGCTCTCATTTGTACTTTCAAAGTTTGCAATCAAATCAAGTTTCTCTGTAATTCTTGTTTTGATATTTAATGGAAAACACGATGGCGACTCAGCTGAGGAATTCCTTCTCCTCTGATGAGAAGTTGGTGACGCAATCCGACGCGTCCAAGCTCGGCTCTACGCACCAAATGCTTGTGGTTCGTTTTGACCAACAAGGATTCGAAGAAATATTTTCTGAAGGGAGTGCCAGCCCATCACAGAAACGAGCCAACCCGAAGAGAAACCGCAGGACATCGAAGCACAAAACTGCTGCCCCTCGCCAGGTTCTCGAAGAAGCTCCTTCTGGGACCCAAGACGGTGATCAAAGCTCTCCTGCGGCCTTGCTTCAGACCGCAGAGAACCCCATTGTCCCCAAATCCAGCAGAGAAAAATACTTCGATGCTGAGCTTTGGGGGCAAAAGGGAAACCTATGTGGACAAAGAAGAGGCCGCATAAGAAAAATGAGCAGTCTGTCTATGTGGCAGCCAACTGTGGTCACAAGCAGATGACCCATACGACAGCGAATCTTGACCGCAGACAGGCTGTCCTATGCGGCCCTGTCAGAAGCTCTATTTTCGACCATCTCTCATGTAAATCCGACCCCATACGGCCCATTGAGAATGAGGAGTGTTCCAATCTGGACTCTTCTTACTATATGCCTTCGAGTGCTAAATAGAAGAAGTCTAGGGCAGTACGGGCCCAATAACCCCAGTCAATTGTCCAAGCTGCTGACCGTCAGCGAGCACCATTATCTGTTATGTGGGCTCCTGATAGAAAGTTGTACAGAACCTACTGTGTCTAGCCCTCTGCGGCAAACGAACAGGGTAGGTCCCAAAAGTCTTCCTACAACGATCGAGAGAAAGTGCTTTTATTAGCCTCAGATCAGGGAGCAAATATGATATCTACGCACCCGTGCACTCAGGATACCCGAGCCCACAAAATGGATGCAAAGGTAGATCAATCTGCCATCGACTTGCGAGAAGTACTCATCCACAAACGCAAGAATATAGAGGCAACCTGGGCATGCGATGAGCCCTCCCTAGGACATCACTGTACCAAAGTTGTCATCAACTGCTGCTGCGATAAGTCGACAACACCTGAAGATCGGCAGTCCATTTTCCAATGACTGCACCAGCCAGCACCTGACCGACGACAACTCGAGAAACATGTGCAAATTTTGGAAGACGAGGAATTTCTTTTTGCCTCCTGTAAATCAACTCGGAAGGTTCTTGCCGGCAAGGGAAGAAAGAAGACAGGCTCCTCCAGTCCGACAATCTCATCCAGTACTGCAAGGAAACTCTCATATGGAGGATTGTCGCTGACAACCACAGGGGGTGTCTACCTAGGCACCCATTCCAAAAAGAAGCTTCAAACACCAGGGGGCATCCTCGACCTCCCTGGGGGTAGATGAAGCTAGGGATACCAGTCCCCTCAATGTATGTGACAACCCGGTGTTCTAAAAGAATACACAGGGGGTAGCGATCTACTAGAATTATGCAACATACTTAGACATCACCAAGTGTGACCGCCTTCGCAAAGATGATGCAGCTTTATGCACAGGGAGTGGCACTCTTTTCGAGGACATTCCGACGTTCTTCGACGATTTCTTTGTACGAGGGTACGACACGGAAAGTACATACTCTAAGGTCCCATATGTCTTTCCTACCTACGGACAGTGTTTATGGCGGGAGATGATCATGAAGGACCTACGAATCGACAACATCTAGAAGTACTTGAAGCCATGCTTCTATCCTTAGTCAAGTCAGTAGACGAAATCAAAGCTGTCTTGCCGACTCAACTAGCAAGGACACCTGGACAAACAAGCTTGGGACCCGCAGTCAATGCGGACTCCAACACGATCACTCCTCCTTTGGGTAAAAATCCTCTAGGTGCATCCGCTCCTTCAGCTACAGACGATGCTAGGGAGGCAAGGAGGAAAGTCCAGGAGCTTCGAGCAATGTTCAATGCCCGAGACTCCTCCCGGGACCTCAGAATACGACAATCGTGTCCCATTGCGTGGAGAGATGTTCCTTTTATGCCATGGTAAAAACCATATCATATCAATTCGTATGACGGGAAGTCCTCTGCCAGCTGGTCATGACGTATTTTGAGGTCACAACATACCACTTGCCGTATAGTAACGCCATCCTCATATGATTATTTATCGGAGCATTGGAGGGAATCACGTTCGACTGGGACCGCAACCTTCCAGACAACTGCATCCATTCCTTTGAAGGCTTCAAGCACATGTTCCTGGAAAGATTCTACGAACTGGGGCATGATTTTACAATGTCGTCTCTCATGGACATCGTTAGGGAGAAAGAGAGCTAACGAGAAACTACATCGAGCGGTTTCGCCAAACCGTAATAAGATTGCCTCAAGGCAATCCCGAAAGCTCCTTGATCGAAATCTGCCAAAAGATGTTGCTTCCTGTAATCAGCCTCTGGATGGACGAAGTTCAGTTCAGGGATTGGACGACCTTCATCATAAGCGCTACCAATACAAAGGTGAAGTTAAAGAAGGCTCACCGGCTAGGATTGCACATCCCAGACGGAGAGGATAAGACAAAATGTCCTAGTACCACCTCCAACAACAACGGTGGCGGTACCTCCAATAACCGGGACAATAAAGGCAAATAGGCCATTGTTGCTAGTATAACCAAAAAGCCTGAACTGAAGCATACAGAAGTTTCGAAGCCCAAGGAGATGACATACTCCTTTGAAGATAGCCATGTCAAACTTATCTTTGACATGCTTATGGAGGCGGGTAGAATCCGGCTCCATGATGTAGAGCACGAGCCTCGACCAGCAGAGATCGAGGATTCGAAGTATTGTCACTTCCACCGCTATGTCCACCACCCTACGTAGGAGTGCTTCACATTAAAGCGGTACATCCAGAACCTCATCAACTCAAATGCTCTGTCACTGGATTTCGAAGAGGTTACCGTGGCTACGAACATGGTATCTGTTCATTTCTGTGACTTTCCCCAACAAAAACTCAAGACGGGGTAGTACCTGTCCCCCGGGCAACGATGGAGGTTACTAATCTTCTACCTATCCGGGACCAGACGAATGGCTTGGTGCCTCTCACCACGTCACGAGAAGAGGTCATATGGGTGCACCCAGACTTAGTGCCCGAAGTTACCCAGGCGGTGCCATCTTCAACCAGCAAAAAGAAGGACAGGAAGTCCAGATCCTGCCATATAATCTCAGCCGAAGCTGAGGAGACGGCAGCCGTTGTTACCCGGTCTGGCGCACAAGTCCATCCCACCCTGTGTAATTCATTCGAGGATCCTCAACCGACAATGCTGTCTCCTATCGATGTTCCGGGGCCATCTCAGCCTCCACCGGCGGACAGGTCCAAGCTGAAGGAAACCCGCTATGACAGGCCGCTCCGTATGTACGCACCTCAGGGGCAGGAGAGACCTTACAACTTTGACATACTAGCACAACTGGCTAATACGTCAACAAAGTTGTCATTATACGAGCTCCTAAGGCTCTCCAAGGATATTCGTATCGCATTGAGCGAAGCACTCCAGAATGCTGACGCCTACTTAGCCCAGGTCAAACCTACAGGGGAAGACTCGTCGGCAGATCTCCAGGACAGCAACTGTGCGGATGCAATGCCCAACATCGTATTCACCCCACAGGATATGTTAATCAAGACCAACTTGTATGATCGCCCCTTGTACTACACTGGATACATAGGCGACATCAAGGTGGATCAGATGCACATTGTAAAACCCTAATATTTTCTAATTATTTTAATGCTTTTAAAATATTTTTCTATATTTTTATTTTATTTAGTATATGTACGTAATTGTAGATGTGTATAATGTATGTATGTTGTGTGCGTGATAATTTAGATACTCCTAAATATAGCTTAACTTGTTACAAAATATTTTGTAACTTTATTAAGAATATTAGATTTTTCCTTGGGAATTATATACACACACATATATATATATATATATATATATATATATATATATATAATGATTGTAAAAAAAAATAGAAACAGTGGAGGGACGAACCCCCCACAACGGCAGCAGCAATAGCTGCGGTGGGGCCCGACCCCCACACAATCGAGCACCAACAGCAGCTTGTAGCTGCAAGGACATTAGCACCCGACCCCACACTCATAAACCCGAGCCCCCCCTGTATACTAATACTAATAGGAATCGAAGAGTAGCGGCGCGTATATATACAACCGCATATCAAACCAAACCCTAACCCCGATTACTCATCTTCCACCTAGAGCCTCGTACTCGAGCGCCCATCCTCGATAGCCTGACTGTGCTGCGCCACCGCCACGATCGCCGGAGCGCCGTCCCAACCGACAATAACCGACCCCGCTCAGGAACTAGACAGCGAGGTACCCTTCTTTCCATCCTATTTTCTTCACGCTCACTCGACGATTTCTCGAACTATCAATTTTTGTGAATAGCCCATATGAACCCCTCCAAGCCCCTTCTGATAGAATCCAGGGAACCCCAGGCGATTGCTCAAAAAATTGAGGCAAAGTTGCCCCCAAAAACTGTTGAAAACAGAGTTTTAATCCAGTCCCAAACCACAACATAGAAGCCCGATTCCGACCTGTAGGTCGAGAGTTTTCAGGAACTAATTAAAAACAGTCATTAACAATATAACCAAGAGTAGAACACAACTTTTGGATCGAAGTTTCGTTTAATATGTAGGAAGAAAACTGTATGAGAAGTTGTCAGAAAAACTGGTTTCTAAATCACAAAAATTCTAGAATTTTGTCCGATACGACGTACGCCCCGACAAACCGGGCGACATGGTCGCGCACTATATGCTTCGAAAGACACGTATGGACGTTGCGGACATGTGGGAACTGACGGAACTCAGTTTCGTCGTGTGTGCGCGACGAAACCAACGCGTATCCGTCGGGATACCCCGTATCGGAGTTTTGCAAACTTGCCCATAACTTCGTGTACAGTCGTCGGATCGAGACGAAACTTGCGCCAACAGGTCCGGATCGAAATTCTGGTCCTGCATGCCATGTTTGGTTCGATTCTGAGAAGGTCGAATCGGAACCCAATTTTGGCAGGCCCGCGAACCACTCAAACGGGCAATTTTGTACACGGCTCCTCGGAATCCAAAACTGGACATACCCTTGAGTTCCTCTCCTCAAACTGAAACCGTAGACATGTAGTTTGATTACTTTAGAGACCGTAGACCTTGGCACGCATTTCGGTGCAAAGCGGGTCCAACGACGGACATCGTTTTGACCCGAAATTACGATTTTGCCCCTGTTCCAGAATTTAACTTTTGGATAGGTGTTTCTGAGGTATATCTTCTTCACCGAGATCATTTTTGATGTTTGTTTCAGCGTTTGGAGACATCTGTGATTTGTGAGTTTTGGTGCTGACACTTGCTACTCTTGGACTTGCCACTTTGCACCATCAGGGAAGATACCTTGCCACCTTACTCTGTGATTATTATATTCTTATTTTCAGTTGTTATTTTTAGAAATTTATTTCATGATATTTAAACTGTGCGTCCGAGTCACACTTGGGTGCAAGCGAATCTATCGGTTGTTTTTCTTGTTTATTTATTCTCTTGCATTGACTTAGCTTATTGACCACCCATTGATGTTGAGTTATTGGTATATCTCATATGGCCATGACACTTGTTGTACCACGTGATGTGAGTCACATGTAGGACACGTTTCCGCGTAGTTGGCTGGCCACCGATACGTATGGTGCGTGCGACGGATAGGAGTAACTGCCAATAGTATTGCATGTTAGAAGACTTGGCGGTTACTAGAGGTTCATATCATTCATGGAGATGATGATACTAGGCATTGGATGGGGGAGAACAATACCTGACGTATGGGCTTCTTTACACTTCCATGATTACCTGTGCGCTCCTCCGGAGACGCAGGCTCCAGGTGCCCTTTGACGTTTCCCAGAGCGTTATGGACGTAGCCCTTTCACATGGTGCCCTCTAATGCTTCCCGAGCATTATGGACGTAGGCCCTTGGTACCCTTTATAGGAACTATGTCGATCCCATTATTTACAGCCAGGGCTCATGCGTCGAAGGATTGTATCTCAACTGCATATTCACAGTAGAATGGTCAGGAACCCGATTGCATGCATACCTCTTTCTCTTATTATATTATCACAGTTTATATGGTATGGTGTTTTCTTGTATCTTGCTATGCCCCCTAAGTTCCTGGTTATCTCTTTAGATTTAGACGATATTCCACAGGAGTACGGAGCGGCATTGGAGCTATCCTACATTAATGATGAGGCAGTGCCTTATGACTTCTAGTCTATTTCTTATCTGAGACAGTTGTAGACATTATTTTACATCTCTTTTCTTTCTATTTTACGGAGGTCGGACTCTGATCTTGTGAGACTATTTTTCATTGCTGTTTGGAGTGAGTATGTTCACCCGGCTATCTTTTGATACTCTTATTTATTTATTTGGACTTCATTATCTTCTGTGTTGAGCTGTGATGAGATTAGATATATTATTATGGCATGTGATTATTTATTTACAGCTTATGTGCGTATATGAGGATTCCATATATTGGAGTGTTCTTCGTATATGTGCAGCTGGCATGTTCACGTACTTGGTCCTACGTAATTTGGGACTGGGGCGTTACATGTTTTTATGGTGGTCCATGCAGGTCAGATTTAATATTGTTGGGTTACATGACTGTGTCCAACAAGCCTGCATATAGGAAATATGAATATCTCATCCAGAACTACTACTATCCCTTGGCTTCCAATATTTTCGAAACTTCCTTGATTATTCGAATTACTTCATATCTAATCTTTCCTAATATCAACTTATCTTCCTCGTGCCAACAGTATAAATCTACATAGCAGACGCACTTCTGCCTTGGCCCTCACATCTAGCGAGGAGACTACTCCGGAGGGACAGAATCCTCCCATGACTCCAGCGACACCCTACCAGTCAGGACTGTCGCAGCCTACTACGACACCGACGACGGAGTACCCAGAGGTCGCAGCACCCCCAGGCAGCCAGGCTGGACAGACTACTACCATACCACCGGGAGGGAATGTACCATTGCCTCCACCCCCACCATTTCCTCAGCAGTTTCCTCCATAATCGGGACCTCAGATGCCTCCACCACCGACTGATGGGAGCCCTACTACTCAGTTTATGTATACCATAATGCAGGCTCAGTGGCAACAGACTGAGCTGATGAGACAGACGATGATGGCAGCTATGGCTAGACCTCCACCACCACCTCCAGCACCAGTACCAGCACCGGCTCTGCATCCCTATGAAGGCTCTATCAAGAATTTCACAGATATGAACCCCAAGGCCTTTAAGGGAACGAAAAAGCCATTAGAGGTGTCACCGTGGCTTATTAGTACCGAGAAGCTACTGAAGGCATCCCAGTTGCCAGCTCAAGATTGGATGAAAGCAGTGGACCTACTGTTAGAAGACAATGCTCACCACTGGTGGAAGGCAGAAGAGAGACGATTAGGCACTGGGATCACCTGGAAGTAGTTCTATGATGCATTCTATGAAAGATTCTTCCCTATTCATGTTCGAGATGGTCTCTATGACCAGTTCCTTCATCTGAAGCAAGGGAATATGACAGTTGACGAGTATGACTCGGAATTCAATCGACTGAGTCGATTTGGTGTGGGATTGATTCCGACAGAGTTAGAGAAGGCAAGGAGATTTCACTAGGGGCTTGCACCAGAGCTCAAGTCTTATACGACTACCCAGTCTCGAGTCTCCCATTCAGCTGTCTTGGAAGAAGCTCGTGCTCAGGAGATTCTTCGCAAGGAACAGCAGCAGACATCAAGGCGCCATACCCTAGCAGTTACACTAGCCCGAGCCGCTCAGAGTGGACCTATCAGGAGGACCACAGGACAGTTCCAGTAGAGGCCCTCACCTTATCAGAAGCCCGTTTGCCATTACTGCGGGAAACAAGGACATATCCAAAACGACTGCAGGACTCGCCTTGGATTATGCTTGAGATGTGGATCCAATCAGCACATGCTCAAGGATTGTCCGGAGCAACATGCAATAGTACAAGCTCGGTAAAATCCGAGGCCCACAGCCCCAGCTCTCCCATCACCACGGCCTATAGCAGGAGCACGTCGTCCACTATTGCCTCCCCAAGGCACACAGTACAACAAGGCCAGAGCTCAGGGCCCGGGACAAAATTTTGTACAGGCATTCTCACTTGCTGTTGAGGATATAGAGACAGAGGCGGAGGTTATAGCAGGTATGGTTCTAGTTGCATCTCTTCCTGCTATTACATTATTTGATACTGGAGCCACACATTCATTTATAGCCACAAGTTTTGCCACTAGACACAGTATTCCCATCACACCCTTAGCTAAGAACGTTAAAATACTCACTGGAGGAGGAGTTGTACCTGTTAGTGGTGTTTGTAGATGTTGTCCTATAGTGATAAATGGTAGAGAGATGGTGGCATGACTTCTTATATTCCCTATGCCAACATTTGACGTGGTTCTTGGAATGGACTGGTTGAGCCAGCATTTCGCTCTCATCGACTGCCATAGGAGCAGTATTATCTTTAGACCACCGAATGCGGCAGAGTTTGAGTTCACCAAAGTAGACGGAGAGAGTTGTGATGCACCCACATTGGGAACTCACATGATGATGTATGACACCCATCAGCACCCTATTATCACCGAGTTCGACGATGTATTCCCGGAGAAGTTGCCAGGACTACCACCTGACCGAGATATTGAGTTTTCTATTGAGCATTATTTCTGGAGCCGAGCCTATTTCATCTCGAGTATATCGTATGGCACCCAAGGAGTTGGTAGAGATGAAGACACAGATTGATGATTTATTAGAGAAGGAATTTATTCGTGCCAGTGCGTCACCATGGGGAGCGCCCGTTCTTTTTGTGCCTAAGAAAGATGGGACAGTGCGCATGTGCATTAACTACAGAGCGTTGAATGTAGTGACGGTGAAGAACAAGTATCCCTTGCCGCGTATAGGCGATATATTCGATCAACTGAGTGGAGCAAAAGTATTCTCCAAGATTGACTTACGATCAGGCTATCACCAATTGAAGGTTCGGAAGGAAGACATTGCAAAGACGGCCTTTCATTCGAGGTATGGACACTACGAGTTCTTGGTCATGCCTTTCGGTTTGACCAATGCTCCCGCAGTTTTTATGAATTTAATGAACAAGATCTTTCACCAATACTTGGACAAATTTGTAGTAGTCTTTATAGACGATATCTTGATTTACTCCAAGAGTCAAGAGGAGCATGAGCAGCATCTACGGATAGTTTTGGGAACATTGAGGGACGAGAGACTCTTTGCGAAGCTTAGCAAATGTGATTTCTTTCTCAAGGAGGTATCATTCCTTGGTCATATTGTTACGGGTGATGGTATATCAGTGGACCCAGAGAAGATCACAGCAGTCAAATCATGGCCCGTTCCCACCACAGCTTCTGAAGTGAGAAGTTTCCTCGGACTTGCGGGTTTCTACCGACGGTTCGTAGAAGATTTCTCTCGAATAGCGGGGCCTATGAATCGATTGACTTGTAAGGATTAGGAGTTTGTATGGACAGACGAGTGTCAAGCCGCTTTTGACGAGTTGAAGAAGCGATTGACCACAGCACCGATCTTGACACTACCATCGGGCCCAGGAGGATTTGTGATCTACAGCGACGCATCCGGAAAGGGATTAGGATGTGTATTGATGTACCACGGTCGCGTAGTAGCATATGCATCGCGACAGTTGAGAGTGCACGAGAAGAACTATCCGACCCACGATCTAGAGGTCGCAGCGGTTATCTTTGTTTTGAAGCTATGGAGACACTACTTGTACGGTGAGAAGGTTGATATATACACTGATCATAAGAGCCTCAAGTACGTGTTCACACAAAAGGAGTTGAATATGCGACAGCGACGTTGGTTGGAGTTGATGAAGGATTATGAGATTGAGCTACATTATCATCCGGGCAAGGCTAATGTCGTGGCAGACGCATTGAGCCGTAAGCCCATGGTACACTTTTTGACTACACAGGAGGAATTGATTAGAGACTTGGAGCAGCTTGGTATTGAGGTAGTATTACCTGGAGCAGACGGCGTATTAGCCAACCTTCAAGTGCAATCGTCATTGGTAGAGCGCATCAAGGCAGCATTACCTAATGATGCTAGATTTCGACGGCTGAAAGAGAGGACTGAAGCAGGAGAGCAGACAGGATTGAGGATCCACACCGATGGGACATTGTGATGTGGTGATCACATTTATGTTCCTAATAGAGATCTACGGCAGGAGCTGATGGTCGAAGCTCACAGTTCGACTTACTCCATTCATCCCGGAGGGACCAAGATGTATCGTGATTTACGACAGTATTATTGGTGGCATGGAATGAAGCGAGAGATAGCTCATTTCGTTGCCAAGTGCTTGGTATGTCAACAAGTGAAGGTGGAGCACCAGAGGACGGCCGGATTATTGCAGCCGCTACCCATTTCTGAGTGGAAGTGGGAGCACTTTACTATGGATTTCGTCACGGGTTTTCCTCGGAGTCCAAGAGGACGTGACGCAGTATGGGTGATTGTTGATAGACTTACCAAGTCAGCCCACTTCTTACCTTTTAGAGTGGGCCAGTCGACAGAGGTATTGGCAGAGATGTATATGGAGCAGATTGTGAGATTGCATGGTGTGCCTGTTAGTATTGTATCAGACCGTGACTCGAGATTTACCTCGCACTTTTGGAGGAGCATGCAAGAGAGTTTGGGCACTCGATTGAAGTTTAGCACATCATACCATCCACAGACAGACGTCCAGTCGGAGCATACCATTCAGACGCTAGAAGATATATTGAGAGCGTGTATGCTTGATTTTGGCGGTTCGTGGGAGGACCATCTTCATCTTGTTGAGTTTTCCTACAACAATAGCTATCAAGCGAGCATTCAAATGGCTCCGTTTGAAGTATTGTATGGTAGGAAGTGTCGGTCTTCTATTTGTTGGAGCGACATAGGAGAGTGACAACTATTGGGTCCCGAGTTGGTCTTGAGCACAGTGGAGACAGTAAAGAAGATTCAGGACCACCTGCGAGCAGCACAGGATCGTCATAAGCAGTGGGCAGATAATCATCGTCGACCCTTGGAGTTCAAGGAGGGTGACCATGTGTTCTTGAAGATATCCCCCACTAGTGGCACGATTCGATTCAGAGGACGTGGCAAGTTGAGTCCAAGGTACATCGGCCCTTTCAATGTCTTAGAACGTGTTGGAGAGGTTGCCTATAGATTGGCATTGCCACCGTCACTAGAAGGAGTACATGACGTATTCCATGTATCTCAGCTAAGGAGGTACGTGACGGACAACAATCATGTGCTTGATCACTCCGAGATCACAGTGGGACCGAGTTTGTCATACAAAGAGCAACCAGTAGATATCCTCGATCGTCGAGTGAAGGTGTTGCGGAACCAATCTATTCCATTGGTTCGCGTGGAATGGAAGCATCACTCGCCAGGGGAGTCTACTTGGGAGCGCGAGGACGACATCCGAAATCGCTACCCGCAGTTGTTCGAAAACGAAGGTATGTCTTGCATTTTAAGTGCTATTATATTTCCTTGCATTGCATTTGATCCCCCGACCTTAGTTTAATTTCGAGGACGAAATTTTCTTTAAGTTGGGTAGGATGTAAAATCCCAATATTTTCTAATTATTTTAATGCTTTTAAAATGTTTTTCTATATTTTTAGTTTAATTAGTATATACGTAATTGTAGATGTATATAATGTATGTATGTTGTGTGCGTGATAATTTAGATACTCCTAAATATAGCTTACCTTGTTACAATATATTTTGTTACTTTATTAAGAATATTAGATTTTTCCTTGGGAATTATATACATATATATGTATGTATGTATATATATATATATATATATATATATATATATATATATATATATATATATTGATTGTAAAAAAAATAGAAACAGTGGAGGGCCGAACCCCCCACAACGGCAGCAGCAATAGCTGCGGTGGGGCCCGACCCCCACACTACCGAGCACCAACAGCAGCTTGTAGTTGCAAGGACATTAGCACCCGACCCCACACTCATAAACCCGAGCCCCCCTGTATACTAATACTAATAGGAATCGAAGAGTAGCGGCGCGTATATATACAACCGCATATCAAACCAAACCCTAACCTCGATTACTCATCTTCCACCTAGAGCCTCGTACTCGAGCGCCCATCTTCGACAGCCTGACTGTGCAGCGCCACGGCCAGGATCGCCGGAGCGCCGCCCCAACCGACAACAACCGACCCCGCTCAGGAACTAGACAGCGAGGTACCCTTCTTCCCATCCTATTTTCTTCACGCTCACTCGACGCTTTCTCGAACTATCAATTTCTGTGCATAGCCTATATGAACCCCTCCAAGCCCCTTCTGATAAAATCCTGGGAACCCCAGGGGCTTGCTTAAAAAATCGAGGCAAGGTTGCCCACAAAAACTGTTGAAACAGAGTTTTAATCCAGTCCCAAACCACAACTTAGAAGCCCGATTCTGACCTGTAGGTCGAGAGTTTTCAGGAAATAATTAAAAATAGTCGTTAACAATATAACCAAGAGTAGAACACAACTTTTGGATCGAAGTTTCGTTTAATATGTAGGAAGAAAACTGTATGAGAAGTTGTCAGAAAAACTGGTTTCTAAATCACAAAAATTCTAGAATTTTGTCCGATACGACGTACGCCCCGACAAACCGGGCGACGTGGTCGTGTGCTATACACATCGAAAGACGCAAATGGACGTTGCGGACGTGTGGGAACTGACAGAACTCAGTTTCGTCGTGTGTGCACGACGAAACCAACGCGTATCCGTCGGGATACCCCATATCGACGTTTTGCAAACTTGCCCATAACTTCGTGTATAATCGTCGGATCGAGATGAAACTTGCGCCAACAAGTCCGGATCGAAATTCTGGTCCAGTGTGCCAAGTTTGGTTCAATTCTGAGAAGGTCAAATCGGAACCCAATTTTGGCGGGCCCGCGAACCACTCAAACGGGCGATTTTGTACACAGCTCCTCGGAATCTAAAACTGGACATACCGTTGAGTTCCTCTCCTCAAACTGAAACCGTAGACATGCAGTTTGACGACTTTAGAGACCGTAGACCTTGGCACGCGTTTCGGTGCAAAGTGGGTCCAACGGGGGACATCGTTTTGACCCGAAATTATGATTTTGCCCCTGTTCTAGAATTTGACTGTTGGACAGGCGTTTCCTAGGTATATCTTCTTCACCGAGATCATTTTTGATGTTTGTTTCAGCGTTTGGAGACATCTGTGATTTGTGAGTTTTGGTGCTGACACTTGCTACTCTTGGACTTGTCACTTTGCACCATCAGGCAAGATACCTTGCCACCTTACTCTGTGATTATTATATTCTTATTTTTAATTATTATTTTTAGCAATTTATTTTGTGATATTTAAACTGTGCGTCTGAGTCACACTTGGGTGCAAGCGACTCTATCGGTCGTTTTTCATGTTTATTTATTCTCTTGCATTGACTTAGCTTATTGAGCACCCATTGATGTTGAGGTATTGGTATATCTCATATGGCCATAACACTTATTGTACCACGTGATGTGATCACATGTAGGACACGTTTTCGCGTAATTGGCTGGCCACCGATACGTATGGAGCGTGCGACGGATAGGAGTAACTGCCAATAGTATTGCATGTTAGAAGACTTGGCGGTTACTAGAGGTTCATATCAGTCATGGAGATGATGATACTAGGCATTGGGTAGGGAGAAAAATACCTGACGTATGGGCTTCTTTACACTTCCATGATTACCTGTGCGCTCCTCCGGAGACGCAGGCTCCAGGTGCCCTCTGACGTTTCCCAGAGCGTTATGGACGTAGCCCTTTCACATGGTGCCCTCTAATGCTTCCCGAGCGTTATGGACGTAGGCCCCTGGTACCCTTTATGGGAACTATGCCGATCCCATTATTTATAGCCAGGGCTCATGCGTCGAAGGATTGTATCTCAACTGCATATTCACAGTTGAATGGTCAGGAACCCGATTGCATCCATACCTCTTTCTTTTATTATATTATCAAAGTTTATATGGCATGGTGTTTTCTTGTATCTTGCTATGTCCCCTGAGGACCTGGTTATCTTTTCAGGTTTAGACGATATTCCACAGGAGTACGAAGCGGCATTGGAGCTATCCTACATTGACGATGAGGCAGTGCCTTATGACTTCTTGTCTATTTCTTATCTGAGACAGTTGTAGACATTATTTTACATCTCTTTTCTTTCTATTTTACGAAGGTCGGTCTCCGATCTTGTGAGACTATTTTTTATAGCTGTTTGGAGTGAGTATGTTCACCCGGCTATCTTTTGATACACTTATTTATTTATTTGGACTTCATTATCTTATGTGTTGAGCTGTGATGAGATTAGATATGTTATTCTGGCATGTGATTATTTATTTACAGCTTATGTGCGTATATGAGAATTCCATATATTGGAGTGTTCTTCGTATATGTGCAGTTGGCATGTTCACGTACTTGGTCCTAAATATTTTGGGACTGGGGCTGTTACATCCATCGATCCTGGCTCGTCAATAAGCATAATCCCGATATGCTTGCTTCAACTCCTGGACATCCCTATGCACCGGCTAGCGGCGGCCAACACTGCCATTAGCGGTTTCAACTCAGGAAGGAGCTATCCCCTGGGAAAAATCTGCTTGAAATGTCAAATCGGCAACCTGAAGACGGAGGTTACCTGCAACGTCATAGACGCAGATATGTCCTACAATATCCTCTTGGGGTGTCCGTGGATACATGACTATATGCCGTCCACACTCCACTAGTGCTTCAAGTATGTCAGCAAGCACGGCTTCGTGAAGACGAAATTCGTCGAAATCGATCCCTTCAAAGGATTGAGTCTTACTATTCTTCGGAGGCTTGTCTATATGAAGAATCTAAGAAGCACATAACTGGCGAACTGGAGGACATAACAGGGTTAGAGGAACCTTTGAAAATCTATCTCTAGGCCCGTAAACCGGGCAAAGCTGCACCCCTTATCGCAACTTTGCATAAAGAGGTGCCCGGTTCCCCCGCCCCCGCTGCGCAGTTGGAACCAATGGTCATCAGACTCCCGAGGTCCAGCCAGGAGCCAAAGCCCGTCATAGAGCCGATGGTGATCCGATTGCCAAAACCCAATCAGAGGTGATCAGAAGATGCGAGGCCCTCTGTGGAGCCGATTGTGATCCGATTGCCAAAATCCAAACAAAGGCACTCTGAAGATGCAAAGTCCTCTGTCGAGCCGATGGTTATCCGTCTCCCCAAGACGACCGGCAACCACGTATTGATCTGGGGCCCTCAAGCAAGCCAATGCCACAAGCAGAACCCTTGGTGGTCAAGCTGCCCAAGACAGCGTCCCAACCTCCGGTCACGCAGGGGTAGCTGAAGAGGAGGCAGAACTCACAAAATATCTGGTTGTGCAGGTGGATAGTCCCTCTCCTGATGATGTAATCCCCGTAGAAAAAATTCCTTATTTTATCAATAAGAGGGTACCTTTGAACTACCCTGAGTGCAATCTGATGTATGTTGTGGAGCACGGTTTGGACATTAACCTGCACACACAAGTGACAATCGTCCATACCGCAAACTGACTTACTCCCATTAGAGGTGCCTACTTCCTAGTCCTAGGCAGAAAAAAAGGGGATCACACGATCATCTTCGGCCGAAAAGAAGGTCCTCAACCTTTCATGCCAGAAGTGTTCAATCTCGAACCCGATACTGGAAGATTGCCACTCTACCTGTATAGTCCCCAAGGCAAGTACTTCATGCAAAAGCAAGGCTATGACATGGAGACTACCCCAGGTCTGAATTACGGCAACGGCCGGCGATCGCCTCTGCGGTTGTCAGCTCCGGCTGAAAAACCTCGGGATTATTACACCAAGTTCAAACAAGGTCTTGGTTATGTTACACCAGCAACAACGTCCGAGGGTTCCGATGAGGAATGCGAGTGGCATTCTCACTCATCCGAATCGCCTACATACGATTTCGATGATAACATTAGGAATATATTCAGACAGAAATTGTCTGTCAACATGGTATCCGCTGACATTAAAGAGGAAGACGAAGATCTACTTGAACCTCTTGAATTAGAACCATGGGCCCAACAACTGGATGCACAATGGGAGAAGCGCTTTGAACAACGGAGACCCTCCCACTGAAGACGAAGTCATGCAAGTTGACCTCGACGACGAATCCTCTCCAGAGCCAATCTTCGTCAGTAAAAGCCTGACGGACGACGAGCGGGAGTCGCAGTTGCAACTCATCAAAGAATATATCGACATCTTCGTTTGGAGCTACGAAGACATGCCAGGGCTAAACCCCGAGATCGTACTTCATAAGCTCAATATTCATCCGGATGCAAAACCAGTCAAACAACAGCAACGGCGGTTCCGTCCAGACATCATGAACTCCATCGAGGTAGAACTAAACAAGCTTATAGCTAGCCGTTTCATCCACGAGGAGCAGCACCCGGACTGGGTAGCTAATATAGTACCAGTCATCAAGAAGAATAGAAAGATTCGAATCTGCATCGACTTCCGTAATCTGAATGCGGCATGTCCAAAGGATGAATTCCCTTTTCCAATCACTGACATAATAATCGATTATACGTGTAGCTTCGAGCGCATGTCCTTTATGGATGGCTTTTCAGGATAGAATCAAATCAAAATGTCTCCTTACGATGAGAAGCATACGTCATTTCGAACACCGATCGGCGTGTATTGTTACACAGTCATGCCCTTCGGCCTAAAGAACGCCGGTGCTACATATCAATGAGCTATGAGTGTCATCTTCAGAAATCACTTATGTAAGACGGTGGAGTGTTACGTTGACGACATCACCGTTAAAAACCGCTCCAAGGATGATCACTTACACGATTTGAGGACAGTGTTCGACCTTATGTGAGCACACAATCTGAAGATGAATCCCACCAAGTCCATCTTAGGCGTGTCCAGCATGAATTCTTGGGCTTTGTTATTACTTTCCAATGCATTCACATAGACCCCGATAAGACAAAAGAAATCCTGGAGATGAGTCCACCGAGGAACCTCCGCGAACTCCGCGGCCTTCAGGAAAGACTAGCCTACATCAGGAGGTTCATATCTAACCTCTCAGGGCGATGTCAACCCTTCACACAACTCATGAAGAAAGGCATCTTTTTCGTATGGAATAAGGAAAGTCAATGTGCCTTTGATGGCATTAAGGAATACCTTTCGAATCCGTCGATTCTAGTAGCCCCGGTCGCCGGAAAGCCCTTCCTGCTCTATGTACGGGCAATGGAACACTCCCTCGGCGCCTTGATAGCACAGAACAATGACGCTGGACACGATCAAGCCATCTATTACCTCAGCTGAATGATGGTGGGGCCAGAGCATAGGTTCACCATCATGGAGAAAGAATGCCTTGCCTTGGTGCTCGTCATTCAGAAAATACGACACTATGTGACAGGACAGACCATCCATGTTGTCTCGCGAGTTAACCCCCTCAGGGTTCTCATGACCAAGTAGGCGCACTTACTTTTCGTCTAGCCACCTGGGCGATACTGTTATCCCCCTACGACATGGTTTTCGTTCCACAGAAGGCTGTCAAAGGTCAAGCCTTGGTCGACTTCCTAGCAACCCATCCAAGCTCAGAAATAACTAAAATATATGAAGAAATCCCAGACGAAGTCGTTAACTCAAACATGACTTCATATGATGACATTTGGCGAATGTTCTTCGACGGTGCTTCAAGGACGGGGCCCCAAGGTGACAACGTTGCTTGAGTCGGGATAATATTAATTTCTTCCTCAGGATTGGTAGTCAATCGGGCATACTCTCTCACTGAACCCTGTTCAAACAATTTAGCTGAATATAATGCTCTGGTCATCGGGCTCCGACTCGCAAAAGAGGTGGGAGTCGAATACCTAGAAACGTATGGCAACTCGCAGTTGATTGTTAATCAAATTCGAGGCTCATACGAGGCTCGCAACGCGGACCTGATTCCCTACCATCAGATAGCAATTGCCATCATTGCAACCTTTGAAGGGTTCTTTATAGAGAATGTTCCTAGGCTCCAAAAATATTGAAGACGACGCCCTAACAGGCCTCGTCGCTTCTTTGGCGGTTCTAAATCATGCTCATCATCTAGTCGACGTGATAGGCCATGAGCTAGTATGTCCCAAAAATAATGTTCAACTAGGTATGAGTTACTCCGCCCAGATAACCAATGACGTGCAAGACTGGAGACTCCCGTTCATCGATTTTGCAGTCTACGAAATCCTGCCTGAGAGTGTGAAAGAAGCAACTTCGATCAGAAAGCGCTCTCAGATTCTTTTATGACACAGAAACAAAAATGTTATATCGACGATCCTACGACGGGCTACTGTTAAGATGTATGTTAAATCCATAAGCCAAAAAAGCCTTACGCGAGGCTCATGATGGCGTTTGTGAGGCTCACCAACCTGGCCCAAAGTTGTAGAACCGTCTCCGTCGGATGGGCTACTACTGGCCTACGATGGTAGCAGATGCTGTCGATTATGCAAAGAAGTGTAAGGCTTGTCAGATCCATGCAGACTTTATACAACTGCCATCCGAATTCTTGCACCCAACAGTGGCCTCTTGGCCATTTGAAGCATAGGGAATGGACATCATTGGCCCAATCACCCCGCCGTCGTCTAGGGGACACCGGTTTATACTTGCAATGACCGACTACTTCTTCAAATAGGCGGAAGCTGTTCCGCTTGCAAAGGTAAAGACATCAAACGTGATTAGTTTCATAAAACATCACATTATTTACCGTTTTGGATTGTTCCGGAGGATCATTCATGACAACGGTCCGCAGTTCGCAAGCCATGCCTTCTATAGATTCCATGACAAGAATCAGATTCAGAATGTGGCTTCAACGGCATACAACCCATCGGCTAATGGTCTGGTTGAAGCTTTTAACAAGACCATAATAAAGCTTCTTAAAAAGTTTGTATCTTCAAACATGTACGATTGGAATGGAAAGCTGGGCGAATGCTTATGGGCGTACAGCACTACGAGTCGGACGGCTAAGGAAATACACCATTTTCTCTGGTTTACGGGAGTGAGGCAGTTCTCCCATTGGAGACCCAGATCCCCTCACTTCGCGTGGCCCTTACTTACCGGTTGACGTCGGACGATAACTACCACCGACGGCTACAAGAATTGGAAGCCTTAGACGAGAAGCGTTTGCAAGCTCAACAAAGCATCGAGCTCTATCAAGCATGCATCTCTCGGGCCTTCAATAAGAAAGTCAAGCAGAGGACATTCCAAGTAGGCGATCTCGTCTTTGCCGTTCGCAGACTGATGGTCATGACTCACAAAACTGCCGGCAAATTCCAACCCAAATGGAGGGTCCATTCATCATCGAGACCGTATTCTCCAACGACGTATACCGGCTCGCGAATCAGAATGGAGACTTGCTCATGATGCCCATAAACGATAATTTCCTAAAGAAATACTATGTCTAAGGACATGTTGGTACTTTCTCAAACTACCAAATCTTCCAGACTGTCGAGTTATGTACACCAAGTACCTCTAAACTTACACTCTATTAGCTCCGAGTGGATTCACATTGCATCCTCCTGGGTGACAAGTCATGTATACTAAATACCTCTGAACTTTCACCCTGATGCTTCATCCCGCCGGAGTTCATAAGGCTTATTGCCATCTCTGAGCAAACTTCATGGTACTGATTATCGTGTGTCACGTTCATATTACCTCTGATACCGATTGTCTCTTGACTTAACACATGTACCCAATCTGGGATAAAATTTTGATGTTAAGACCACAGAACCTATCACGTCCATATTACCTCTGTTGGGTTTTGTCTCAAATTCTATTACTCGCACCACCAGTGCGTAGAAGAGTAATAGGTTCACCAAAAAAATCATGATTATCGTATGTCACGTCCATATTACCTTTAGTATAGACAGTCTTCTCATCTAACACATGTACCCAATCTGGAATAAAATCATGATGTTAAGACCCCAGAACCTATCACGTCCATATTACCTCTGTTGGGTTTTATCTCAAAATCTATTACTCGCACCACCAGTGCGCAAAAGGGTAATAGGTCCACTAAAAGTTATCCAAATCTATTATCCGCACCACTAGTGCGCAAAAGGGTAATAGGTCCACAAAAAATCATTCAAATCTATTACTCGCACTACCAGTGCGCAAAAGGGTAATAGGTCCACAAAAAATCATTCAAAATCTATTACTCGCACCACCAGTACGCAAGAAGGTAATAGGTCCACCAAAAATTATTTCGAATCTATTTACTCGCATCGTAGATGCATAAAAGGGTAATAGGTCCACAAAAAGTCCCCCAAGTGGGACGTCCTCTGCCAATCACAAATGTTGTATTAGGTCCTCTAGTACAAGCACCCCTTCCCTCACAATCATATGCTTCTGGAGGCCAGTTGTTCCATTGCATTCACTCCCCAGTATTAGAACAACCGTGTCCACATCACCTATGAGTTGTTTTCCTACCCCTTACAAAGCAGATGATGCTAAAAACAAATATTTACCTCGTCCATCTTTCCTCTGAGTAAACACCCTGTGCAACAACCCCTGCATTGTAGTACTTCAATCATAGAACTTCCATGTCCATATCACCTCTGAGTTGTTCTGTGTATCCTCACTGAGTTCACTCCTACCACGTCCATATCACCTCTGAGTAGGAAAGCTCTACCATCAACCTCATATTTACCACGTCCATATAACATATGAGTAAATATGTTGGTTCCCTCTCTAAACTTATTATCTGTACCTAAAACCATGGTACACCAAGGATGATAAGTCTACAAAAAATTCCCAGCAGAAGTACCCAAACCTATCACGTCCATGTTACCTCTGATAGGATTGTCACACCTAAACAGCTCTACTACCCATGCTTCTTATTCAAAGTATTCCAAATTTGTAATTTGAAAACTTTGAAGGAGATCTTGTAGAAGCATGGAAAAGAGGATATTGTTTTTAGTCCCACATCGAAAAGAAGAAGAACAAAGGGCTCATTCCTTTCTTTATATAAAGCCTCCTTGCCTCCTTTGAAAAGGGCACCAAAATAAAAAGAAGAAAAGAAAAGGGAGCCCGTGTCCAGGGACCTCGTTGGAGCCATAAAAAGTTGCAACAGTGTTTCTTCTTCTTCTGGATCGGCTACAAGTTTTTACTTGCCATCTTGGCAAGGATAAAGTTGGATCCTGAGTACTATGCGCCTTCACGGGCTAGTACAAAGAAATCCAAGGCAGCAACTTGGACTCTTCTTACTACGTACCTTTGGGTGCTAAGTCAAAGAAGTCTAGGGCAGTGCGGGCTCAACAAGCCCAGTCAATTGTCCAATCTGCTGACCATCAGCGGGTAGCATTAACAGTTATACGGGCCCCTGATGGAAAGTTGTATAGAACCTCCTATGTCCAGCCCTCTGCGGCAAATGGACAGGGTAGGTCCCAAAAGTCTCCCTACAACGATCGAGAGCAAGTGCTTTACTAGCGTCAGATCAGGAAGCAAATATGTCCAAAAGTCTTCCTACAATGATCGAGAGCAAGTGCTTTACTAGCCTCAGATCAGGGAGCAAACGTGTCATGACCCGTACCCAGATTAGGGGCATGAGTACGTGGTTATGTCCAGCCTACGCCGCAATGTCGGCGGTAGAACGCTGTCCTAGGTCAATCATCTAACAATATATAGGTACTTGTACAGTATATACACTCCGAATGGAGGTGACATAGCAAATACAGTCTCAATCACATCTAAGGTAGGATACGATAAAAGATAGATATGAAATGAAATGAAACCACAGAGATACAACCAGATAGAGTTCTGAGTGTCTAAGATAACACAAATCCAGAAACATCCCAAATCTCAAATACAGTAATCCAGAGAATAAATACAACTGAAAATAACTAATCTAAACTAATGGTGTCTCATCAACTGCTAATGGATCCTGCTGGAGATCCAGGGGTAATGTCTCATCAAACTCTATCCTGGCCATACCCGTAAAAGGTAGAGCAATCAGATAACATGTACTCTGTAAACATCAACGGTTATCCTGTCATGAAAATGAGCAAGTACAAATACTAACAGCATTTCCATATGAATTAACAAATTCTATAAGAGACAGTATAATGAAATACAAGACAAAGATATGGAAAGACTTGGGAGCCATTTAAAACTCGAGCTACAACCCGTAAACCAAACAAGGACCGGGGTTGTAACCCTTCTCCCGAACATAACCTAGCCTCCAAATCAAGGTATAGCATAAGAGCATGTAGAACATGTGAAATACAAGACAAAATCAACAGAAAATATATAACATGATGTGAGTACTGAATAGGACGATATTATATACATAGGATGACTTGGGAACTATTCGGAAGCCGAGTTACAACCCATAAACCAAACAAGGACCAGGATTGTAACCCTTCTCCCGAACAGAACTTAGTCTCCTATGATAAATAAATATAAAATGTGCCTTGAATTATTAGAGCGTTATGTGATCGGCTTTGGGTATGTTACAGGACAGGTTATCCACTTGGTCCGACAATCACATGAAAATCTCTGGAAACGGTCATGCCGGCCAACCTGGATAACAAGCACATAGAGGAATCTGCTACACCCTACGTGAGGTGAGAGTGGCACAAGCAAATATAGTGACAGGAGGCTTCGATCACATTGAAGCACCCAGTTTTCCAAATGAGGGTAATTTTAAAATTTCGTGTTTATAATTATTTTAATAATGATATTTAATTCATGATATAATTTTAGTGATTTTAAATCATTTTAAAATTATTTAAATCAATGACTTGTGGTTTTGACGTTTTGCTAGTGAAATCCTAGAGACTGTTTGACCTAGAGCCTAACCATGTGATTATGATATTTTAATGTCATTTCTGGCCTAAGGATATTTTGCATTTGACCTCTTTGAATTATTTTGATATTTATTTTATTATTTATGATATTGTTATGGGGTTATTTGTGTCGGGTTCGAATTTCATCTTAATCCGACTTGTAACGGGGACCCGGGGTAACTTAGACTCTAGTTGGACCCATGCATTAGTTAGCCATAGCCCACATTTTAATTAGTCATGTTAGAAAGATTAGTCATAATCCTAATTATTAGGTTAACCATTTAGAGTTTTTTTTATTTGACCCTTTTACCCCCAAACCCTAACCAAAATTGTTTTAAACACTTGTAACTAATGGAGGGGCAAACTTGTATTATTCAATGAAGGGAGGATATAACCATTGTGGCCGGTCCTAATAGGACTCCTATCTTATTTTCTTTCTTTGAGAAGTCTTCTTCCCCAAGTGCTCTCAAGTTCTCCCAAGGAAGAAGCCTTTCTCCTTGGATTTTCTCTCCTTTAGGTAATATTTCCTTCTCTTTTATTTCTCCATTTTGCATTTAGGAAAGTTTTAACCATAGGAATGACCCCCATTGTTGTGTCCCTATTTTTGTGTCCTCTTGTGTCCATTATGTGTCCTTTAGGGATTTCTATTTTATTATTGTTGTGTCTTGTGTCCATGGAGAAAACTCCCAAACTTGGACACACTTTATATTCAAAATGTTGATTAAATGAATTAATTCATATTAAATCTCAGATTTGAATATGTAGAGATGTGTTCTTGAGTACTTTACATTTCATTCATGTATCTCTTATAGATGTGTTCATGTTACATATATAGATTTGTGTATATATATATATATATATATATATATATATATATATATATATATATATATATATATATTGTAATGAGAGTGTATCTATATTCATATATGTAATAAATGGTTCATGATGATTATATAATCAAGTTTGTGAGTGTGGTTCCTCATATTATTATTGCTATTATTGTTGTGGATAATTAGGATATATATTATGTATTCTTTTGGCTCAAACTATCTAAATCCGTCATAATTTTTATCCACGTTTTTAATTTCAGCCCTAACTTAGAAATGTCATAACTTCTAGCTCAAAGCTTGGTTTAATCTCCCATTTTTTTTAAAAGAAGCGTATTGAAGTTAGCTTCCCAAAAACATGTATTAATAGGCCAAATTCATTCTGTAACGTTCTGGTGAATTATTTGAGTGTCAGCTGTACGAAAGACAAACGCGTTCTCGGTGTTTTCGCGATTTCGGGAGTTTTCGGAAACGAAAACGCGATCCGTTTGAAGTTTCAGAAAGCTAACACATAGATCTATAACATACATTAATCCTAGAATTTAATTCATGCTGAGTTGGTACAGTATTGATTATTAGTAGGAGTTACTATTCGGCATATGCATTTTGTGCACCCTTGTGTGTAATATAATGTTCTATTTGATTTTAACCCATGTTAATGTATATACATTATGTAACTAAATAGAGAATGCAAGCATGAGTAAATGGTTAAATAAATGATGTATGAGGTGTAAGTATCCTTTCTAATGTAAGCATGTATAAGTATGGCCTGTAATGAATATGTAGGTTCCATAGTATGTAATGTATTGTGCATATAGTAGTGCAAGAGAATAAATGAATGATGAACGAATGCAAGCATGAATGTAATGTAATAATAGATGTAATGTATGCAATATACAAGTTAATGAGATGTAATGTTCTATGTTAACACAAATTCTATATTACCTCATGTACCCCTTACACTATATTGACACTATCACACTTGACTCTTTGTTCACTTACACTTTGACACTCTTTGATATGTATATACTATGTATGCCCATTTAACCCTCACTTGCCCCTTTGCCATGTTCACATACACACACATAGCCTCTTAAATAAGTATTTATGAATATAGTTAACTTAGCTATGTATGTATATTATATATATGTTAGCATATTGTATTGTAATATAAAAGTTTACATAGCCATTTGAAATGCCATGATTATAGACCTAATGTTGAATACCAATATATGCATGTGTATATATGTGTAGACATGTATAGCTTAAGTAATAGATTACCTAGTGTATATCTAATGTGAATTCTTGACTATTTGAGTATTGAATAATTGCATGCTATATAGAGTTGGGTGTATGTTGGCTTGTATAGCCTTGTATTGATGTGTGCTTGCTAGGATAGTCTTGGTTAGGCCTAGTAAGACTTGCTGGGTTAGGACATGACCTAGTTTGACTAGTGCAGTTGACTAGAGTTGACCAAGGGTTGAATTTGGCCTAGTTTGACCTAGATTCATGTAGAATGCATTGCAGTACTTTATATTACCCTTCTGGACATGTTGTGACTTGTGCTGTTCTAATTAGGAGCCAGATACCTCTCATCGGACAGTATCTTTACCTTGGACATTCAGATATCAGGCGAGTACATTCTCTGATCATTTCATATCTTGTTTAGGATTATATTTTCTGCTTTAGATTACTTTACATGATGCTGACACGTTGCTAACACGAATTAGTACTATATGGATCTTGTTGTGTGATGTTATCCCCTTAGCGGATACATCGGGTATTCGTGTTCGTGTACTTTATCGTGAGCATCGTGTACTCCTTGTATTCGTGACATTTGTGTACAAATCGTGTGAAATCGTGTATATTCATGTATTCACATGATCTCGTATGCGACTATACTTCGTGTGCAATAACATAACGTGGCTAGATCCTTGTGTATTAATTGGGGCGGGGGAGTAGAAGTGGTTATGTAATCAATCCAGTAGATTACTCGTGTTCAACCTCTGTAGATTACTTATGTACAACATCGTACCGTTTACATAACCATCTTGTGCTCTGAATCACTAGTCACTGATAGTTATCTATATATTGTAGCTATTTACTTATAGTCTCTCTCTTTTACATCATGTTATTTCTTCAAATCCTGTATCTTACTCTCTAGCATGTTTATATTTTCTAACCTGTTATAATATTGTTGAGATGTACTGTACTCGTTCCTGTCCTGACTGGACCCGTTGATAAATTTTACAGATTGCTTGGAGATTGCCTGCTAGCCTAGAGGAGACACATTAGAGGTTGTTTAGATAGTTATTTCAATTGTCTGGAGTTGTATTTACCTTATGGATTACTGTATCTGAGTTTTGAGATTTGAGATGTATTTCTGGGTTTGTGTATCTTAGACACTTAGTTTTCTCTCTGTTGTACCTCTTTTGGATTTCATGTTTTATCTATCCTTACCATGCTCTACCTTAGATGTGATTGAGTCTGTATCTGCTATGTCACCCCCATTCGGGGAGTATAAACTGTTTAGCCTTATACTGTTAGATGCATGAGACCTAGGACAGCATTCTACCGTCGACACTGCGGCGTAGGCTGGATGTACCCACGTCTCGTGCCCTAATTCTAGGGTACGGGTCGTGACACGTTTTTAGTGGTAGCCCATGCAGGTCGAGATTCGCATTAGTGCGATTTCGTAGTAGCGCAACGACTTAGTTGTACTACTACGAGCCTGCTATAGGATATATAAATTAAGATGTTAGGATGAGAGGATACTCAATCACTGTTAGGATTCATTGAGAGATTCCTGGGATGACCCTTGAGAATCTCATTTTGAATTCCGATTTAAACTCCTTTTCCTTGTTTTGATTCACCTTTTTCCTTGTTTGAATTTGATTTTGTGGATTCATTGTAGAACTTTGAATCCTGATATTAGTTGATGATTTTGATAAAATTTTGTAGTTGTTGATTTAATTTTTTATTTAGATTAAAATTTTCAAATCCAAGGTACTCAATCACACTTAGAATTCTTTAAGAGATTTCTGGGACGACCCCTGAGAAACTCATTTTGAACTTCAATTGGAATTCCTTTTCCTCTTGTTTGGATTCACCCTTATTCCTTGCTATTGAATTTAAGCTTGATGGGTTCCTCTCGTTTGAAACGATGAGAAGGAACATATCTTCATTATTATTTCTCGCCATTATTCTCTTGCATTCTTATTTACCTCTTATCTTAAACTCTGTCTCATTACATTAATTACCCATATCTTGTCATCCCTACCAGATGTACTTCAAAACCCTTGAATCTTCGTATCTTTTGCATGGGGAAGGCTAAGGAAGTGACGTAAATCATGTAGCTCAGAGAAGACGTAACTGGTTATTATATGATGATCTAAAGGAAATCAAATGTGGAGTGTTCCATATGGAAACTTGAGATAGAAGTGTGGTAAAGGTCTCGAATAGAATGAAGAGATGTATACTGCCAATCTGGAAACAATCACATTTAGAGAAAATTTTGGGGTTATGAGATAGTTTATAGGTGTATTCAAAACTGATAAGGATATTCAAGGTCAACCTAGATTGGAGAACCACGAAATTCTGGTTATTGATTCTTGGGAGGTTTACCCTAAGGCTATGTGGAAGGTTAGTAATGGAAAAGAGAAGTTAATTGTGTTTAATAAGGATATTGAACAAGATGTTGCGAGGAAATGACTAGGGATAGAGAGAACACAAAGTTATGGAAGTTTAGAGATTGTTGTGAAATATTTTTAGGAAAATACTATTCAAGGGTGTATATCGAAGAAAATACGGAAGTTGATTTTGTGATGGAAGATAAGTTTTGTAAGGCCTAGAGATTTAAATTAAATAATACGAGGAGAACAATTTGAACAAGTTCAAGAAATTCGTAAATGGGATTTAGAGGTTTTGGGTCAAATTTAAGACAAGGTGAAAGAACTTGGAAATTTAAATAAATGGTTAATGTTGATTCCTAAATGTGAGGGCTATGCTTCACGAGTGATGTTTGGAAATCGGGAATTGCCTGCGGTAGTCATGGTAAGGGTTTAAGTAAAGGTTAAATTTTTATATGGAGACTGGTGAGGTAAAGATATGATTGGCAAGTTATGACCAGATGAACTTAAGGGTATCAGAAGCAGATGACTAACTCGATCTTCATTATTTTTGTGCATTAATTACCACCTCTTGAACTCCCACTTTCTAATTGAGATCCTTTGACGTTCCTTATCGTGACTTTGATATTCGGAATGTAATACTAACTGTTACCCTCCAACAAATCTTATATGCAAGACCTAGACGAGCTCACCTTCGTGTAGGTATATCATGTCCCACTAAAACCCGTCTTCTTGTACTCTAATTTCTTGATATGATTTTCTGGTCAACTGGCTAAACTATAACCACTACCATTATACTAAATTTCTTCTTATTTCAATTAGAAATCCAGCCTTGACTCAATTCTTTCGATCCGACATGTGATGGTGTTCTGCTTGTTTCCTTAGATGCTTAACCTTGTACCTTATCTGATTACTTGACCCGTTTGGTTAAGAACCTTGGACTATGTAATTCCTTTCATCATTACCACCCTTATATCTTGTGCTGCTAAATTAGCCTTAGTTTTGCAAGCTTATCTATTTTCGAGCTTGGTCATGACATATTTTATTGGGTGGCCACCCACTAATATATTGTCTAATCAGAACCGGTACATGATGGTCTGATCAACCTATTGCACTTTGGTTCGCTTTTTCATGTATCAATCTACGAGAATGGAGACATAGTTAAACTTGAGCCTAGAGTCTCATTCGCGACAGCCTTGACAATTCTCCTTGAAATCTTTTCATCGCCTATGAACCTCGTATTCGTACTCAGTTGAATTAAATTTAATCATGACCTGAATCTCCATCATTGGATGCTCGTGCTCATACTTTGATTTCATTGATTTCCCTTCTTGCCCAAATCTCGTTTTATCTTGAAATTGATCAACTTAGATCGTGTCAAGACAAAAAATCTATTTGTGATTTGTTGTGCCTAAATTTTTAATTTTTTTGCCATTTTATGGAATAGTAACCTTTTAATAATTTCTTAGTTGCTTGTTAATGACCAATTTTTATATAGGATGGTAGACAGCCCTACAACCTTGATGATTGTTGTTCCCTTACCTTTCCAATTAGGACACCCTAGATTGTTTGTGTGTTGATACCATAGTACTGTTTTGACTTAGAATGAATAATGCACCAAGGTGAGACCTCCAACTGCTACGGTATGTCCTGACCTTGTATACTATTCCTTCAAATTGTATGATTTAGATAATTTTTTTAAGACCTTGATTGTTGGAAAATAGGGACGTCACCCCATTAGTATCAGTTGTAGATATATATAGGTTAGTCCTTGATGTGGGGATGTGTGTCTATAAACCTGTAGCTTATGAGATTTATGAGGGATTTATAGTATCAGCCTTGATAGGATGTACTAGTCTTTTGGTGAGTATAATGTGTTATGAGAGATAGGGGCCTATATGTCTTAGTAATGCATCGTTCCTATGGTAATAGAATGTATTAATAGATGGTTAATAGGTAGATAATAGTTTGAGCATACCTATAGCCTATGATCAGTTCCTTTTCATCCTTAGTTAAGACCACTTTAAAATAGGTCCAGTCCCTGGATATAGGTTCCAGTCCATATTTTATTGAAGTTCCATTACCGCCGTACAGCAGAGTAGTGTTGGAGGTATTCCTAGATTGACACTATTTAGATGTCCGTTTATTATTCCAGTGTTAGGAAGTGTTACCTTAGATATTGGGTAGGTTAGAGGCTCTAGAAGGAGTACTATCGATCTTAAATTTCGAGGACGAAATTTTTCTAAGGTGGGTAGAGTTGTAGAACCCAGTTTTCCAAATGAGGGTAATTTTGAAATTTCATGTTTATAATTATTTTAATAATAATATTTAACTCATGATATAATTTTGGTGATTTTAAATCATTTTAAAATTATTTAAATCAATGACTTGTGGTTTTGACGTTTTGCTAGTGAAACCCTAGAGACTGTTTGACCTAGAGCCTAACCATGTGATTATGATATTTTAATGTCATTTCTGGCCTAAGGATATTTTGCATTTGACCTCTTTGAATTATTTTGATATTTATTTTATTATTTATGATATTGTTTTGGGGTTATTTGAGTCAGGTTCAAATTTTATCTCAATCCGACTTGTAACGGCGACCCGGGGTAACTTAGACTCTAGTTGGACCCATGCATTATTTAGCCATGACCCACATTTTAATTAGTCATGTTAGAAAGATTAGTCATAATCCTAATTATTAGGTTAACCATTTAGAGTTTTTTTTATTTGACCCTTTTACCCCCAAACCCTAACCAAAATTGTTTTAAACACTTGTAACTAAGGGAGGGGCAAACTTGTAATATTTAATGAAGGGGGGATATAACCATTGTGGCCGGCCCTAATAGGACTCCCATCTCATTTCCTTTCTTTGAGAAGTCTTCTTCCCCAAGTGTTCTCAAGCTCTCCCAAGAAAGAAGCCTTTCTCCTTGGATTTTCTCTCCTTTAGGTAATATTTCCTTCTCTTTTATTTCTCCATTTTGCATTTAGGAAAGTTTTAACCATAGGAATGACCCCCATTGTTGTGTCCCTATTTTTGTGTCCTCTTGTGTCCATTATGTGTCCTTTAGGAATTTCTATTGTATTATTGTTGTGTCTTGTGTCCATGGAGAAAACTCCCAAACTTGGACACACTTTATATTCAAAATGTTGATTAAATGAATTAATTCATATTAAATCTCAGATTTGAATATGTAGAGATGTGTTCTTGAGTACTTTACATTTCATTCATGTATCTCTTATAGATGTGTTCATGTTACATATATAGATTTGTGTATGTATACATATATATATATATATATATATATATATATATATATATATATATATATATATATATATATATATTGTAATGAGAGTGTATCTATATTTATATATGTAATAAATGGTTCATGATGATTATATAATAAAGTTTGTGAGTGTGGTTCCTCATATTATTATTGCTATTATTGTTGTGGATAATTAGGATATATATTGTGTAATCTTTTGGCTCAAACTATCTAAATCCGTCATGATTTTTATCCACGTTTTTAATTTCAGCCCTAACTTAGAAATGTCATAACTTCTAGCTCAAAGCTCGGTTTAATCTTCCATTTTTTTTTAAAAGAAGCGTATTGAAGTTAGCTTTCCAAAAACTTGTATTAATAAGCCAATTTCATTCTGTAACTTTCTGGAGAATTATTTGAGTGTCAGCTGTACGAAAGACAAACGCGTTCTCGGTGTTTTTGCGATTCCGGGAGTTTCCGGAAACGAAAACGCGATCCGTTTGAAGTTTCGGAAAGCTAACACATAGATCTATAACATACTTTAATCCTAGAATTTAATTCATGCTGAGTTGGTACAGTATTGATTATTAGTAGGAGTTACTATTCGGCATATGCATTTTGTGCACCCTTGTGTGTAATATAATGTTCTATTTGATTTTAACCCATGTTAATGTATATAAATTATGTAACTAAATAGAGAATGTAAGCATGAGTAAATAGTTAAATAAATGATGTATGAGGTGTAAGTATCCTATCTAATGTAAGCATTTATACGTATGGCTTGTAATGAATATGTAGGTTCTATAGTATGTAATGTATGGTGCATATAGTAGTGCAAGAGAATAAATGAAAGATGAACGAATGCAAGCATGAATGTAATGTAATAATAGATGTAATGTATGCAATATACAAGTTAATGAGATGTAATGTTCTATGTTAACACAAATCCTATATTACCTCATGTACCCCTTACACTATGTTGACACTATCACACTTAACACTTTGTTCACTTACACTTTGACACTCTTTGATATGTATACACTATGTATGCCCATTTAACCCTCACTTGCCCCTTTGCCATGTTCACATACACACACATAGCCTCTTAAATAAGTATTTATGAATATAGTTAACTTAGCTATGTATGTATATTATATATATGTTAGCATATTGTATTGTAATATATAAGTTTATATAGCCATTTGAAATGCCATGATTATAGACCTAATGTTGAATACCAATATATGCATGTGTATATATGTGTAGACATGTATAGCTTAAAGTAATAGATTACCTAGTGTATATCTAATGTGAATTCTTGACTATTTGAGTATTGAATAATTGCATGCTATATAGAGTTGGGTGTATGTTGGCTTGTATAGCCTTGTATTGATGTGTGCTTGCTAGGATAGTCTTGGTTAGGCCTAGTAAGACTTGCTGGGTTAGGACATGACCTAGTTTGACCTAATTTAACCTAGTTTGACTAGTGCAGTTGACCAGAGTTGACCAAGGGTTGACTTTGGCCTAGTTTGACCTAGATTCATGTAGAATGCATTGTAGTGCTTTATATTACCCTTCTGGACATGTTGTGACTTGTGCTGTTCTAATTAGGAGCCAGACACCTCTCCTCGGACAGTATCTTTACCTTGCACATTCAGATATCAGGCGAGTACATTCTCTGATCATTTCATATCTTGTTTAGGATTATATTTCCTGCTTTAGATTACTTTACATGATGATGACACGTTGGAAACACGGATTAGTACTATATGGATCTTGTTGTGCGATGTTATCCCCTTAGCGGATACATCGGGTATTCGTGTTCGTGTACTTTATCGTGAGCATCGTGTACTCCTTGTATTCGTGACATTCGTATACAAATCGTGTGAAATCGTGTATATTCATGTATTCACATGATCTCGTGTGCGACTATACTTCGTGTGCAATAACATAACGTGGCTAGATCCTTGTGTATTGATTGGGGCGGGAGAGTAGAAGTGGTTATGTAATCAATCCAGTAGATTACTCATGTACAACCTCTGTAGATTACTCGTGTACAACATCGTGCCGTTTACATAACCATATTGTGCTCTAAATCACTAGTCACTGATAGTTCTCTATATATTGTAGCTATTTACTTACAGTCTCTCTCTTTTACATCATGTTATTTCTTCAGATCCTGTATCTTACTCTCTAGCATGTTTATATTTCCTAACCTGTTATGATATTATTGAGATGTACTGTACTCGTTCCTGTTCTGACTGGACCCGTTGATAAATTTTACAGATAGCTTGGAGATTGCTTGCTAGCCTAGAGGAGACACATTAGAGGTTGTTTAGATAGTTATTTCAATTGTCTGGAGTTGTATTTACCTTATGGATTACTGTATCTGAGTTTTGAGATTTGAGATGTATTTCTGGGTTTGTGTATCTTAGACACTTAGTTTTCTCTCTATTGTACCTCTTTTGGATTTCATGTTTTATCTATCCTTACCATGCTCTACCTTAGATTTGATTGAGTCTGTATCTGCTATGTCACCCCCATTCGGGGAGTATATACTGTTTAGCCTTATACTGTTAGATGCATGAGACCTAGGACAGCGTTCTACCGTCGACACTGCGGCGTAGGCTGGACGTACCCACGTCTCGCTCCTTAATTCTAGGGTGCGGGTCGTGACACACATAGCCCCTAATAATTTCCTACCCCCGAATAGAATAATGGATCTGGACATGACACGTCATAACACGGGATTCCATAAGAGGGTAGCAAGTCCCCTTAGGAATCGGTGTCTATATAAGTACAGAAAATAAAACAGAAAATGTACCAATATACCAAAAAAATCTAGGAACAACATCCCATGTCATGATCCAACATATACTAGTCCGTGAACTATCGTGACTGAAAATCGAGTAAGACACTACAACTGAATCGGATATAGCAGATATCAAGACAATAAAAACTATCAGTGAATGTACTCGTCTGCGGTCCTGAGCTGTCAATGGGGTCGATGCTCAGAGTGATGCCGCAAACCTCAAGATGAGATATATATAAGCTAATTAGGGTTCAATAGTGTTAGGCAGGATTACATAGTATAAGCTTTGTAATCTAGGTCAAATCTCAGTCCAACTAAGTCAAATTAGGTCACACTGAGTCACACTAGGTCACAGGAAGTCAAACCATGTCAAAATAGGTCAAACTAGGCTAATTTTGACTAACAGTTGACTTTTGGTCAACTCGCCAACCTGGTCAAGTTCTAGACATTTCTAGGCCAAGTGTTGACTGATAGTTGACTTTTGGTTAAAGCAGTCAAACTTGGTCAACCGAGGTCAAAACTAGCCTAAGCATACTATTCTTAATATTTACCTACCAAGATACCATATATTTTGGTCAAACATGATCAACTCTAATCTAAGAATTAAAATATCAAGTTGTACCTCGTTATTCGTACATCGAAACATACGACAAGCATACTATTCTTAATATTTACCTACCAAGATACCATATATCTTGGTCAAACAGGATCAACTCTAATCTAAGAATTAAAATATCAAGTTGTACCTCGTTATTCGTACATCGAAACATACGACACGCAAATCGAGATAAGATAATCAACGATAAGGTTAATAATCTTATCACAGTGATTCACATGATCATTTTGCCAATTTCAATGATGTAAGATCACTGGAATCGACTGATCTCAGTTTCATTGTACTAATTCCGAAATACGAACTTAATAAGAATTAATTATAATAAAAGGTAATTACAGAGAAAATATCTACAAATATTGTCGGATGATGAAAAAAATTAACATCACCAACGTGTCCAGAATGGTCAAGTCAGCTAGGATAGCCTATCCATAAGTCTAATTTGGACACAGGGGCAAAAAGATAATTTCGGGTCAAAACTGTATCCGTGTCGGACCCGCTTTGCACCAAAAAATGTGCAAGAATACTAGTCTACAAAACCTAACAAATTAAATGTTCACGAATCCAGAATGACGATACGAACCCAATGGTATATCCAGAATTGGATTCCGTTGACCCGATCTCAAAATTGGTCCGTTGACCAGGACATTGAAATTCCGATTTGCACGAAAAAGCATGTCGAAGCCAATGTCCTCAAAACTCAGCAAATTATATGTCAACAAGTCCAGAATGACGATACGAACTCAACGGTATGTCCAAAATTGGATTCCGATGAGCCGATCTCAAATTGGTCCCTTGACCCGGATATTGGTATATGACTTGTACCGAAATGCGTGTCGAAATTAATGTCCACTAAAATCTAAAAAAATTATATGTCAAGGAGTCTAGAATGATGATAGGAACTCAACGGTATATCCAGAATTGGATTCCGATGAGCCGATCTCAAAATGACCCGTTGACCCAGACTATGGGACCCGCTTTGCACCGAAATGCATGCCAGGGCCCACGTCCTCCAAATCTAACAAACTTTATATGAAAACATGCCAGAACGATGCCACGAATCTACTCGTTGTGTCAGAAATTGAATTCAGAGTCCCGGGTTCAAAAATAGAAATTAGCAACTTGGAAATTACGAATTCAGACGATCAACTTTGGCGTCGAATTCAACCAGTCAAACGTGCTCACAATGAAACAAAACTTAAGGGGTAGGAAGAGGGTTATACTAGCTACGCATAGGAACCAGTAGTACGCCAGATGGAGCTGCGATGGAGGAGATACGAACCGACGAAGTTGGCTCCATAAAACTGTCCAAAAATAACACAATTTAAGCGGTCAACTTTGTGGCCGGTTTTGATGTATCAAACGATAAAATTAACGGACGAAAAATGAGGGGAGTGAAGATAGATATACCGAGATTATGACAGAACAAAGAGTTCATCGATCCAATGGTCGAATTCCTTAAAAAATACACGCAAAGCCGCTGCGACGGAACGCTATTTCAGGATCAATTCCGAGCTAGCGCCGACGGGATCTCGTACAAAATGCACAAATCGCCTAGACGGCGCGTCCCGGAGGACGATGAAGAATAGATGGAAACTCTAGAGGGGGGTGAATAGAGTTTATAACAATAATAGCCAATAAAAAAATTAAACTCTTTCACAAGCAGAAAGTAATCAGAGGAAATACGGAAATAAATAAGGAGCAAGAAAGCATACGCAAATACAGCCGATTTTTTTAACCTGGTTTCCCTCGTGGAGGACTAGTCCAGGCCTAAGAACTCTGTCTCCAGAGCACAGAATGGGTCAATGGGTAATTTGGCTTATTTTGGTTTGTGTGGAGCTTATGATTTTGGGGTATGAGTATATGTTAAGTCTCAGATGCTCAGCACAGCTCAGTTTACATAATTATAGACTCAATAAAATTGTAAAATACAGACTCAATAGATATGTTGCATTGCAGGTGCGAGCTGTCGTCTGGCTTGTACTGAATGTAGTCTTCATGTGTCGTATTAAATTATCACAAGTATCATATAATCAATTTTATCAATATTTGGTTGACTGTGATTTTGTGTCAACAATCTCCCCCATATTGATAATTGACAAAATGATAGTTGTATATTCAATATTCATACCTAGACACATTTAAGAGCAATGGCATAGCTCCCCCGTAATCAGTGTCGAGCTAGCAATAGCTCCTCCGTTAACATTGCTTTGAATCCTATTGGCCTGATAAAAATATTCTTCCCCAAAGCACAGATACAGATACAAAAAGAATATAGAATATACCAAAATTTCTCTCCTTTTTAGCATTTAGCAAATAACCAAAAAAAATAAGAACTGGCAAGCACACCAAAAGATAACAGATGAAACTGCATAAAAATTGGTAAAACTACTGAATGTCTCAAGAGTCACACATAATAATAAGTCTAATACAACCAAAGTGCATAAAAGCAACTAATCCAAAATGCATAAAACTACGATCCCAGAAGCAGCAGCAAGTAGAAATCTATATCCATCATCGAGCTCGTGAAGGCCCAGCATCGTCGGATGGATCAGTGAAGGAACGACGAAGGTCCACGAAGGCCGCATCCGGATCCAAGTAGCGGATAACCCAAGGGTCATCTATGCGATATCCATCGCGAGGAGGGTCCCGCTCCATAGGAATAGGCATAGAAGGATGCCGGCACATGGAGTACCGGATGTCGTACAGTGAGTTGCTAATGGCACTCATCTGCAGGGTGGTCCGGTAGTCAAGCTGAGTCCAGCGATCATCCTCTAAGGTGAATCGATCGCGGAGCATGGTCTGGAGTGACTCTAGAGTAGCAGGAGGAGGAGGAGGATCCTGTCCAAGAGGAGGGGCATCGGGCTCATCGTCAGAGTGCTCGGACATAACAGGTGAGCCAACTGCTGCCTGAAGCCGCCGTGCCTTAGAGAGGAAGGCAGGGGCAGGTAGGAACTGGCACTCATCAAGAGGTACACAAAAAGGACGAAAGATCATAGGAAGATATAGTATCATAAACCATGAATCTTGGTTTCTTCCTAGAATTAATCATCCAGTCCATTATGGTACATGGAAGATTAAATGGAACATGAAAGTGGAGGTGATACAAAGCCGAGATTTCAAAGTAGGTAACCTCATCGGTGGATCCCGCTTTGGGCAGAATAGTGTTAAATATAATCCGATGAAGTTCATAAAAATAGGGATTGAGAAACTTGGCCAAAAGCTTGCGAGGACGTGTGTTAGGGGTACACAACTCGTCCTTAAAGATTTCAAGGGAAGACCCATCGGGAAATTGAAACGATCGAGCTTCGACAAGTTTTTCCCATGAGTTTGGCTCCGGGAGTTCAAGGTGTTCGGCCAAGTCGAAATCATCGAAAGAAATATCAATGCCCGCAACCCGTGAATAAATATGTGTATCATCATGAGTTAGGTTGCAATAGAACATTTGTATAGCATTGTGATATATAACTGAGTTGGTGGTGACAAGTTCATCAAGACAAAGATCATGAAAGAGTGAATCATATTGTAAAAAAATAGTAAAATTGATAGGATAACCCGCAAACACCGGACGTGTCCGAAAATCACTAAACCATGCATTGGAAGCGTCAAGTGATACAAATATCCGGTCGTCATACGTGTTGGGGTCGAGTGGACGAGGTGGATTGAACAACGGGTGGATAGGTGGTTGATTGGGTTGTTCAACGGGCGGTTCAACACGAGAAGGAGCATTCGAAGAGGACGCACCCTAGGTTCGAAGTCTCTTCCCCCGATTGAACAATCGTGGAGCTATGAAATAATAAAGACAATTGAGGAAATTGAGATGGAGAGAAGTGTTGAGATATACCTCAATGTGATAATGAAATATAAAGGAGAATGGTGAAAGAAGCCTTCTCCTTGAGTTTTGAGAAGAGATATGCTCTAGGAAGGTAGAACTAGGGTTAGGGTTTGGAGAAAGCTAGTTTGGAGAAGTTTAGAAGGTGGCAATGGAGGAGAGAGAAGAGGGGAAATCGAATATTTATGTAAGGGTTCGAATTGTCGGAATAGATGTGGGCCATTGGATCAAATTTTGATCAACGGCTGAGGCTGCTCCCGGTTCTGGAATAGCCAAGCCGAATTCGGCCCGAACTCTGGGTAGGGCATTGTTCGGCCCGAATTTCGGTTTCTGTAACCAAAATAGAAATCAGGCCAAAAATTTGATTAAGTGAGAGAGACCAAAAGTATATGATAAGTAAATACATATACAAGATTGAGAAAAAAAACCCAAGTGGAGAATGACAGAAAGTTAGCTCTGAAGCAAAGTGAAGATGGAAAATTTGAATTTTAGCATATGATAAATAAAAATGAACCATGTCATAAACATGGAATTATGCCATAATTCAATATTCTGAAGCTGCCATAGGTTAGCTACAGGGACCGGATCCCAGCTAGCGGTAGTCCTGAGGACTAGTGTACCGTGTCGCTTAGGCTTTTACGTCTTGTTGTCAGAAGGACCCTTTCGGTATGTACCCATAGCAATTTCATCATAAAAGAATCAAGACATACTCGATATTTATGCAGTATATTTTAATGAATAATAGCTTCATCCAAAATTCCAAGTTCAAGATAAAGAAAATTGAAACGCTCTTCGGATAGTGGTTTTGTAAAGAAATCTGCTAGCTGATGATCAGTGTCAATAAATTCTAAGTTAATAGTGCCATTTTGCTGATGATCACGCAAAAAGCGGTGACGTATTTCAATGTGTTTCGTGCGTGAGTGACATATGGGGTTCTTAGTGAGATTTATAGCACTAGTGTTGTCACAAAAGATTGGAATGTGCATAAAAGACAAGTTATAGTCTTCAAGTGTTTGCTTCATCCATAGAATTTGTGCACAACAATGCCCAGCTACGATGTATTCAGCTTCTGTTGTGGATAGTACGACAGAATTCTGCTTTTTGCTAAACCAAGAGACTAGAGCCTTTTCTAATAAATGACACGTGCCACTTGTACTTTTACGGTCGACCTTGCATCCGAAAAAATCAGCATCAGAGTAACCAATGAGGTCAAATGATGTTGATTTGGGATACCATAGGCCCACTGTAACCGCACCTTTAAGGTATCGAAAGATACGCTTAACAGCTGTCATGTGTGATTCCTTAGGATTAGCTTGATATCTAGCACACAGGCAAATGCTAAACATAATATCAGGGCGACTAGCAGTTAAATAAAGTATACTGTCTATCATACCTCGATACTTACGTTGATCCACAGGTTTGTCGCTTTCATCTGGTTCTAGTTTAGTTGTAGTAGCCATTAGAGTGCTGATTGGTTTGACGTTGTCAAGGTCGAATTTCTTCAGCATGTCCTTTGTATACTTTGACTGACAGATGAAAGTTCCATTTGACATTTGTTTGACTTGCAGTCCAAGAAAGTAGTTGAGCTCCCCTATCATGCTCATCTCAAACTCGGTATGCATACTTTTGGCAAAATCTTGACAGAGGGTTTCATCAGTAGAACCAAATATAATATCATCAACGTATATTTGTACTAAGAGAATAGCGTCTTTGAAAGATTTTATGAAAAGTGTAGTGTCAACTTTCCCTTTTGAAAAACCTTTTTCAAGCAAGAAATTACTTAGTAGTTCATACCAAGCTCTAGGGGCTTGTTTGAGGCCATATAGCGCTTTCTTGAGCTTGAAAATATGGTCGGAAAATTTATGATTTTCAAAACCAGGGGATTGTTTAACAAAAACTTCCTCCTTAATAAATCCATTCAAGAAAGCACTTTTAACATCCATTTGAAATAATTTGAAATTTTGAAAATTAGCAAATGTACAAAGCATCCGAATGGATTCCAATCTAGCAACAGGAGCATATTCTCATCGTAGTCGATACCTTCCTCTTGGTTGTATCCTTGGGCTACTAGACGAGCTTTGTTGTGTGTAACTGAACCATCTTCATTTAGTTTGTTTCTAAAAACCCATTTAGTACCAATAATCGAGTGATTTGCCAGCCTAGGAAAGAGTTCCCATACTTGGCTCCTCTCGAATTGGTTGAGTTCCTCTTGCATGGCAGAAATCCAAAATTCATCATTAAAGCTTCTAAAATATTTTTTGGCTCAATTTGTGAAATGAAGGCAGTACTAGCAATGGAGTCTCTTAATGATGATCTAGTAGTTACTCCGCGTGAAACCTCACCTATTACCAAATTTTTTGGATGTAACGGCTTGAAAGAGAATTTCTTTGGCAAGCCCTCCAGAGAATTGGTTTCGATGGTGGTATTCATTGGAGTAGAAGTTGATGGCTCAACATCATCATCAAGAGTGGCTGCTGCACTGTTATCCTCATCAAAAGTCACATTGGTAGACTCTTCCATAATTAATGAGCATTTGTTAAACACTCTATATCCCTTGCTCTTGGCAGCATAGCCAAGGAAAATACCATCGTCAGCTTTGGCATCAAATTTGCCTAAGTTGTCTTTGGTGTTAAGGATAAAACATCTACAATCAAAAACTCTAAAATAAGAAACATTTGGGGTTCTTCCAAACCAAAGCTCATAGGGTGTTTTCTTCGTAATAGGACGAATAAGCACCCTATTTAAAATATGGCATGCTGTACTGACAGCTTCAGCTCAAAAATATTTCGGAAGTGAGAACTTGTTCAATATAACTCTAGCCATATCGCCAAGAGTCCTATTCTTCCGCTCTATAACACCATTTTGTTGAGGAGTTCTTGGACAAGAAACCTCATGATCAAAACCATTAGAGTCATAAAACTTTTCAAAATCAGTATTTTCGAATTCGCCTCCATGATCACTTCGGATTCGAGTAATCATGTAGCCTTTTTCGTTTTGAACTTTCTTAACAAAAATCTTGAAAACTGAAATAGCATCACTTTTATTTGTAAGAAAGAAAACCCAAGTAAATCTAGAAAAGTCATCAACTATAACAAAAACGTAGAGTTTTCCACCAAGACTGGCTACTCTACTGGGGCCAAATAAATCCATATAAAGTAATTGCAAGGGTCTAGTAGTGCTTACAGAGTTTATGGAATGAAATGAGGACTTGGTTGCCTTATTCAATTCACATTCGGCACATACAGTGTCCTTTTTGAATTTGATGTCGGGCAAGCCTCTAACTAGCTTCTTAGTCGATAGCCTGGATATAGTATCCATATTGGCATGACCAAGACGCTGGTGCCACAGTAATCTTTCATCCTTATGAGCATATAGGCATCTATTTGCACTGTTAGTATCTCTAGACAGATAGAAAATATAAATATTATCCTCTCTTATCCCTTCAAAAGCAATGTCTCCTTTTGACCTATCATAAATAAAGCATTTATTTTGTCCAAAGTTAATATCATATCCATGGTCAGCAAGATGACTAATGCTGAGCAGGTTATGCTTTAACTCGGTCACTAGGCAGACGTCCTTTATTACGGGAGAGGGAGGATGACCAATAATACCATTACCTATGGTATACCCTTTTAAGTTGTTACCGAAGGATACATATCCTTCTCTTTTCATCGATAGTGATACGAAAAGATTTGCGTCTCCCGTCATATGCCACGAGCATCTACTATCGAGAATCCACTTACTCTTAGTTGAGGAGAGAAGGTCTACCTACATCAAGAGTAGATGTGACCTTTGGTACCCAAGTTCTTGAGGGTCCTGAAAAGTTAGTTTCGGAAACTATGCATATATGTTTCTATCTACTAATCTTCTAACTCTATATTGTGGTAAAATATGTCCATGTAATCCACAATAAGTACAAATAGCATTCCTATTTATGTTAGGAGCATGTTGATGATGTCTACATGTAGAGTGGTGTGGAGTAGTATGGTGATGATGTCTATGTGTAGAGTGGTGTGGAGTAGTATGGTGATGATGTCTATGTGGAGTATGATGATGACTATATGTGGCTGCAGGATGATGTTTATAACTATAAGGAGTATGATGCTGATTTTGTTTATGTGCAACATAGTGATGATTGTATCTACGTATAGCATGGTGATTATGTGTCATATTGGAGTGAAATTTATTTCTACGTGCATATGGTTTGTGTGCTTTATGAAAGTGGGTGTACATAAAAGCATGATTGCGTGCTGCAGGTGTATGACGTGTTTGACTAGTATGAGAAGTGTTGTGCTCTGTGAGTGTCTCATGTGATTGGGTTTGAGGTTGAGCAACCTGTTTTCCCAATCTAATCTCTAATTTCTTAGAGATAGCCTGCAGTTCATTAACCTTAGCATTCAAACCATATATCTTAGTAATAGAAATCTTGTGTCTACTCTTTTCTTCAGCAAGCTCCGTGTTGAGTGCTGTGATTTCTTGTGTTTGTTGTTCAATGCGTGCTTCGACATCATGTAGGCTTATTTTAAGCTTAGACACCTCATTTGTGACTTCCGTGGGTGAAGTGTCTCTAATGTTTTCAAGCAATAAAGAGATTCTTTGAATTTCGACTTCATGACTTCTGATCTTTTCCTTGGCATGTTTATATTTACCAATGACTTTTGTGTGGTCATCAAGTAAATCAGTGAATGCATCGCCAAGTTCATCAAAAGTAAAATCGTCAAGAGTTTTGTTTGATACCTTGTCGGACGTTGCCATTAGGCACACTTTTGAAGTGTCTTAAGGAGAGTCATTTTCTTCCTCGGAGTCACTAGCTTCGCTTTCATGCCAAATGCTTGTGTTGGCATATTTCTTTGAGGAGGCCTTCTTGTATGGTTTCTCATAACGGTTGCTCTTCTTTAAGATTGGACAATCTTTTCGGACATATCCAGTCTTCTTGCAACTGTAGCATGTTGGCTCTTCTTCGTCATCTTCTTGTGGTTCCTTCTTTCTTCGATTGAAACGAAGGAATTTTTTGATGTTGCGGACAATGAGAGCTTGATCATCACCTTCCGAGTTGTCGTCATCCGTCTCTTCGGGGTCAGCCCTTCGTCGGTGAGCTTTGAGGGCGATCTCCTTGGCCTTAGGAGCAGGCTCTTCGAAGTCTTTGAGGTCAAGCTCATGAGTCATCAGCTTTTCCATCAAAGTCTCCATGGACATAGTTGTGAGACCATTTCCTTCTATGATGGTTGTCACCTTAGGGTTCCAAATCTTTGGTAGCCCCCTAAGTAGCTTGCGAATCTTCTCGTGATTTGTATATTGTTTGCCGAGCGAAGATAGGGGATTGATGATGTCGAGGAATCTTGTGAACATTTGCGTGATCGTCTCATTTGGCTTCATCTTGAAAGCCTTATATTCTTGAGTGAGACGACTTATCTTCGATTCCTTGACTTGGGTGGTTCCTTCATGCGTCACTTCTAGAAGTCTCTATACTTCGTGAGAGGTGGTACATGTTGAGACCCTGTTGAACTCATTCCTGTCTGTAGCACAAAATAAGGCATTAATAGCTCTCGCGTCTAGACTTGCCTGTTTCTTCTCCTCGTCAGAATATTTGTCATATGGTTTCTCAACGAGATCACCATTGACAACTATCCTGGCGGGCTTTTTGTAACCATCGGTGACGATGGTCCACAGGTCGAAGTCTAGCGACTTGAGATAAAAGCTCATTCTTGTTTTCCAATAGGTGTAGTTAGTTCCATCAAATAGGGGAGGCCTATGAGTGGACTGCCCTTCACCGTGATTGGAAATCATGGATTGTGTGGTTGCCATGGATCAGCTCTAGGATGTTAGTCCTTGTTGAGAGAACAGAGCTCTGATACAAATTGAAGAACAGATGGTAACTCTAGAGGGGGTGAATAGAGTTTATAACAATAATAGCCAATAAAAAATTAAACTCTTTCACAAGCAGAAAGTAATCAGAGTAAATGCGAAAATAAATAAGGAGCAAGAAAGCATACGCAAACATAGCCAATTTTTTTAACCTGGTTTTCCTCGTGGAGGACTAGTCCAGGCCTGAGAACTCTAGCTCAGGATTAAATCCACTATTTGTGAAATAGTAGTTACATCCCGTGCCTTTTCTTCAGAAGAGCACGTCAACTTCTTACAAAGATCGCAATGGCGATGCTTGGAATTTTCCAAGCGACTTCTTAAACTCTTGCACAAACTCCTAACCGAAAAGTACTGAGCACTTGAGGCTTAGGGAGCTTATGGCTAGTAGATGATGAAGGCTATGGCTTGTATAGATCTTTAGAGAGAAGCGAAGAGAAGATTGGATGAATGAAAATGAGAGAATTCATAGCTTTTTTATAGGATACCAGGTAGGCAGAATTCGGCCAGAATTCTGGTTGGAATTTTCAAAAACTTAGTCGTTGGACAACTTGCAACCAGCCAACCCTAAAAATTAGGGTCCTAATTTTTAGGAGGCAGAGTTCGGCCCGAACTCTGTGTAGAGGCAGAGTTCGGCCCAAAGTCTCCAGAGCACAGAATGGGTCAATGGGTAATTTGGCTTATTTTGATTTTTGTGGAGCTTATGATTTTGGGGCATGGATATAGGTTAAGTCTCAGATGCTTAGCACAGCTCAGTTTACATAAGTCTAGACTCAATAAAATTGTAAAATACAGACTCAATAGATATGTTGCATTGCAGGTGCGAGCTGTCGTCTGGCTTGTACTGATTGTAGTCATCATGTGTCGTATTAAATTATCACAAGTATCATATAGTCAATTTTATCAATATTTGGTTGACTGTGATTTTGTGTCAACAGACGGTTGCCGCCTTGGGAAGGTGCGACGGAGGTCGTCCGGCCAGGGGGGTGGTCGACCACGGCGACCGTGGCGTCGGCGACGGCGCCTGCACCGCATGGCCAGCGACCCATTTTCGGCCGGCATTGCTGGCTGCTGCTGCCATTGCTTGCTGCGGCTGCAGTTGCGGGTGGCTATAGTGGCCTGGCGGGGCGGCACTGCGAGGGTGGTGGTTGAAGTGGTGGATGTGGTGGTGTAGGCTATGGTGGGGGACGGCTATGGTGATGGTGGTGGTTGGTGATAATGGAGGTGGTTGAAGTGGTGGTGGTGATTGGTGTTGAATGAGGAAAAGGAAGGAGAGGTTGGTGGAGGAGCTCGGGAAGGGGGTGGCTTTGCTCGGCCAAGGAGGAGGAGAAGGTCGACCATGGGGGTCGGCCATGAAGGGCCGCTGTGTGGTGATGGTGTTGAATGAGAGAAATAAAGAGAGAGAATATATGTGTTGTGTAATTAAAGGGAGGAGAGAGAGGGAGTATACTCCACCTATATTTTAGGACCGGCCTATGTGAGAGGGGGTTTTGTGTTGGCTGCTATGGAGAATGGAGGGTGGTAATGTAGATGTATGAAATTGAGGGCTAGGATTTAATGAGAATTAGATATCTCCTAGAAATTTTTAATAAAAGAATTTTCCATTAAATATAAAAAAATAGGTAGACTGGGTATTCAATATTTTTCAGGGGCAAAGAGAGTGAGGGTGTCATGAGAGAGGGTAACATGAAGCTTTGACTGGATTTGGTTGAACAGGGTCGGGTCAAAAACGGACATGGTACAATAATTGAATTTAAATAGATATTTATGATCATGGGTAAATAAGTAACATGTGGGGACTCAAATAAATGGGACACAAGTGTCATGTGGGTAGTAGGCTTCTTATGGGCCATGTCCATATTTTGGGTCGACTAGGTTGGATCGATGTCGGGGAAATTAAATTGGAAGTCAGGTCACAAATTACAGTGGATAATTAATTGGCCTAAATTGACCCAAAAGTTGTGCGAAGAAAATGAAGCACAAGATGGTGTGTCTGAGGTGGGACACGAAGGTCATGGATGAAGAGTGTCTCGAGTAGATAATGTATGAGAAGTTGGTTTCAAGAAAAAGACTAGTCTGGTGCTCCTAAATTAAAAGTCATGGTAACGTGCATATGATGATCAAGGAAAAGAGTGGAAAATCAATTAATAATTAATCAACGATCAAATGGTCTAAATTGACCTGAAGTTGCACAAAGCAAAAAGAGTACAAAGGAATAAGTTTGAGTGGGACATTATATACCAAAATGAAGGTAATCCTGTCTACTACAAAACTCATGAAAAAAGTTTCCAGAGATGAACATCCTTGACACTCCAAATATCAAAGGCACAGAAAAGTACATTAAATCAAATAACAATCAAATAATAATGTTTATTCAAAATAATTGATTTATAAAATTAAAAAAATAAGCCCTAAATTTAGGGGATTACAAAATATGCCCAAAAGTCGCCCTACAACGATCGAGAGCAAGTACTTTTACTAGCCTCAGAACAGGGAGCAAATATGATACCTACGTACCCGGGCGCTCGGGATACCCGGGCCCATAAGACGGATGCAAAGGTAGATCAATTTGCTCTTGACTTACGAAAGGTGGTCATTCACAAACACGAGGAGAGAGATGCAACCTTGGCGTGCGATGAACCCTTTCCAGGACATCACTGCACCCAAGTCGCCATCAACTGCTGCTTCCATAAGACAGTGGCTCCACCACAAAGGCAGTCTATGTTCCAGTGACCGCAACTTGCTGCGCCTTTCCGATATCATCTCGGAATCATGATACCAATTGAAGACGTCGTAACGGCCTACTCTCAACTAGACATATTACTCAGATGTCTCAGTTAGGCGCATTGTCTCAGCCCGGCGCATCATAATCTTTTGAGGGAGTTCATTGTCAAATCTTCTTCGAACAAGGAGATCCATCATCCGCAGTGACAGCACTCGCCAAGGAGGAAGATCGGTAAAATTCATCTTCATTGAGAAGTCAAAAGAGAGACAAACGAAATTCTCTCAAAATAGTTGATGGCCGCATAGGCGTTATACGGCCAAGTTGATCCAGGCCGCAGAAGGAAAAGCTGCATGAGTCTTATACGGCTAAGTTGATCTAGGCCACATAATCAAGGCTCCTCGAGACCCCATGCGGCCAAGTGGAATCGGGCCACAGAAGCAAGGCTCTTGGAGACCCTATGAGGCCAAGTGGACTCGAGCCACAGAAGCGAGGCTCCCGAAGACCCCATGCGGCCAAGTGGATTCGAACCGCAGAAGCAAGGCTCCTAGAGACCTCATGCGGCTAAGTGGACTCGAGCCGCAGAAGGATTGCCCCCGAAGATTGTCACGACCCGTACCCACTGTGTGGGTGCGAGAACGTAACAACGCCCAGCCTACGCCACAGTGTCGGCGGTAAAACGCTGTCCTAGGTCACAACATCTAACAATATAAATTCTAATCAGTTTATACTCCCCGAATGGGGTGACATAGCAGAAAGTAAACTCAATAACAACTAAGGAAGAAGAAGCACGATATGATAAAGAACTCAAGAAAAATACAGATGATCAAATAGTCTAAGATAACATATCAGCAGATATCCAGAGTACAAGATCTCAGCTACTGAATATGAAAGAATAAATACAACCCCAAATCTCAAGGACAGAAATAAAGTCTAACTACTAGTCTCAAGACAACATAAGTTAGATAAGCCTAACTAAGCTAGTCTAGGCAATAGGGTAAAGTCGTCAGCTAGAGCTGTCCCGTAGAAGGTATCCACACAGGCCTCCTCCTCGTTCTCTGTAATATTTTCAACAGGTCCAGTCAGGACAGGAGCGAGCACAATACATCTCAACAGTTCATAGCAGGTTAGAAAATATAATCATGCAGTAAAGTAAGATACAGGTACTGAAGAAATACAGTATGTAAACAGAGAGAGAACTGTAATAGAAATATCTACTATAAGTAAGGAACTAACAGTGGCTAGTGAGTCAGAGTACAGGATAGCACATGTGAACAGAACAGATTTGTACATGATCTACACTAAAGAGTTTCACATGATCTACACTACTATGGAATTGTTCACATGACTACTAGCACTCCCCCGTTTTCTCCAATCAATACACAAGGATCTAAGCAGGTTATGTTATTGTACATGATATCACATGGGGCCCATGAAAGGGTACACATGATAGTATACATGGGGCTCCGTGAACATGAGAGTACATGATTCACAGGAGTGTACATGTATGGTGAAAGCACATGAGTACATGATGAAAGTGAAACGCATATGACACAATGTACCCGATGCTTCCGAGGGGGATAACATCGTATGAAGAGATCCATATAGTACTAATTCGTATGACCAACGTGACAGTATCAAGTAAAGTAATATAATACAGGAAAATAATTCTAAGCAGGATATAAAATGATCAGAGAATGTACTCGCCTGTATCTGAGTGTCCAGATGAAATGTACTGTCCGAGGAGAGGTGTCTGACTCCTAATCAGAACAGCACAGGTCACAACAAGTCTAAAATGATATAATGAAGTCCTACTATACATTATACATGATTCTAGGTCAATCTAGACCAAAGACAACTATTGGTCAACTCTGGTCAACCCTAGAAGTCAAACTAGGTCAACTATGGTCAAACTAAGTCAAACTAGTCTATACTATTCTAACTAGTCTATTCTAGGTCTAACAAGGCATTCTAGGTTCTAACAAGACTACACAAGTCTAATCTAGGTTCACTAGTCAAGCAGACACACATATAGGCCATAGGCTATTAGGCAATAACATGCCTAAGCCAACCATAAACACATACACAAGTCAATATCTATATCTAAAACAATACACATATTGATATAGCTTTATAATATATTATAGCCTACACATAACATATAGGCTACTATATGTATACCACACAACATATTTATATATACCCATATTAATATAGTATGGTAACACACATTAGAATATAGGTATACCTACAATATACATTTATTATCTATATATACATTTCACGTATATATTTACATTGAGAATAGGAAGGGATGTGGTGTACATGTGTGTGTGTGTCATGAGTGAAGTGAGGTGTCAAGAGAGTGTGAGAGATGAGTGATATAAGAGTGTATGTGATGCATGTGTGTGTGTGAGAGAGAGAGAGAGAGAGGCACTGAAAATAGTGAGTGTGAGAGTGAAACAGTATGAGAGAGCATGACACTGAAAACAGTGAGCTATGACAATGAAAACAGTGACATACCATAGGAAACATCAGTGAATATTACAATGTAAAATCTGGAACCTAAAACAGTATGACAGTATTAGGCAAAAACAGTGAAGAAAACAGTGAAAAAGGAATTCAGTTAAAAGGAAATTAGTGAAGTCTACTAACAATGTGAAAACTGGAAATAAAACAGTGGCATGGTGTGTGTAAACCTGGAATCAGTGAGGAAAGGAAATAGAATCAATTTACAGTTTCAAAACCCAATTTCCAGTCAAGGTAATGAAACAAAACATTGATTCAAACAGTTAAAGAGTGAGCTAACCCATTGAAAACCAATACATAATCCACATGACAGTCCTAAAACTAAATCCCAGATTAGGAACCCATTTCAAAATCACCCACAGTTCTCCATATCAAACAATACTCAAATTATACATTGAAAATTCATTCAACACAGTTCACAAAATTTCAGTTTTCAGTCCATACTATAATTCCCAGATTTTGAGCCCAAACAAACACCAAATCACCCCAAATTTGACACACCAATAGTAAACATATAGGTGCACTTCATTGAGGTTTTAAATCATGAAATTAACAGTATTAGGTAGGTTAAATTGATGGTCAAAATTCACATTCTAAAATCTGGAAAAACAGAAATGAAGACTGATATTTTAAGTATCAGGAAAAAAAATTAGGAAATTAAGAATTGATCATCGAAATCAAGTTAAGACATCAAACAAAAGGTTGGTAATGTAAATACTAGAAGTGTACGTGTCATACAATATGTTTGTGTCCACCCAAGTGGACACAAACGTGTCCAAACAGCCCCGAACCCAAAACAGTGAACTAACCACATTATGAAATTTGGAATTTAACAGTTGGAGGAAAACCTGAAATCAGTGAAGGGTTTGTGCTCATGTGTCATGGAGTGTAGGAAAATCAGTGGCTATCAGGTATGTGGGCAATACAATTCAGTGGCTAAACATGAAATCTGGAATCAGTGAAATATTATGACACAGTGAAGTGGGGGGTTAATACTCAGGTTAAGGAATGAAATCAATTCATGATTGAGAAGAACCTGTGTACCATATCAGTGAACTTGTGTACAGTGATATGCAAGCCTGGAAAACATAGACAGTAGGGCATGTGTTCAACCTGGAACAATATAATAATAGGACTGCAATGCATCTCAGGAAATAGGAAGGGAAATCAGTAGCTAGTCCTGCATTTCAAAAACTCAACACCAAGTCCAAAACCTCATTCTCAATCCATAAAGCCAAAATCGAATGAGACATTGCATTAACATAAATCAACAATCATGTGGGGATCAAAAATCAGTGAAAACATCAAATAACAGGGAATTAATGTTGAAGAATTAGAAAGAAACAATGTATCAGCTACATGTATCAGTGAGCATGCCATTTAACCCAAATCGAAACCAAATTCACATCAAAAACTAACTAATCATGCAAACTAAATCTAACATATATAATTAGACATGTTTAGGATCTATATTAGCAATTAAAACATGTATTAAACATTTAAAACTGAAATGAACAGAGAAACCATTAAACACTGCACACACACACAGTGTACACCCTGTGCACGCTCGATATCGTGTCCGACACGACACGAGAGGTCGTGTCACTTGGGAGACCCCGTGTCAGTGGTTGCCCCAACACGTGTGTCGAGTATCACTCGTCCATGTGGTGTGTGCTGCGCGCAAACGCACCCGAGTAGCAGGACCGCTACAGTGCCCGTGCACGCGCACGCGACAGCGTGTTCCCGTGTCTGTGGTGACTCGACACGACACGAAAACCACACCAAGACACAAGAAACTCATAAGCGAAGTAAAAACCTAATTTCCTATTCATTTTTATTCCTAAAAATTAATCGAAATGCCCATTGGGGCATTTCATCAAACACTTGTACCATAGGACTGATACATATCCAAATAGGACATGAATCGGACACGAAATCTAGGGTTAGCTAGTCCTACAGTTAGGTTAGGCCTAGGGCTTCCTAGATATGCAATAAAATCAGCATTCTATGGAGTAGAATTGAATTTACCTATTGATGTCAAAATGCAAGAAAAGCTTCCAATAGAGGGGTTCCTCCTTGCTAGCAAACTTCTTCAAATTGTTCACAAACTGAGGTTGAACACCACAAACAGCAAGAAAACTAAAATTAGGATCTAATGCAATTGATTTGAGGGAAAAAGGAGATAAAATGGAATTTCTATGAATTTGTGAAGATGGAGACTCACCTCTTTCTAAAACTTGTGAAATTCTAAGGAGGCTAGCCCTAATTTCTAGGAGACTATTTATAAGGGGATTCCCAATGATAGGTGGCTGGCCACTAAGAATTTGGGTTAGGGTTTGGCTCATGGCTAATGGGTTGGCTTAGTCAAAACAATGGTTCAAAATTACAAGTCATGACTTGTGTCTAAAAGCCTTCTATTCTAATCTCTATTTCCTAATTGATCCTAATAACTAGAATATGGTTAACTTAAATTAACCTAGGGTCCATAATCTAACCAAGTCCAAACTCAACTAGGGTTAGCTTACCAAGTCAAAGCTAGTCAACCTAGTCAACCTTCATTCAAACAATTCTAAAATAATTCCTAAAAATTCCCATAAATTCAAATAAATTCTAATAAATTCAAATAACCCCAAAAATAACAAAAATACCCTCAACTAGAAATGATAAACAAAATACCCTAATCACAAGGCTAGGCTCTAGGTCAACCAGTCTTCAAGGTTACACTATCAAAACACCAAAATCATAAGTCATGATTTTAAATAGTTTTAAATGATTAAAAATCACCAAAAATTATATCATGATTTAAATATCATTATTAAAAGACTAAAATTACAAAATTTCAAATTTACCCTCTTCTGGAAAACTGGGTGTTACAAAGATCCCAAGCGGTCAAGTGGAGCCGAGCCGCAGAAGCAAGGCTCCTGGAGACCTCATACGGCTAAGTGGACTCGAGCCACAGAAGCAAGACTCTCAAAGATCCTATGCGGCCAAGTGAAACCAAGCCGCAGAAGGAATGCTCCCGAAGATCCCATGCGGCCAAGCGAAGCCGAGCCGCAGAAGAAAGGCTCCTAAGGCCACTATGCGGCAAAAACGATTCAGGCTCTACTCTGTGGGGGGGACACATAGCAATTTGACCAAGTCTCAACCATCCACATTTGCTGCAACAAAGAAATCTCAACAAATCCACCAGCTGGTAGCCCAAGAAGTCTTCGTGTCCTGTGAAAGACACGTGGCCACGTGGCCCTTTATGCGGCCCAAAATCTATTTTATGCAGGAATCACTATAAATAGCAGGGTACCACACCCATGCTAGAAGGTTGGCAATCAAAGGCTGACAATTTTTTTCAAGAGCAAAGACTGTGCCTGATAGTCCAAGGAGTAAGACAGAGTTGCTACACTTTCCCGAGCCTCGATCGTCACCCCCAGAATTAAAAACAATTGTGCTTAGATTATTTTATTGGATTTTTTTCTAGGCTCTCTTTTGTACTTTTAAAGTTTGCAGTCATATTGAGTTTCTCTGTAATTCTTGTTTTGATATTTAATGGCAAACATGTCTGTGTCGTCTTTTCCTTCCACTATACTTTTCTACTACAGTTACATTACTCTCCTCACGTCCGACACCCCGAACGCATCCAAATTCCTAAACCCTAACACAATTTCTGAATCCGTGTCGGCATCCCGACATGGACCGTACAAGCCCTGTTCGACCCTTGCCACCATCCCAGCATCACTTCCTCGCCTCCTCGGTCTGCCACAACACCACCCCTCGATCGCCACCATGGCCGCCACCTTCCATCAATGCCTTCGTAACCCCTCGACTTTCCAGCCAAGCTTCGCTCTCTGCCACCAACCCGCAACACCCCCTGCTACTAACACCACCACCGAGCATAACCACCTTCGCCACTACCACAGCCATCTACCACCACTACTATCAAAACCCCCAAAACTTACCGCCGTCCGTGCCACGTATCCGCCGTCGACGTGCCCTAGACCGTACGGCATCACCGGCTCTCTTTCGACGTGAGTCGGCCATGCGAGTACAGTTCGGCGCAGCTCTCCGTGCCTTCCTTTCCGGTCATCCGCGCCCGAGCGCTTCCTGTCGCGTTCGTCACTGGCGAACAGGACAGGCCGCACAGTCCTCTGCCAGCGCATCGGCCGTTGCTCCTCCGTCTCCCCGTGCCTCCTCAGTCAGTGCCACCGATGACCAAGACGCCAGGCCCGAGTCCCCGCGAGCCTTCCGATCGAGCCCCTCTCCCGACCTCCCCAGCTCCCCTCGTTACTTTTTTCTCACCACTATTTATTTTGCTCAGCTCATTCCTCTTTTTCTTCATATACTTCCAAAAAACTCTCACCTTCAAATGGGTTTCACGCTGGAACCGAGAAGAAGAGACAATACTCCAAATTCTCACCCTCAATTTGGTTTTACACGAAAGTCAAAAAGTTTTTTTTTTACAAACCTGTGTAGGAAATATCTTAGTATTAACTATATATTCTTTCACCATTATATATAAATATATAAATTGTTATAAAAACTATTATTATCACTATTTTATTTATGATTATTATCATATTATTTCTGGGACTGCTGTAAATTATTACTATCAAATTTTGTATATAGTATGATAGTTAGTATAGAAATTATTACTATATAAATTGTTATAAGTATTTTTATAATTCTGTTTATTTAAAAATATAGATAGACAACACTTTTCAAAAATTAGACGGCCCAGTTGTCCTAAAATATCTTTTAGATTTTTATATAAAATATTTTGACTGATAAAAAGTTAATTTTCTACAAAATTCTATTTTACAAAACTTAGAGTTTAGCTAAAAGAAAATATAATAATAACAATAATAAGAACAATACTTTTAACTGGTATAGTTTTCGATTTTATAAAAATATTCTAAAATGTACATTACTAGTAAATCTAGTTTTCGATTATTATAAATATCTTCTACAAAAAGTATACTATTCCACAATTTTCCTTAGATGATCATCATTGATTGCATATTAATCCTAAACCCCTATCCCCTTGCGAATTTAGACCCCTACACATCAATTATGGGTAATGGACTATTCGGGACTTGTCGAGACATCGCATCACCCCGGGCGACACACCAGGCAAGATACCTTGCCTTATTTACTGTTTATAATTAGTTGCATGTTCTTTATTTGATTACTGCATATTTATTTTTTGTTTATTTTCAGTTGGATCTATCACTTGCTGTTTATAGTTACTTTATTTCACTTTCAATTATTTTTCTTGCTTGTATTTTAATATGCATGTGGACCTAGTCCTAGCGGACTAACTTTTGACAGTAACCCTTAGGAGGGTAAAGACAGTTAGATGTATAGGCTACCCAAATCCAAAAGTCGTAGTAACTGCGTATTACGGTAGTCGTGTCGCGACGGTCACTAGCCTCGAGCTATGTGGACTGATGGGTCACGTGGGCTGCTAGCCTCGAGTTATGCCGGCTGATAGTATTAGTACTTGACGTGTGTGTTGTGAGTTAGTCTTGGGGAGTCAGCCTTAACCAGCCCATTCATCTAGATGTCTTCTAAATTGCATACTAGATTGGTTAGGTGACCTAAGTTAATGTCATGTCACACTTCGTTCTAGTCATGGCACGGGGCAATGTCACATCGCGGAATAGTGCGCTACCCCTTGTCCTTGTTTGGTTGTAGGGATATGCTACTGTTTTGATGATGGGATATTGGGTCATATTATGGTTGGGACACTTTACTTTTACTTTATGACTTTATGGCATAATTTAAATTTAGATTGTATGGCTTGTTCTTCATGTATCTTGTTAAGTCCCTCTGAGGACCTGGTGATCTCTCCAGGTGTGTGCCTTTGTGATATTTCGCAGGTGCTCTAGCCAAGGCCATGTTTTACTCTCTTCCTCCGAGGTGATTGCACTTGGATTACCTTCGCATCGCTCGACAAATTCATTTGTTATGTATTTCTTCTCTTTTTAGTTGGTAGTGGATTTGTCTCTGTCCAACGATTTGTAAATGAAAATTCATGAGTTGATTTATAAATTCTTTCTTTTTTATTTGTGGATGATATTAGTATCATGGTTTACTACAATTTACAGCTTATGTATACATATGATGGTTCCATATATTGGAGTTTACTTCGTATGTATGCAGCTGACATGTCGAGGTACTTAGTCCTAAGTATTTTGGGACTGGTGCGTTATATGTTTTTATGGTGGCCCATGCAGTTCGAGTTTATCACTTCGGTTACGTTACTGTACCGATATGAACTTGCATATAGGATTAGAGTGTAGGATCTCATCCACATACTTGATCTCCTTCCTTGACTTCAAATTTTGAAATCTCGTTTGCCTTTCTTGATTTACATCTTGCTTAAACTCTTCCTACCGTAAATTATTATCTTTTCTTCGTGATTGATAGAGTTTAGGAAGAAGACTCACACTAGATAGACATGTTCCATTGTCCCATCACACTACTAGTTTAACTCTTGTAAGTTGGGTAGAAAGCCTCACCACCTAGTATACACTTCGTTATTATGACCCATTAAGGTAGTATAATTAAATGTCACTAATAGGATATCTAGAGATCCCTAACCCATCTAGTCGATTGTCACGACCCGCACCCTAGAGTAAGGGCACGAGACGTAGGTACATCCAGCCTACGCCGCAGTGTCGGCGGTAGAACGCTGTCCTAGGTCACAACATCTAGCAATATATCTCTAAACAGTTTATACTCCCCGAATGGGGGTTACATAGCAGTAAAACTCAATCACAACTAAGGAAGAGATAGCACGATATGAAATAGAACTCAAGAAAATAAATAGATGCAAAGTAGTCTAAGATAATCCCAGTAATATCTAGCAGTACAAGGTCTCAGATACAGAATGAAAGAATATATACAACTCTGAACTCCAAATAAAGTCTAGCTAAACATGTCTCATGACTACATAAAAGAAGATAAGCCTAACTAATCTAGACTAGGCAATCGGGGTGATATCCTCAGCTAGAGCTGGGTCCTCCTGAGGGTCCAGCTCGCAGGTGTCATCTAAGGCTGCCCCGTAGAAAGTGTCCAGGCAGGCCTCCTCCTCGTCCTCTGTAATATTTCAACAGGTCCAGTCAGAACAGGAGCGAGCACAGTACATCTCAATAATTCATAGTAGGTTAAAAAATATAAACATGCAGTAGAGTAAGATACGAGTACTGAAAGAAGTGCAGTATGTAAACAGAGAGAGAAAGCTGTAATAGAAATATCTACTATAAATAAAGGGCTAACATGTGGCTAGTGAGTCAGAGTACAACATGAATATTTAAATGGAATGGGATGATTCTGATGCTACACTATAGAATGATTCTGATGCTACACTACTAGTGTATTATTCACATGTCCACTTCTACTCTCCCTTATCCCCAATCAATACACAAGGATCCAACCAGGTTATGTTATGATACTATGTAAGGCCCCCGAAGGGTGATAAGCCCCCGAAGGGTGGTAAGCCCCCGAAGGGTGATACATAGTAGACCCATAAATGGGATAAGGATTCCAGGAAGACTCTGTGATCATAAGAGTATATGTCACAAGTGATCGAAGAACCAACGAAGCATAGTGATATGCCATGTAAGTGAAACGCACAGAACATAGAGTACCCGATGCTCCCTAAGGATAACATCTCAAGAAGGGATCCATATAGTACCAATCCGTGTGACCAACGTGACAGTACAAGTAAAGTAATCTAATACAGGAAATAATTCTAAGCAAGATATGAAATGATCAGAGAATGTACTCGTGTGTATCTGAGTGTCCAATATGAAAGGTACTGTCCGAGGAGTGGTGTCTGGCTCCTAATCAGAACAACACAAGTCACAACAAGTCTAAAATGGCAAAACAAAGTCCAACTATGCATACTACATGAATCTAGGCCAAACTAGGCCAAAGTCAACCCTTGGTCAACTCTGGTCAACCCTAGAAGTCAAACTAGGTCAACTATGGTCAAACTAGGCCTAACAAGACAAGGTTAGCCTAAACTAGGTTTAGCAATCTTGCTAAACCCTAACAAGCCTGTAATAAGTATTTACATACCACAAGACCAACACAAGCTATTTACATTCAAACTTAACATATATATACACATATTGTATATAGGGCATACATTAAATATTTAGGCATAATACAACACATTACATATATATACATATACATTACATACATATGTATACATACTATACATAACCTATATTTATAAGACTAGGAAATATACATATATATATAGAGAGAGAGAGAGACAATAGACTGTGTGTGTGGGTGTGAGGGAGGCAATGTGGAGTGAGGTGTAAAAGAGGAACATGTGTGTGTTGAACAGTGAAGTAATTTCAGAAAACAGTGTGGTATAGAGTGTGTGATACTAGAGAGTGAGTAAGTCATGTGAGGGTGTGTGATAAATGGTGTGTTGTGTAGGTGACTGTGTGTAAAGGGGAAATACATGGTTCAGTTTTAACAAAACAGTCCTCAAACCTAAACATTCTCAGATTTGTGTGATGTGTCATATATGTGTGTATGTGAAAGAGAGAGGGTGAGTGAAAACTTGAGAGAAATGTGTGTGGTGATCAAAACTCAGATTTAAAAACAAAAGGAATTCTCAGATTTGCATCCCATTCTCAGATTTCCATCTCAAAACAATTTCAGTTAAATAGGGATCAAACCTCACCCTACAATACAACACTCAAAGCATTGTAAAACTTCACATTCAACTCAGGTTTAAACCACAGAAGAATCTCATATTCAAATTAAACTTAACCAAACACAAATACTAAATATGAAATCCTAATCTCAGGTTTAAGATTATAAGAACACACTCAATCAATTCAATACTAAACTGTAAAGGAAATAAGGAAATCAATGCTACCAACTGAACCAATGTTCAGTCCCCATAATCCCAACCCCCATTCGAATGAATTACACCACCAAATCACCCAAAAACTTAACCACAGTTAGTATACATATAGGAGATTATATTTAGGGACTTAAACCTACAAATTAACAGACTTAAATGGATTGAAATTGATGGCAAGGTTCACATATATAAACTGGAAAAATCAGGAAACTGAACATTATTCTCAGAAATTTGTAAACTGATAAATACCCCACGAAAATCATTAAAATACACAATAATGAGTTGGTAATGTATATACACAACATATATGTGTCCCATAACCTGTTCGTGTCCACCAAGATGGACACAAACATGTCCAAACACGAATAAACACTAACAGTGCACACACAGACACTGTGTAGACCACAGGCTCGTACGTATGTGCACGCGTGTCGTGCACACGACACGGGGCACTACTGTGTCTCGTGGTCATCCACATAGGTAGCCCATCTATAGGTCTACCTCATAGGCCAACTGGCCAGTGTCCAAATCGTGTCAGTGTCGGATACGAGAGGCGTATCAGAGACAAATAAAAACAGTGCACAGAATAGGCAATTCCCCATGCGAAGACGATTTCTCTCTAACCAGGGCACGAGACCCAAGGAGATTGGGGGAGATTGATGACAGGAGGTGCCCCAAGCATCCCACAAAATCCCGTGTCCAACCATCCAGTGTCGTGTCCGCTACAGGCCCCGAGTAGCAGGGGAACACTGTAGCGCGCGCGCGTGCACGCGCGTGTCCAAGCCAAGAATCCGACTCAACCCGACACTAATACTACCACATAAGAACAAGAATCAATAAACAAGATTAAAACTAAATTTCCTATTTAAAAACATTGCACAAACGAGATCGAAATGCCCTTTGAGGCATTTCTTCAAACACTCAATCCACGCTCTGATACGTGTCCAGAACGGACACGAAACCCATGATACCCGACACGAGACCTATACAGACACTTAGGGGACTCCTAGGGCTTCCTAATCATGAAGAGAAATCGAAATTTCATGGAGATTTGAGAGAGTTACCTAAGCTTGAACTTTTCAAGAAAATCCCCTTTCAATAGCTCTTGTCTTGATGTCCCAATCCACTAAAATCACCTCAAACTGAAATGGAACATTAATGACAGCAAGAATGGGTAGATTAGAACCTAAACCAAAACATTTGAATGGAAAAGGAAGAGGAATGGAATTCTAGGAATTAATTGAATAGGAAACAAACCTTGTGTTCTAACTTGAGCCTTCCTAAGAAAGAGGCAACCCTAGATTTTAGGAGGGTATTTATATGGTGATGATCCCCAAAAGGATAGGGTTGTCGGCCACATCTCCTAGGGATTAGGGTTTGGTTAATTTTTGGGCTTTGGGCCAAGTTACATAGGCTATGTTTGATTTGATTTTATTAAAGGCTGTAAATCATAAGCCATGACTTATGACTTTCTAATTTCTATTACTAATTAGGTTCTAATGACCAAACCAAAGATTAGGCTAGGTTAGACTAGAGTCATATATCCTAACCAAGTCCATACTAACTAGGGTTAGCTCCTAGGTTGGTCTACAAGGGTCAAACTAGTCAAAGTCAACCTAGTCCAAACAATTCCAAAATAATTCCTAAAAATTCCCAAAAATTCTAATAAATTCTAGTAAATTCAAATTATCCCAAAAATGACAAAAATACCCTCATACTAGAAATGTGGTAGTGACAAATCTAACCTCCTTAAAAGAATTTCGTCCTCGAAATTGAAAGGAGAAATGCAACTGATGAGAAGGATAGAAAGCATACCTCACGGTCCAAAAAGATAAGGGTAGCGCTCGCGCATCTCATCCTCCCGCTCCCAGGTAGACTCTCCTGGAGAATGATGCCTCCATGCGACGCGCACCAAGGGTATCACCTGGTTCCTCAGAACCTTCTTCCGTCGATCCATAATCTCCACGGCTGTTCTGGATAGCTGAGAGAAGGCCCAACCTCTATCTTTGAATGATCGAGCACATGGCTAGGGTCAGCCATGTACCGTCTCAACTGTGATACATGAAATACGTTGTGGATGTCACGCCCTGACTCGCCGAATCGGTCGCCATCGCCTTGACTCGACATAAATCGATTCCCACGGGTCGGGACGTGATGCTGTGCAAGTCTTTAGTGGACTTGCACAAGGCAAGGATGTGCAAATAAAATTTTCCTTTGACTCGACGCGTTGAAATTAAACAGTGCAGATAGTTGAAGACATAGCATAGGAAGAAATTTAGCTTTTCATTCATAAGCTTGCAAAGTATGTGCAAGGTCATTTTTACATTACATATGCCGTTGCGGCTACATCTTTGAAACACAAAAGAAAACTATCGACACGCTCGCCTTGAAATAATCCTCGGCGTTCCATACATTCATGCCCCTTTATACATTTTGAACAAAAGCCTTCGGTCTGAATTGGGCATCAAAATACTTCAAAATAGGAGAGCTTCGTGCCGCCTCCCGTTCTTCAGCTCCAGCTTAGTCTCGAGCTCCCGCAGCACGCTCGTTACCTAGGGAGTTGGGGGTTAGCACACTTGCTAGTGGATGGGACGAACCCACTCGTCTAAACCGACACTGCTTATTAAGGATTCAGGCAATACGAAGTGATCTTTCTATTTAGAACTATATGAGTTGCAGTTCATATCGAAGGCACATTTTAAACGATAGCAACATAACCAATTTTTAACCATTCTTACCACGACCGTCCTTCTTTCCTGCACAAGATACACATAATACTTACCACCGGCACAAGACAATAGGTAAGCATGCAATCTATCCTATATGCGGTCATTGGTGATATCGACACCAAGAAGGACGATTACGTAGCCTTGCGATGCGCCCTCCAGTCCAGGTAGCGAGCCTAACTGGAGGTCTCGTAATGCCTCGCGCCGAAGCACGATTTCCATAATTTCCTCCTAGGCCGATTCGGTCCCAGGGCCCCGGGTACCGTCTCGAGGAAAGCTCACCTTGTGCACAAGTCGTCCTTGACCATGCGAATGTATGAACAGTTTAATATGTATAAAGTAAATTGCATAGCGTAACCATTATCAAATCATATAATCATTCCTACTCGTGCAAGGGTCCCTTCCCCCGAAACTGTACGTTCTGATTTAGCATCCCGTAGGCACCAAATTCTTAGAGGCAATGTGTACCGTCACCAAGGTTTTCATCGTTTTTGTTTTCCATGGCATGAATATATTCTATCTCTTCTTTGGGACTATATATTTTCCTTACTTAGTGTGAACTTATAAATTCGGAGTTAACTTCTCTAGGTTGATATATTATCCCAAGCTCTTTATCTTAGTGACAAGCATACATCCCGTTAGCATCATCGATTTGAACGTTGAACTTTAAGAATTTAGTTGGCGGGAAGGAGTAGAAAAGAAGGGGCCGAAGAACCACCCACCTAAGGAGATTGCGCCGAGAGTAGGAGAACGCTTCACGATGGTCAAGCGTCAGTTACACGAACTCCTGCAATGGCACGAGCATCGAATTAGAACCCTTCCTTCAATCCTTCCTTCGAAATTCCCAAAGGCGCATTCAGAAGTTGACGCGAAAGCACACTATCAAATCCACGCAACAATTCGTTCAGAAAGCCAAGAAAACTAATAAAACCAACGGCAGACGGGTTGCGTCGCTCTCTTTAGAGTTCCTTCGCCAAGTCGTCGCCTACCGCATCTAGGACTTATTCCAACAGTAGTCGATCCATTAGTTGGAACGGTACTCATATCACTCGTCCAAATCGATTTTATTGATGCCAAGGTTTTTGTATATCAAACTCGTCGTCGAGTCAGACTAGCCATCTATGTTCCCGACCATGTCTGACTTGGCACGAGCCTATTACATAGTGCTTCGCCCCAACGGGAGCGGGGCACTACATAATATACCACTAAGAAAAAGTTTCGTTCCGAAACTTAAGAACAAGGGTCTGACCTTCGCCGGCGAAAAGTGAAGGGTACTTCTCCTTCATCTCCGCCTCTAGCTCCCACGTTGACTCCTCGACAGAATGGTTGCGCCAGAGTACGCGAACCAAGGACATCGATCGGCTCCGCGGGATCTTTTCCTTACGGTCCAAAATTTGCACGGGCTCCTCCGAGTATGATAGATCGGCGCGTAGCTCCAACTGATCGAAACTAACCACATGACTTGGGTCATGCACGTACTTCCGAAGTTGGGAGACGTGGAAGACATCGTGCACTTCGGCCAGGACAGGAGGTAGCGCGATCCGGTAAGCAACGGTCGCCACTCTTTCGAGGATCTCGAAGGGCCCTACGAATCTTGGACTCAGCTTGTCCTTTACCCCGAATCGCATGACGCCCCGCATCGGCGTCACCTTCAGAAACACATGGTCCCCAACTACGAACTCTAACGGTCGTCGATGAGTATCTGCATAACTCTTTTGTCGACTCTGAGCAATGCGGAGCCTATCTCGAATCATGCGGACCTTCTCGACTGCTTGTTCGACTAGTTCTGGCCCGAGCACCTGTCGCTCCCCGACTTCGTCCCAGCAAATCGGAGATCGGCACTTCCTCCCGTAAAGCGCCTCGTACGGAGCCATTTGGATGCTCGATTGATAACTGTTGTTGTATGCGAACTCCGTGAGCGGTAAGTGCGTGTCCCAACTAGTCTTCAAATCTATCGCGCATAGGCGTAGCATATCCTCCAGGATCTGATTTACTCTTTCTGTCTGGCCATCGATTTACGGGTGGTACGCGGAGCTAAGGTTCAACTTAGTGCCCAGCGCCGCCTGTAGACTCGTCCAGAAACGTGATAAGAATCGCCCGTCTCTGTCCGAAATAATTGTGGCAGGTACCCCGTGCAGTCTGACGATCTCGTCAAGATAAATCGGAGCTAACCGATCGACGCTCCATGGTGACTTAATAGCGATGAAATGAGCGGATTTGGTCAGACGATCGACAATGACCCAAATCGCATCATTTCCCCGCGACGTCTTCGGAAGGCCCATGATGAAATCCATAGAGATGTCGTTCCACTTCCATACTGGAATGTCGAGGTTCTGTAGCTCCTCGCCTGGTCTCTGATGCTCGGCCTTCACCCGTTGACAGGCCATGCACTGTGACAAAAACGTTGCCACGTCTTTTTTCATGCCATGCCACCAAAAGGTCGTGCGCAGGTCCTTATACATTTTGGTACTCCCGGGGTGCAACGAGTACTTCGCAGAATGGGCCTCCGTCAGGATCTCCTTTCTAAGTTCAGCATGGTCCGACACGCATATCCTCCCCTTCATTCGCGTCATTCCGCCCTCGTCCACCACAAAGTCGGTCGCCTTTCCCGTTGAAATCAGCTCGCGCATCTTCTTCAGGAATGGATCGTCCTCCTGTGCGGTCTTTATTTTGTTGTGCAAGCTCGACTCAAGGTGCAGTTGGGCCAATCATGTGCCACGGTAACGGATTCGGAGTTCGATACCCATCTCCACCAAGTCTCGCTGTATGTTACGGTTGATAGACAAGCACCCTGCAAACATTCTACTTAGCGCGTCTGCCACAACGTTCCCCTTACCCGGCGTGTACTCGATAGTCAGATCGTAGTCTTTAATGAGTTCGAGCCAACGCCGCTGTCGTAAGTTCAGGTCCCTTTGAGTGAAGATGTATTTGAGGCTCTTGTGGTCCGTATAGATGCGGCAAGCTACACCATAAAGATAGTGCCGCCATAGCTTCAACGCGAACACAATGGCCGCTAACTCAAGATCATGTGTAGGATAATTCTTCTCGTGTTGCTTCAATTGTCTCGAAGCAAACGAAATCACCTTATCCCTTTGCATAAGCACGCATCCCAAACCCGTCCGCGATGCGTCACTAAATATCTGAAACCCTTCTGGCCCGTCTGGAAGTGCAAGGATCGGCGCTGAGATGAGCCGTTTCTTCAACTCTTGGAAGCTCGCTTCGCAGGCGTCGTTCCACTCGAATGCGACTCCCTTCTGGGTGAGACGAGTCAGAGGCGATGCAATTTTGGCAAAGTCTTTCACGAATCTACGGTAGTAGCCCGCCAAGCCGAGGAAACTTCGGATGTCGCATGCTGAGGTAGGCCGCTTCCATTCGACTATTGCTTCAATCTTCTTCGGGTCCACCGTGACGCCTTCCGCTAAGACAACATGCCCGAGGAACGTCACGCTGCTCATCCAGAACTCGCACTTGCTTAGCTTGGCGTAGAGTTGATGTTCCCGCAGAGTCTGTAGCACCGTCTTCAAATGTTCCACATGCTCGTCCTTGCTCTTCGAATATATGAGAATGTCATCGATGAATACGACGACAAATTTGTCTATGAACGGTCGGAACACCCGGTTCATTAGATCCATGAACGCGGCAGGAGCGTTGGTCAAGCCGAAGGGCATGACCAGAAATTAGTAGTGACCATATCGAGTTCGGAAGGCGGACTTCGGCATGTCTTCGGACCTGATCTTCAATTGATGGTAGCCTGAGCGAAGATCAATCTTGGAAAACACCGTCGCCCCTTGCAGTTGATCAAACAAATCGTCTATCCTCGGTAACGGGTACTTGTTGCGTACCGTGGCTTTGTTGAGTTCCCGATAATCGATGCACAGCCGCATCGATCCATCTTTCTTCCTCACAAACAACACTGGGGCACCCCACGGGGAAACACTAGGGCGAATATATCCGCGATCTAGTAACTCTTGTAGTTGTGCTTTCAGTTCCTTCAGCTCTGCCGGCGCCATTCGATAAGGTGCTTTGGATATCGGTCGGGTGTCCAAAAAGGTGTCGATGCTGAATTCAATCTCTCGGTCCGGCGGCATCCCTGGCAACTCATCTGGAAACACATCAGGAAAATCTGCTACGACTTCAGTCTGGGCCGTGCTTGCAATCTCCGTTCTCGTGTCTCGAATTGATGCTAGGTATCCGCTGCACCCGGAATGCAACATACGCCTTGCCGAAATTGCCGATATCACCATTGCCGACTTTGATGCTGCTCCGCACGAATAGGAGAACTCGGTTTCTTCTGGAAGGCGGAACACAACTCTCTTCTCCGCGCACTCGATCGTTGCGTGGCATGCACCCAACCAATCCATGCCGAGGATTATATCGTACTCCTTGACGTCGAGGACGATAACTTCCAAGGATAGATTCTTCCCTCCGATGCATATGTAACCGTCCCTACAAATATGAGTGGCAGGCATATCTACTCCCGATGGAGTGCTAACGCTAAGATTCATATCTAAAAGTTGCATAGGTAATTCATTTTCTTTTACAAAGTCGGCAGATATGAAACTATACGTAGCGCCGGAATCGAACAACACTCTAGCAGGCATATTTTTATAGAGTAGTATACCTGTCACGACAGTGTCGGACGCATAGGCTTCGTCCCGCGTTAGTGCGTAGACTCGGCCTTGCGCCCCTTGGCGATTCTGTGGGTTCACGGGCACCGCGTTTGCGCCATGGACGGGAGGCGCCCTGTTCTGGTTCTAGACGTCCCTTGGTGGATGTTGGTTCGCCCTCCCCATTCGACAATCTACCGCCTTGTGACCTAGCTGGCCACACTTGAAGCATCTCCCTCGGCAATCGACCGCCAGATGTCCCATCTTACCGCAGCGATGACAACGTACGCCTGGGTGAGGCCCCCGATACTCGGTCATGTTCTGGCGCTTTGGCGCACCAGATCCTCCCACGTCGTTAGGACGTTTGTTGAAGTTGTTGCGGATGCTTGATCCGCCCTTCTGCGACGTTCGACCGAAGACCCGCTCCATATCAAGAGCGGCATTATATGATTCCATGTACGTCTGGCATCTCTGATTCATGACGTCCCGACGCAAATCTTCGTTCAGGCCTTGCTGGAAGCGTTCGCACCACGCCTCTGGGTTCGACAGAAAAGCCCCGGCAAACTTCGCTAGCTTCGCGAACTTCGTATCGTAGTCTTCAACGGACAAGTTTCCTTGCTTCAAGGACATGAATTCCTCTTCCTTCTGTCGACGAAGGGCACGAGGGATGTATTGCTCGAGGAAGGCCCGTTTGAACGTCTCCCACGAGATCTTGGCGCTGGGGTTGGACCCTTGGAGTTCCTGTTTCTTCGCCTCCCACCAGTCGTAGGCCCTCAAGTTGAGCTGCAACGCTGCGCACCCGACTTTCTTGGACCCCTTGATGTTGAGGAGAGTGAACAGACTCTCAATCTTCACTAGCCACCCCATGACTTCGTCAGGCTCTGCTCGACCGTTGAAGTCCGGCGGGTTCATTTTCTTGAACTTGGTCATCTTGAGCAGGGAGGAGGATGACACATGTTTTGTCTTTTCGGCTTGCACTTCTTCCTCGGACATGACGGTCGTCGAGTTCTGTTGCGTCGCTATGGTGCTTACGATCCTGGTCAGGGCGTCCATTTGCTTTTGTTGGGCGCTGACTTGGGCCTGGATCTGTTCCTGCAGCTGTCGTTGCTGCGTCTCTGACTGACGTTGTTGGAGTTCCATGAGGCGTAGTAGTCGCTCCATGGCAGATTCGCTAGGCGTCGCACCCTCGGTGCTATCCGTGCTAATCAATGTAGGGACATCCAGTCTTTCCGTCATTCCTACAAAATTGAGCAAACCCGTTAGTATTCTCAAAATATCTACGGGCTTATATGTATGGAACGATTATTTCCGGCCGCATATGTCGAAAAGCATAGTTTTTTGAAAAATCGCAATGGCATCATCTAAAGAAAGTATTTTGAAAGGTCCGAGGTGTGAACTTAGCTCTGATACCAACTTGTCACGCCCTGACTCGCCGAATCGGTCGCCATCGCCTTGACTCGACATAAATCGATTCCCACGGGTCGGGACGTGATGCCGTGCAAGTCTTTAGTGGACTTGCACAAGGCAAGGATGTGTAAATACAATTTTCCTTTGACTCAACGCGTTGAAATTAAACAGTGCAGATAGTTGAAGACATAGCATAGGAAGAAATTTAGCTTTTCATTCATAAGCTTGCAAAGTATGTGCAAGGTCATTTTTATATTACATATGCCGTTGCGGCTACATCTTTGAAACACAAAAGAAAACTATCGACACGCTCGCCTTGAAATAATCCTCGGCGTTCCATACATTCATGCCCCTTTATACATTTTGAACAAAAGCCTTCGGTCTGAATTGGGCATCAAAATACTTCAAAATAGGAGAGCTTCGTGCCGCCTCCCGTTCTTCAGCTCCAGCTTAGTCTCGAGCTCCCGCAGCACGCTCGTTACCTGGGGAGTTGGGGGTTAGCACACTTGCTAGTGGATGGGACGAACCCACTCGTCTAAACCGACACTGCTTATTAAGGATTCAGGCAATACGAAGTGATCTTTCTATTTAGAACTATATGAGTTGCAGTTCATATCGAAGGCACATTTTAAACGATAGCAACATAACCAATTTTTAACCATTCTTACCACGACCGTGCTCCTTTCCTGCACAAGATACACATAATACTTACCACCTGCACAAGACAATAGGTAAGCATGCAATCTATCCTATATGCGGTCATTGGTGATATCGACACCAAGAAGGATGATTACGTAGCCTTGCGACGCGCCCTCCAGTCCAGGTAGTGAGCCTAACTGGAGGTCTCGCAATGCCTCGCGCCGAAGCACGATTTCCATAATTTCCTCCTAGGCCGATTCGGTCCCAGGGCCCCGGGTACCGTCTCGAGGAAAGCTCACCTTGTGCACAAGTCGTCCTTGACCATGCGAATGTATGAACAGTTTAATATGTATGAAGTAAATTGCATAGCGTAACCATTATCAAATTACATAATCATTCCTACTCATGCAAGGGTCCCTTCCCCCGAAACCGTACGTTCTGATTTAGCATCCCGTAGGCACCAAATTCTTAGAGGCAATGTGTACCGTCACCAAGGTTTTCATCGTTTTTGTTTTGCATGGCATGAATATATTCTATCTCTTCTTTGGGACTATATATTTTCCTTACTTAGTGTGAACTTATAAATTCGGAGTTAACTTCTCTAGGTTGATATATTATCCCAAGCTCTTTATCTTAGTGGCAAGCATACATCCCGTTAGCATCATCGATTTGAACGTTGAACTTTAAGAATTTAGTTGGCGGGAAGGAGTAGAAAAGAAGGGGCCGAAGAACCACCCACCTAAGGAGATTGCGTCGAGAGTAGGAGAACGCTTCACGATGGTCAAGCGTCAGTTACACGAACTCCTGCAATGGCACGAGCATCGAATTAGAACCCTTCCTTCAATCCTTCCTTCGAAATTCCCAAAGGCGCATTCAGAAGTCGACGCGAAAGCACACTATCAAATCCACGCAACAATTCGTTCAGAAAGCCAAGAAAACCAATAAAACCAATGGCAGACGGGTTGCGTCGCTCTCTTTAGAGTTCCTTCGCCAAGTCGCCGCCTACCGCATCTAGGACTTATTCCAACAGTAGTCGATCCATTAGTTGGAACGGTACTCATATCATTCGTCCAAATCGATTTTATTGATGCCAAGGTTTTTGTATATCAAACTCGTCGCCGAGTCAGACTAGCCATCTATGTTCCCGACCATGTCTGACTTGGCACGAGCCTATTACATAGTGCTTCGCCCCAACGAGAGCGGGGCACTACAGTGGACCCCCACTAGTACAGGCGGCAAGTCTAGCCTGTATGCAACGTCACCGACTCTCTCGCTGATAACGAAAGGGCCGATGAAGCGCGGGCTAAGCTTTCCGCCTCCACCAAAACGTATCGTACCACGAGTCAGAGATATCCTCAAGAAAACCTGGTCTCCGACCTAATCACATGCAAGGTCTTAATTAATTATAATAAACAAATATGATCAAAAATCACAAACAAACAACCTAAATCTAATCCTACTCTAAACTGTACCTCAAACTCCAATGGCCTCCGGTGGCTATCGGTCCAGTGCCGATGTCTGTCCTGCGCCACGCAAAGTCTGTCCCTGATGAGCTTCACCTTCTCGGCTGCATCAACAACCATCTCTGGCCCCAGTAAAGCTCACTCACCAACATCATCCCAGGATAAGGGTGGACGGCACCCACGCCCGTACAGAGCCTCAAAAGGTGACATCTCAATACTGGCCTAGAAACTATTGTTGTAGGCAAACTCCACCAAATGAAGATGATCCTCCCAGGAACCTCCAAAGTCCAGGACGCACGTCCGCAGCATATCCTCAAGTGTCTGAATAGTCCTCTCTGACTGTCCGTCCGTCTGGGGGTGGTATGCAGTACTAAACTTGAGCTGAGTACCCAAGCTGGTCTGCAGACTCTTCCAGAAATTGGAAGTAGAACGGCTATCCCGATCTGAGACGATGCTGACTGGAACTCCGTGAATCCTGACTATCTGCCGCATATACATCTCCGCCAGCCTCTCTGTAGACGTACCCACCTTGAATGGCAAGAAGTGGGCCGATTTGGTCAACCTGTCAATGATGACCCAAATCGCGTCTTTCCGTCCTGGGGTACGCGGCAATCCTAAAATGAAGTCTATCGTAATATGTTCCCATTTCCACTCGGGAATGGGCAGCGGCTGCAACAATCCACCGGGCCTCTGTCTCTCTGCCTTGACCTGCTGACAGACCAAACACCTAGCCACGAAATGAGCCACCTCCCGCTTCATTCCTGACCACCAAACATGCTCCCGCAGATCTCGGTACATCTTGTTGGCACCCGGGTGTATAGAGTACTGAGATCTGTGGGCCTCCTGCATAACCTGCTCTCTGAGATCTCCGCTGGGCACACATAACCTGGAACCGTGCCTCAAGGCACCATCCTCTGCAAGAGAAAACTCGCCCTCCAGCAATCCTGTTCGAACCTGCTCCTGGAGACACCGTAGAGCAATGTCCTCAAATTGTGCCGACTTGATCCTCTCCACCAAGTCTGACTGAATCTGCATCCCCCATAGCTGCATCTGCACTCCGGGCACGATCACCTCAATCCCAAGGCTCTCCAAGTCGGCAAGCAAATGCCAATCCATGGTCAAACACATGGCTGTCGGATACCTACTCAAGGCATCGGCAACCACGTTGGCCTTCCCTGGGTGATACTGAAGTAGGATATCAAAATCCTTCATCAACTCTAGCCATCTGCGCTGTCTTATGTTCAACTCCTTCTGAGTGAACACATACTTTAAACTCTTATGATCTGTGAAGATCTCCACCCTCTTACCATACAGATAATGCTTCCACAGCTTCAGAGCAAAAATCACTGCTGCCAGCTCCAGGTCGTGGGTAGGGTAGTTCTTCTCGTGGGGACGCAATTGCCTGGAAGCATAGGCAATCACCTTCCTATGCTGCTGCAAGACGCAACCCAGCCCCTTCCCTGAAGCATCACTATAAATAGTGAAACCACCCGATCCTGAAGGCAATGTCAGAATCGGAGCTGTCATCAGCCGCTTCTTCAACTCATCAAAAGCTGTCTGACACTCCTCTGACCAAACATACTCAGCATCCTTCCGGGTCAACCGAGTCAACGGCTCTGCAACCCGGAAGAAATCCTGCACGAATCTTCGATAGTATCCTGCCAGCCCCAGGAAACTCCTGATCTCTGCAACTGAAGTCGGCGCTGCCCATGCCTCAACTGCTACAATCTTCTTGGGGTCAACTGAGATACCATCTCCAGTCACCACATGCCCCAAGAAGTCCACCCGATCCAAGAAGAACACACATTTGGAGAGCTTCCCGTAAAGCTGCTTCTTCCTGAGAATCTCCAGCACTATCCTCAAATGCTCCTCGTGCTCCTCCTCAATCTTGGAATATATCAGGATATCGTCAATAAACACCACCACAAACTGATCCAGATACTGGTGGAACACCTTGTTCATAAGATTCATAAACACTACTGGTGCATTGGTTAGCCCAAACGGCATAACCAAAAACTCGAACTACCCGTACCGCGTCCTGAAAGCGGTCTTGGGAATATCCTCCCTCTTCACCTTCACCTGGTGATATCCTAACCTCAGATCAATCTTGGAAAATACCCGAGCTCTGCTCAACTGGTCAAATAGATCGTCGATCCGCGGCAGTGGGTATTTGTTCTTGATCGTGAGGGTTTTGAGTACCCTATAGTCAATACACATGCGTACTGATCCATCCTTCTTCGGCACGAACAACACTGGTGCACCCCATGGCGACGAACTCGAGCGGATGAAGCCCTTGTCCTGTAGCTCATCCACCTGCTTTTTTAGCTCCACCAGCTCGCTGTTGTTCACCCGATAGACATGCTAAGAGATGGGCTCCGCTCCTGGAACCAAGTCTATCGAGAACTCTATGTCTCTGTCTGGTGGCAATCCCGACAACTTCTCTGGGAAAACATCTATATAATCTGCTATCAAGGGGTGTGGAATCGTCTGCTCCTCGACCGAGAGTCCACAGAAGACTCCGCTGCTCTGCTCTGCCTGACGTCTGGAGTACTCGAACTCTGGCTCCCCCGGCGCTCTGAAAAGAACTCTATCCCCTCTGCAATCAATGCTGGCTTGGTGCCTGCTCAACCAATCCATGCCTAGTACTATATCGTAGTTCAGTAATGGCATTACGAGCAGGCTCACCTCCAACTCACGGCCTCCCAAAACTACTCTCCGACACTTACAAACATCACTCACGAGGATAATGCCACCCCCGGTCGTGATCTTGTAAGTCCTAGGCAACGATTCAGCTACTATACCATGCCTAATCGCAAAAGATACTGATATGAAGCTATGCGAAGCACCGGAATCGAATAATGCAAAAGCTGGACTGGAGTCGAAAAGAATCGAACCTGCAATCAGCTCTCCGATGACCTCCGGATCCTCTACTGCCATGGCAAATCCTCGCCCCTGCGGGCCTCCCCTGGCCTGCTGCTGGTGCTGGACAAACCTCTGCTGCTGCGTCTGCACGGCTGGTCCCCTCTGCTGGCCTGCTGGAGCCCTGGCTCCACCTCCCGGAGCTGCTCGTCCCATACGGTACTCCCTCATCTGGTGATCTATTGAACCACACACTAGGCACTGGCCCAGCCTCTTCTGGCACTCATAGGCGACATGCCCGGGCTTCTTGCAATAGGCACAAGTAACACCCTGCCTCTGACCCTACTAGTGCTGCCTCGGCTGCTGCTGCTGATGGACTGGCCTCTGCTGAATCGGCTGTGGTTGAAACTGCCTCAACTGCTGATGCTGAAAGTGGGGCCTCTTGGCCTGGCCTCCGCTGCTGCTGCTGCCTCCAACTGGGACTCTCTCCCTCTTGAGCCTAAGCTCAAGATCATCCTCTGCCAACAAGGCTCCTGTCAAGATCTCCTCGAACATGGCATCCCGGTTGCCCTTGGTCAAGGCCTTGACCTCCTTGACTAGGCCCTTCCGGAACCTCTGGGCCTTCGCCGTCTCGCTCAAGCCCTCCACAAACCTGTCGAGGTGGCCAAACTCCCCGACGTACTCCTCCACTGAGAGACTCCCCTGGACCAGGCTCTCAAACTGTGTCTCCAAGGCTCTGAGTGCTGAATCTGGGAAGAACTTCTTCTTGAAGAAGCCCTTGAATTGCTCCCAAGTCTGCCCAGCTACCCCCACCCTGGGGTCTGACTGATACCAAGTGCGAGCAAGATCTCGCATCCGGCTAGCTGCGGCCTCGATCTAAAGATCTGCTGGAATCCTGGCCAAGCGGAAGATCTCCTCTATATGCTCGATCCACTCATCGGCATATAGGATCCCCTCTGTCCCAGAAAGTCTCTGGGGCTCATCTTCTGAAACTGCTCGATCCCCGGTGTCCTCGGCTGATGGACCACTGGTCGAGCTGCGACCGTCGTAAGGGCCACCTCCATGCCTCTGTCCTGTCGAGCCTGCTGCCGGTCCATGAACTATTGGAAATACGCGAACATCTGAGCTGCGTCCATGTATCCTGGAGGCGGCTGCTGGAAGGGATCCTCAGGAATGACCGGGTCCTGCCTCCGAGTCGGTGGATGCATACTTCCAGCTGCGGCTGTCGAGGTCTCAATACGAGCTGAGGTGGCAGGAGCTGCAGTCCTCTGGCCTCGCTGTACTGGCTGGGTGGTAGCAGTCCCCTCCATAGCATCCCCATGGATGGTACGCTGCGATCTAGTCTCTACCATCCTGAAGATAGACAAACAAGAGTATCAAATTCTGAGAAAGAAGCAAAATAACAAAGGCGGACATTTACAATTCAAAGGGATCAACTGACAATAAGAATTTAGATGGCAATAAAAGAATTTTACTAATGTGATCGAGTACCCTAAAATTAATATCCTATATCCTATAGAAGGCTGTAGTGATACTCTAGTTCGAGTACCACTACACTTCTAGTCTAGACCTGCATGGGCCACCATTAAAAACGTGTCACGACCCGCACCCTAGAGTAAGGGCACGAGACGTGGGTACGTCCAGCCTACGCCGCAGTGTCGACGGTAGAACGCTGTCCTAGGTCACAACATCTAGCAATATATCTCTAAATAGTTTATACTCCCCGAATGGGGGTGACATAACAGTAAAACGCAATCACAACTAAGGAAGAGATAGCACGATATGAAATAGAACTTAAGGAAATAAATAGATGAAAAGTAGTCTAAGATAATTCCAGCAATATCCAGCAGTACAAGGTCTCAGATACAGAATGAAAGAATATATACAACTCTGAACACCAAATAAAGTCTAGCTAAACATGTCTCATGACTACATAAAAGAAGATAAGCCTAACTAATCTAGACTATGCAATCGGGGTGATATCCTCAGCTAGAGCTGGGTCCTCCTGAGGGTCCAGCTCGCAGGTGTCATCTAAGGCTGCCCCGTAGAAAGTGTCCAGGCAGGCCTCCTCCTCGTCCTCTGTAATATTTCAACAGGTCCAGTCAGGACAGGAGCGAGCACAGTACATCTCAACAATTCATAGCAGGTTAGAAAATATAAACATGCAGTAGAGTAAGATACGAGTACTGAAAGAAGTGCAGTATATAAACAGAGAGAGAAAGCTGTAATAGAAATATCTACTATAAATAAAGAGCTAACATGTGGCTAGTGAGTCAGAGTACAACATGAACATGTAAATGGCATAGGATGATTCTGATGCTACACTATGGAATGATTCTGATGCTACACTACTGGTGTATTATTCACAAGTCCACTTCTACTCCCCCGTACCCCCAATCAATACACAAGGATCCAACCAGATTATGTTATGATACTATGTAAGGCCCCCGAAGGGTGATAAGCCCCCGAAGGGTGGTAAGCCCCCGAAGGGTAATACATAGTAGACCCATAAATGGGATAAGGATTCCAGGAAGACTCTGTGATCATAAGAGTATATGTCACAAGTGATCGAAGAACCAACGAAGCATAGTGATACGCCATGTAAGTGAAACGCACAGAACATAGAGTACCCGATGCTCCCTAAGGATAATATCTCAAGAAGGGATCCATATAGTACCAATCCGTGTGACCAACGTGACAGTACAAGTAAAGTAATCTAATGCAGGAAATAATTCTAAGCAAGATATGAAATGATCAGAGAATGTACTCGCCTGTATCTGAGTGTCCAATATGAAAGGTATTGTCCGAGGAGTGGTGTCTGGCTCCTAATCAGAACAGCACAAGTCACAACAAGTCTAAAATGGCAAAACGAAGTCCTACTATGCATACTACATGAATCTAGGTCAAACTAGGCCAAAGTCAACCCTTGGTCAACTCTGGTCAACCCTAGAAGTCAAACTAGGTCAACTATGGTCAAACTAGGCCTAACAAGACTAGGTTAGCCTAAACTAGGTTTAGCAATCTTGCTAAACCCTAACAAGCCTATAATAAGTATTTACATACCACAAGACCAACATAAGCTATTTACATTCAAACTTAACATATATATACACATATCGTATATAGGGCATACATTAGATATTTAGGCATAATACAACACATTACATATATATACATATACATTACATACATATGTATACATACTATACATAACCTATATTTAGAAGACTAGGAAATATACATATATATATATATATATATATATAGAGAGAGAGAGAGAGAGTCAGTAGACTGTGTGTGTGGGTGTGAGGGAGGCAATGTGGGAGTGAGGTGTAAAAGAGGAACATGTGTGTGTTGAACAGTGAAGTAATTTCAGAAAACAGTGTGGTATAGAGTGTGTGATACTAGAGAGTGAATAAGTCATGTGAGGGTGTGTGATAAATGGTGTGTTGTGTAGGTGACTGTGTGTAAAGGGGAAATACATGGTTCAGTTTTAACAAAACAGTCCTCAAACCTAAACATTCTCAGATTTGTGTGATGTGTCATACATGTGTGTATATGAAAGAGAGAGGGTGAGTGAAAACTTGAGAGAAATGTGTGTGTTGATCAAAACTCAGATTTAAAAACAAAAGGAATTCTCAGATTTGCATCCCATTCTCAGATTTCCATCTCAAAACAATTTCAGTTAAATAGGGATCAAACCTCACCCTACAATACAACACTCAAAGCAATGTGAAACTTCACATTCAACTCAGGTTTAAACCACAGAAGAATCTCAGATTCAAATTAAACTTAACCAAACACAAATACTAAATATGAAATCCTAATCTCAGGTTTAAGATTATAATAACACACTCAATCAATTCAATACTAAACTGTGAAGGAAATAAGGAAATCAATGCTACCAACTGAACCAATGTTCATTCCCCACATTCCCAACCCCCATTCGAATGAATTACACCACCAAATCACCCAAAAACTTAACCACAGTTAGTATACATATAGGAGATTAGATTTAGGGACTTAAACCTACAAATTAACAGCCTTAAATGGATTAAAATTGATGGCAAGGTTCACATATATAAACTAGAAAAATCAGGAAACTGAACATTATTCTCAGAAATTTGTAAACTGATAAATACCCCACGAAAATCATTAAAATACACAATAATGAGTTGGTAATGTATATACACAACATATATGTGTCCCACAACCTGTTCGTGTCCACCAAGATGGACACAAACGTGTCCAAACACGAATAAACACTAACAGTGCACACACAGACACTGTGTAGACCACAGGCTCGTGCGTGTGTGCACGCGTGTCGTGCACACGACACAGGGCACTACTGTGTCTCGTGGTCATCCACATAGGTAGCCCACCTATAGGGCTACCTCATAGGCCAACTGGCCAGTGTCCAAACCGTGTCAGTGTCGGATACGAGAGGCGTATCAGAGACAAATAAAAACAGTGCACAGAATAGGCAATTCCCCATGCGAAGACGATTTCTCTCTAACCAGGACACGAGACCCAAGGAGATTTGGGGAGCTTGATGATAGGTGGTGCCCCAAGCATCCCACAAAACCCCGTGTCCAACCATCCAGTATCGTGTCCGCTACAGGCCCCGAGTAGCAGGGGAATACTGTAGCGCGCGCGCGTGCACGCACGTGTCCAAGCCAAGAATCCGACTCAACCCGACACTAATACTACCACATAAGAACAGGAATCAGTAAACAAGATGAAAACTAAATTTCCTATTTAAAAACATTGCACAAACGAGATCGAAATGCCCTTTGAGGCATTTCATCAAACACTCAACCCACGCTCTGATACGTGTCCAGAACGGACACGAAACCCATGATACCCGACACGAGACCTATACAGACACTTAGGGGACTCCTAGGTCTTCCTAATCATGAAGAGAAATCAAAATTTCATGGAGATTTGAGAGAGTTACCTAAGCTTGAACTTTTCAAGAAATTCCCCTTTCAATAGCTCTTGTCTTGATGTCCCAATCCACTAAAATCACCTCAAACTGAAATGGAACATTAATGACAGCAAGAATGGATAGATTAGAACCTAAAGGAAAAGATTTTAATGGAAAAGGAAGAGGAATGGAATTCTAGGAATTAATAGAATAGGAAATAAACCTTGTGTTCTAACTTGAGCCTTCCTAAGAAAGAGGCAACCCTAGATTTTAGGAGGGTATTTATATGGTGATGATCCCCAAAAGGATAGGGTGGCCGGCCACATCTCCTAGGGATTAGGGTTTGGTTAATTTTTGTGCTTTGGGCCAAGTTACATAGGCTATGTTTGATTTGATTTTATTAAAGGCTCTAAATCATAAGCCATGACTTATGACTTTCTAATTTCTATTACTAATTAGGTTCTAATGACCAAACCAAAGATTAGGCTAGGTTAGACAATAGTCATATATCCTAACCAACTCCATACTAACTAGGGTTAGCTCCTAGGTTGGTCTACAAGGGTCAACACTAGTCAAAGTCAACCTAGTCCAAACAATTCCAAAATAATTCCTAAAAATTCCCAAAAATTCTAATAAATTTAAATTACCCCAAAAATGACAAAAATACCCTTACACTAGAAATGTGGTAGTGACATCGACCAAAGCCTTCAACCAGAAGGTAGTAGGACGATGGTATAGGCCCAAACACCGAAAATGACTTAGATTCTTAAAGAGCCTTGAATTATTTATGTTTTCTTTCACCATTATCTTGCTTACATATATTTTTGGACTAGCTTGACTAATGTTGCTATTATAGCCTAGTTTGCGAGCTTGCTTTCTTTATCGACCTTGATCAAGGACAGTATTTTATTGGAGGCCTCCACTAACATATTGTCTACTCAGAATCGGTACATGATGGTCTGATAAACCTAGTGCACTTGGTTCGCTCTTTTTACTCTACATGGATTGAGATATACAAATATACTTGCCCTCTGGGATCTCATCCGCGACTGCGTTGGCAATTCTCTTTTGAATTATTCAGTCACCCTTGAACCATGTATTCATATTCGATAATCTCTTCTTCGAACTCTTTATAATTTTTGTCCTTCACTTATTTTAGAAAGATAAAATGCTCATACTTGATAGATGGACATGAAGTATTCCCCTATGATAGTTGTATATACCCAAGTGTTGCTAGTCATCGACCAAACCACATCTTCATCTTGACTTACTCGACCTTCCCTCAACCCTAGATCTATTATCGTGACCTTCTAACCATTTGAAACTTGAAAATGATTAGGATCATCCCCTTGACCGTACCTAACTTGGAAGACTATCTTCTCCATAGGAACGAACCATGCCTCCGGAGTCTCTAAGTTATTTATCTTTGATTTGCTAGATATCCAATATTTCGTGTTTTATCTCGATTTACTTAGAACCATAACATCTTTTACTTTTCTTGTGATAATTAGCGACCCTTATTTATTATCCAAACCCTTACCCTGATCATTAAACCTAACCATATTTTCCCCTCCAAATTCAATTGCTTCACTCATTGAAGATTTTATTTGTACTCCACCATAATACATGCAAACCTTGTTTCTTATATGATTACCTTGGGCGTAGATGAAAATTTGATCATGACATTCTTCAGTTATACATGGCTAGATTAGAAAAATCCATAGAGGAGATTAATGGTATAGGTTATGTTGAGGGTCAGACTACAAGAAATATGTAAATTGGTCATAAATTGAAATATGTGGTCAACCCTACTAGATGAATTTTGGAATGAAATATGGGTCAAAGGTAAATAGACTCCACGGTTGACAACAAATAATTAATCGAACTTTCGATTTGAGTTCTTTTAGTTTTGATGATTTAAGGAATATGTTTCAAAGATTATTATAGATATGAATTTAGGATGATTTTCATTTTTGGCATCAAAGATTAAAGATTGTTAAATTCCAATTTTTCGAGGAAGACACTAATAAATAAGGATGGAGGAAATTTTCATTTATGATAAAGATCGTGTTATAAATATATGCTCAAAAGAGGGTACACTCTCAATTGACAAATTAGCTTCTGAGATTTAACAAGTATTGAGGGGGTATTTTTATTTTAATACTTTAAAGATAATTACCTTTTTCATACAAAGAAAAAAGGTTGATTTATTTTTGACTAAAATATATTGAAAGATTATTGAATACCTACTTTTGAGGAGATTATGAACCATGCAAAATATATTTTGAGGAAAATGTTTATATAAATAGGTATGTGGGAGAAGTAGATTAGAGATTCATTGAATTTGAACTTGTGGACTTATTGAATTTCTGTCGTGAAATATTAGATATATGCATACATTGGAATTCAAAATTTTGTGAGGTGGATTATCAAATTGAATAAAGAAGAAAAGAAAGGAGTTTCAAGTTAATCAACGATTTATGGAATATACGGGAAAGAAAAGGAAAAACAAGGGTGATGATTTTGATATCAAACGCAAAATTTGATTTCGATGTTAGATTTATGGATCCTATTACCTATGTGAGGTTACGCGTTTGTGATGTGCAGTATTCAAATTGGATACTGAACACGATGTCATGTACATAATCATTTCTAAACTACACCCATCGATTTATTTTCCTATATATCTAATTTGCGAATTGCTTGTTTTCGTTGTATGCCTTTCAACTCCAAGCCCAATGATTTAAATTGTAATTTCTTATCTCCTCAACCCTACCTACCCTATCTATTCCTAAATTTCGAGGACGAAATTCTTGTAAATTTGGTAGGATGTAAATCCCTTAAATTTTACTACGATTTTTTTTATTTTGGTATTGATTTTATTTATCGTATTTGTACGTCGCGTGCGAATACGTATGTATATACGAGGAACATATTATTTTATAAAATCAAATTTTAATATTGATTTTATTTATATAGAAGTATGGTTTTCAAAATAATATGCGATAAATATTTTAAAATTGCTTAAAGTTGTAAAAAGCGTTATGTCGAGATTTTTCCAAAATATTATTTTAATTTAATTTTAGTTATAGTCCAAATATAGTAGTAATTTAGTAAAAGGTGATTTTGTAAATATTTACATGTGAGGAACATGAATCTAATTCATGTATATATTTTAATTTCTAATTTTCAAAAATTTTATTATGTTACTTTTACAAGTTATAAAAAGATAATTCTAAATTAGTTTATTGTGATTTAAATCAGAATTTGATTTTAATGGATAACTTTTAAATAGTTTTAAAAATTAAAAATAAGATTTGCTACTTTTATATTTTTGGAGAGATGTTATTGAATTAAATTCTAAGCGATTTAAATTAAAGGAAAAATTATCCATTGGGAATTAAACGAATCTGAGTCCCTATCCAACTAGGAGCACCACCTCCTATATAAGGACAGGCTCCTTGCTGTTTGACATGAATTCCACAATCCAATTTCTCCATAAAGTATTGTGCATCGTGTCTGTGTCATCTTTCCCCTCCACTATACTTTTCCACTATAGTTACATTAATCTCCTCGCGTCTGACACCCTGGACGCATCCAAATTCCTAAACCCTAAACCAATTTCTGAATCCGTGTCAGCATCCCGACACGGACCGTACAAGCCATGTCCGACCCCTGCCACCATCCCAGCATCACCTCTTCGCCTCCTAGGTCCGTCACAGCACCACCCCTCGATCGCCACCATGGCCGCAACCTTCCATCACTGCCTTCGTAACCCCTCGACTTCCCGGCCGAGCTCCGCTCTCCGCCACCAACCCGCAACACCCCCTGCTACTAACACCACCACCGAGCATAACCACCTTCGCTACCACCACAACCATCTACCACCACCACAGCCATCTACCACCACCAGTATCAAAACCCCCAAAACTTACCGTCGTCCGTGCCACGTATCTACCGCCGACGTGCCCTAGACCGCACGGCATCACCGACTCTCTTCCAGCGCAAGTCGGTCGTGCGAGCACAGAACGACGCAGCTCCCCGCACCTCCCTCTCCGGTCAGCCATGCCCGAGCGCTTCCTGTCACGTTCGTCGCCGGCGACCAGGATAGGCTGCAAGTCCTCCGCCAGCACGTCAGCCGCTGCACCTCCGTCTCCTCGAGCCGCCTCCGCCAGTGCCACTGATGGCCAAGACTCCAGGCCCGAGTCCCCGCGAGCCTCCCGATCGAGCCCCTCTCCCGACCTCTCTAGCTCCCCTCGTTCCTTTTTTCTCACCACTCTCGATTTTACTCAACTCTTTCCTTTTTTCATATACTTCAAAAAAAAATCTCACCTTCAAATGGGTTTTAAACTGGAACCGAGAAGAAGAGCCAATACTCCAAATTCTCACCTTCAATTTGGTTTCACACGAAAATTGAGAAGTTTTTTTTACAAACCTGTGTAGGAAATATCTTAGTATTAACTGTATATTCTTTCACCATTTTTTATATATAAATATATAAATTATTATAAAAACTATTATTATCACTATTTTATTTAAGATTATTATCATATTATTTTCGGGACTGCTGTAAATTATTACTATCAAATTTTGTATATAGTATGATAGTTAGTGTAGAAATTATTACTATGTAAATTGTTATAAGTATTTTTATTATTCAGTTCATTGAAAAATGTAGATAGATAACACTTTTCAAAAATTAGACAGCCCAGTTGTCCTAAATATCTTGTAGATTTTTATATAAAATATTTTGACTGATAAAAAGTTAATTTTCTACAAAATTCTATTTTACAAAACTTAGAGTTTAGCTAAAAGAAAATATAATAATAATAATAATAATAATAATAATAATAATAATAATAATAATGATAACAACAATATTTTTGACTAGTATAGTTTTTGAGTTTATAAAAATATTTTCAAAAATTGTACTTTACTAGTAAATCTAGTTTTTGATTATTATAAATATCTTCTACAAAAAGTATACTATTCCACAATTTTCCTTAGATGATCATCATTGATTACTGCATAATCCTAAACCCCTAACCCCTCGCGAATTCGGACCCCTACACATCAATCATGGCTAATGGACTACTCGGGACTTGTCGGGACATCGCATTACCCCGGGCGACACACCAGGCAAGATACTTTGCTTTATTTACTGTTTATAATTAGTTGCATGTTCTTTATTTGATTACTGCATATTTATTTTCTGTTTATTTTTAGTTGGATCCATGACTTGTTGTTTATAGTTACTTTATTTTGCTTTCAATTATTTTTCTTGCTTGTATTTTAATATGAATGTGGACCTAGTCTTAACGGACTACCTTTTGACAGTGACCCTTAGGAGGGTGAAGACAGTTAGATGTATGGGCTACCCAAATCCAAAAGCCGTAGTAACTGCGTATTACGGTACTCGTGTCGTGATGGTCACTAGCCTCGAGCTATGTAGACTGATGGGTCACGTGGGCCACTAGCCTCAAGTTATGTCGGCTGATAGTATTGGTACTTAACACGTGTGTTGTGAGTTGTGAGCTAGTCTTGGGGGTGTCATCCTTCACCTGCCTATACATTGAGATGTCTTCTAAATTGCATACTAGATTGGTTAGGTGACCTTAGTTAATTTCATGTCACACTTCGTTCTAGTCATGGCACGGGGCAATGTCACATCGCGAAATAGTATGCTACCCCTTGTCCTTGTTTGGTTGTAGGGGTAGTCTACTGTTTCGATGATGGAATATTGGGCCGTATTATGGTTGGGACACTTTACTTTTACTTTATGACTTTATGACATAATTTCTATTCAGTTTATATGGATATTCTTCATGTATCTTATTACGTCTCTCTGAGGACCTGGTGATCTCTCCAGGTGTGTGCCTTTGTGATGTTTTGTAGGTGCTCTAGCCAAGGCCATGTTTTACTATCTTCCTCCGAGGTGTTTGCACTTTGATCGCCTTCGTATCGCTCAACAAATTCATTTATTATGTATTTCTTCTCTTTTTAGTTGGTAGTGGATTTGTCTCCGCCCAACAATTTGTAAATGATAATTCATGAGTTGATTTATAAATTCTTCCTTCTTTATTTGTGGATGAGATTAGTGTCGTAGTTTACTGCAATTTACAGCTTATGTATACATACGATGGTTCCATATATTGGAATTTACTTCTTATGTATGCAGCTAGCATGTCGACGTACTTAGTCCTAAGTATTTTGGGACGGGCGTTACATACTGTCTTGTAACAGCAGTAGCTGATGGTGACCATAGCACAAGTATGCCCTACGAAGGGTGCATTATGCATGGTGGTCATCTCTTCCGATCTACGTCTGTGAGTGATCATATTACGTAAATCATGTGAGAAGAGTTTCACATTTGTACTCTTTTCAGGCGTATGGTAGAGCCAAACGTCAGGGTGGTTATGTAAGTGATGTGCCCCTTAATCCAATTCTAGAGCATGAAATGCACCCAGATCATTAATGGAAGAGCAGAATGTATTGCGAGTCGAACCTACTTCATGCATACCGCCCACGTGGGAGCATAGGTTCAACACCTCAAGATTTGCCCCACCGAGCTTAGCTCCAAATGCAGAAGATACGCCCAAGTGGAAGGAAGACTTACTTTGAGTCGAACCCACTTTATGGGCATAGCCCACGTGGGCACATGGGTTCAACACCACAAGATTTGCCCCCTCTGACTTGGTTCCAAGCACATGAGATACGCCCAAGTGGGAGAAGGACTTTAAGAGTTGACTAATTTATGGTGCCAAAGCACCTGAGTCACCTCTGTATAGCTTAACATCAGTTGTGCACATGACGTTCAGCGCGCATCTCTGGTTCGCTGTTGGCATAGCACGATGAGGGCGCGTGGACCGTGTTGCCTTAGACCTCTTTGTACTAGCCCATAAAGGTGTATAATACTCAGAATCTATCTTTTTCTCACTATTACATTAAGTGATTCTGTTACGGACAGAGTGCTTTCCCTGTGCAGCGGAGCTCATATGCAGGTGAGTGACTGTGCCCTTATTCCATCGGCGCATCTTCTTCGATGGGGAAGAAACAGGTTGGGAGTGGCAGTCAGTACTGTGCTTTCCTGGCAGATGTACTGCTCCGGTAGTAACATCTTTTTTGCTGAGAACGTCAGCAGGAAGGGATGGCTGCACCAGCGCAGCTCCTTCAGTTGTGGTGCTCGTCAAATCTCCATTACGTACCTAAAATTGGCGAGTCTTCTTCATCTTTGGCAGCCTCTTCGAAGGACTCGCACTGCCTTCAGAGAGAAACTTCTCGTATGCTTGTTGATCGAAGTGCACCACTAGTGTCTTCTGGGAGGAGCCGAGCTTCTTGACGTCAGACTGGAACACTTTTTTCATTGGAGGAGCAAGTGGTCCCCAGTAGAGTCGACAGCTTGTTTGCCATTAAAAGTATTGAAATGAACTTTTACAAATGATCAAACAAAACATAGTCAACATAGGATTTCAGTGGAATCCTTAGAGTACACTTTTGTTTTTTGGGAACTATGGCGATGGAGAGTTTATTGTTTACTCCGTTGACGATCTGACGCCGATCTCGGGCTCTCTGAACGTCTAGATGAACTCTGAGGAGAGGCTATCACTTGGCACATGGGTTTAGGTTACCCTGACATGTAAATAGCAGAGAAGTTTGCTTTTTATTTCGTAAAACTTCTTTTTGAGAATGAACTCGACCGATCCTCCTCGGCAAAATGTTGCACTGCGAGTTGTGGATCTCTTCGTTCAAAGAAATTTTGATTTTTATGACGAACTATGTCAGAAGACTGAGATGTGCCGAGTAATCTGTGGGCAGAGCAGTTCGTGCTCGAGTACCTTACTGGCAGCGTTCTTCTACGAGACGACATCGAGTGCCAAGTTGCATACATAGTTTGGGGTCGATGTGCCCCAACTTTCGTTATGCTGGAAGAGCCCACATGCTGGCAGATGTGCCTGTGCGTTGACGAAGAAGTGATTCGCTCGTTGACAAAGGAAAGATGCGCCTATGCTGAGACGTCAGAGTGATGCGTCATAAAGATTAGACTAGGCATTTGTAGTAGATTTCTAATGTAATAAAAAAGTCATGTAATAGATTTTTATATAAATAAAAAATATACTTTTTATGTGCTTTCATCTTTTACTGTCTTTGAATGATACGCTGACATTTGTCCTATGTCTTCGACGCATGCAGTTTGTGGCGCATAGGAACTTCGGCCTTTAGATGCGCCTGAATTTTCATGCTTCTACAATATTCTGATTAAATAATATTCATAAATATTTTAGAATTAATATCTTATGTTTTAGTTTATAAATTATTATTTTATCAAGATAACATAATATTGTCTATAGTGGATATGGTTAAAGATATGGTTGTATTAGTTAACTTGACTATACCTATTGAGAATAGTTGAATGTGTTAATTGGTTAACTTAATTTCTAGTATACAAAATAAATATGACATGTTTGAATTATAAAAAAAATATTTTTATGATATAAATGAGTACTTTTTTGGGTAGCATGTTTCCAATAGGGTTGAGACTATCTAACAAGTGTATAGAATAAACTAGTATATTATAATTAGATAGGATATTATGATTGAAAAATGGTTAGAGTAAGACATACTTTGTGTTGTAGTTGATTTGGGAATAACGTTTAATAGGAGTTCGTAATGGTGTGACCGGAGATACAGGAGTCGAGCAGTCATATGCACACTTGGAGAATATAGACAAATGTACCTTGCCAAGTGTAAGACTCGTCTCACAATATCGGTACTTATATAAATATACATATTTTGTACTTATTTCGTATTTTCTTGGTTTTCGGAACGCTTTAATTTTTTTTTCCAAATTATAGATTTTTTCCTTGATCGACATACCACTGGTGTACCGATGTGTACCGACGGTATACCGTCCGGGAAATATTTTCTACTTTTAGATATTTTTTATTTTTCTGATATTTTCATACATAGTGTTTTCGATATTTTTGTGAATAGTATTTTGGATATTTTGATAAATAGTGTTGAGATATTTTCTTGAATAGTGTAGATGCATCATATTATCCATTGGTCCATTGGTTGACTCACCGTATTATCTAATGGATACTTGGTTTTCTTTGGATGGTTAGGATCGATTTAGATCGTGATGCGGATTGTGATCCAACGGTTAAGATTAATTCACCCCTTCTGTATATACCCTCTCATTTTCTATCTCCTCTCTCTTTTATTTTCTTCTTCCATTCCTTTTATCCTTCATTCCTCTTTCTCAAGCTTAGGAAAGATTGGCCTTGAGGCCTATAGTGTGGTTTCGTACCCCTCTCAGTGGTGGAGTGGAAGATTAGGCTTGTAGGTTAACCTAGACAAGTATATCTTGCTTAAAAGTGATATGACCATAATTTATTTTTGGTTTTTCATAAAAACTAAGTTCTATTGTTCTATAATATGCTTCTCTAAAATTTTAACATCTTTAGTATATAGCATTTTTGGTTTTTATTGGTGGTATTGTGTAGATCTGACTTTCTAGATAGTGTTTTCGAGTATTTTGAGGTATTCATCTATCAAATTTCAAATTTTGTAAAAACTTATACTTCCATGTTGTAGGAAATTCAATTCTAGGCGATTTTGATTTTTAAAAAGTCAAATTTCGATTTAAAATGAAGTTTTTATGGCCGAAATAAGTTTTGGAGTTTTCAAAAATTAACTTACTATGACGATTCGGATAATCGTCGATAATCTGCGAGAATCCATCGGATCATCCAAATTTGCTCTAAAAATTTGCTGTGACAGTTCGAAAAAATCCGTCAGTAATCCACAGTAATCCGTCGGATGATCCAAATAGGTTGTTTTTGTCTTTTTTTGTCCTTTTTGTCCGTTTTTGCCCTTTTTGTCCATTTTTACAATTTTCTTCGACTGAAATGATGTCTTATCATGCTCCAGTATTGTTGTACAGTTAGAAAGTGATTGTACACCCTATATACATAATATGTGCTCATGTTCACGTATTGTTCTATGCCCAGATTCTAGATAGTGGCTCATAGTAGCGCACTCCTGTACTGATTTCCTTATCAACTTCTAGATAAAAATTTCAGTACATGTTCTTTATTGACATCGTGGATTTAACTTGTTATATGTCTAATCTATTTACATCTTGGCAATAGAATATCGAGTGCGAGTATTGTCCATTGTATCGTGTGTAATATGTATTGAGAACATTTGCCAGAGATATCTCGCAAATGACCTGTACCCATGGCTCGTCATTTTAGGACGATTCTCGAGTGTCCACGACTTGACAATTGAAAATGAATCTTATAGGTAATTGACTAATAAACTCATATAGATCATTGGGAGGGAAGGACACTTCAAGCTATCCAGACTCGGATCGCTATGGTCCCCCACAATGGCAGGGATAACCCTGATTTGCGTGTGCCCCTGATCACTACTGATTGAGTGTTGATAACACTATTGATATATTTTTTAGTAGATTTTTGTCTACTATTTATAGAGATTATTGGTTGATTGTATTTCTTATCTTTCTACCGTCGTCGTCCCCTTAGCCACCTGCGTTACTGCAGCGTAGGTGGTAGTAAATATAACACCCAATTTTCTAAAATGAGAGTAATTTTAAATTTTTTTTAATTATAATCATTTAATAATGATATTTAAATCATGTTATGATTTTTGGTGATTTTTAATTAATTTAAAACTATTTAAAATATTGAAATATGATTTTGATGGTTAACTATTGTAACCCTAGAATTGCAAAGCCTAGAGACTAACCATGACCAAGGGAGCCTAGTCATGTGATTAGAATGTTATATTACTACTTTTTAGCCTAAGGGTATTTTGGTCATTTTGACAATTTTGTGAAATTGTAAATTGAATTAATTAAATATGTGCTAGTTAATTATTTGAGACTTGACCTAGAATCTTAGCCTAATCTAGACTAGCCTTGAGCCTAGAATCTTGATTAGGATAACCTAGTAATGACAAGATTAACAATATCTAGATATTTCTAAGTAGGATATTTATCCCTTAGGATATTTATGAAAAAGAAAGCCTTAGGACTAATTGAACCAATAGGAAGGCTTGGAATTGGGTGGACAAGCCCTAGCCACTCATCTACATCTAAAACCTAACCCTAATTCATCTAATGGCAGCCACAATAGTATCCCCCCTCCTATAAGTATGCTCCTATGTTGTTCTTGCCTCTTTTAACATCTACATAGAACCATAATTGTTCCTCCCCAAATTCTTTTCCCTAATATCTAAATTGAGTCCAAATTGAGTCTAATCAATTACATCATCACCCTCTACCATAGTGGAAGCTAGTAGAGGCTTGCTAGCAAGGATTTGGAGTGCTTTGGGCAATTGGAGTTCAAAGGGGGAAACACTCATTTTCACCTTTGCATTGAGATTTACTCTCAATAGGTAAATGCCATGAAACCTATATTAAAACCTGTTTTCTTTTCATTGATGCATGCATATAGGTATACCCTAGCTGTAGAGTTAGTTTGGTGCAAGGTAGTGTCCATTTCGTGTCCGTATCGGACACGTATCAGTGTCCTTATTTTTGATGAAATATTTGTAAGAAATTAATATTGTTAATTTCAAAATCTAATTGAACAGATTTATAGCCTAATATGTGAATAATAATCGAGTTGACTGAGCACGAATTGGGCATGTCTTCGTGTCCAAAATGGACACGGACACGTAGTACAAGACCCCCGCACGGTTGCCTGCTACCCGATTGCGATTTCGGACACGACATGCGATGTGGACACGTGCCACTTAGCACAGAGGTAGGGGCAACCTCTGACAACACCCCCCTTGAGTTTCTGTCTTCTCGTGTCGTATCAAGGGAGTTCTCGCACGTGCACTGGTTTCACACCACACTGTTGCGCGCGAAAACTCCCTACTGATACGCGTCTCGTGTCGAGACACGATGCGACTTGGACACGAATCAGGGTGTCGACCCTCTAGCCCTATATCTCCCCTAACCCTAGACACGAGCACGTGTCCTCTCGAGCTCTGTGTCGAGTCCAATCGACTCGACACGCAAGTACGAGACAGCCCTTCACTGTTTCCTGGTACATTAGGTTTTATCATTTTGGACACTTCGTGTCCATTGTATGGACACGTGGACACCCTCCACATGTACACAAATATACCTGACACCACTGTACATTATCCACCATTGCTAATTTGGGTTTCGAATTTGCATTCCCAGGTTTTAAAATTGTGAAACTTGTTTAGATTTAGTTATTGTTTTATTCTCAGGATTTAATCCTGAGTTCCTGTGAAAATTTCTTAACCCTTGTTTTTGAATTGATAGTTTTGATATTATTTCAGTTCAGTAACTATTCACAGGATTGATTGAATGGGTTTGTGAACTTGGTTCAAATTACTGAGTTCGATATATGAACATGTAAACTGAAATTTATATGAAGAATTAAATATAGGTTAACTGTTGGTTGGTTTTGATTTTTGAGTTTTAAAACAATTGTTAACTGAATTAATATATGAATTTAGATTGGTTTTAATATTGATAGTAGACATTGTAATGCAGATGTGGGTTGATTTATGAAACTGAGAATGAAAATGGGTTTTAGTTTGTTTAGATAATGCTTCAACAGAATAATGCAAACCAGAGATAGGAAATTAGAAATGAAAACTGTGGATTTGATTTAGTATGAAACTTAGTTTCGGATTTGAGCTTAAAATATGAGTTATAACTAAGATTTCAAATGAGTATTAACCTGAGCTGCATTGATGTTGAAACCTGAGATTTCTCTAAATAGGCCACATCACTCACTCATCCCCCTCACTCATTCACTGCCTTCCCTAACTAAATACCCTCAACTGAACACTACACTATATGCACATAGTCCCCATTAACCCCTGTTTTCATATCACTACACTCTCATTAGCTTGCATTAACACACACTTTGTTGCATATATTTGCATCTCGTGCATTAGTAGTCACAACATTCCCTTTTTCTGCATATTAGAGATAGGATATATCCTACCATGTATTGAGACCCTATACCATATTATAGGTGTATATGATATACCCAAGTATAGGAATATGTGGATATGTTTTATGAGTTCATATATATATATATATATATATATATATATATATATATATATATATATATATATATATATATATATATATATATAGGAGTGGTTATGTGTAATACCTTAGTAGATATGGTTTTGAATTAGGATTCATGAGTTTAGCTTAATTAGGATTTGATTTTGGGTATAAGTGTGAGTAGGAGGATGGAGAGTTAGAAGGTAATGTGAGTGTGAGTTTAGTATAGGTTATCTTTAGTTGAGGGTTACCCTCATATAATTTTAGCGATATATATAATGTAGTATGTATATAAATAAGTATTGTATCTATAGGTTTGTACACTGTAAAATGGTATATAGACCTAGTGTATAGTTTACCCTATAAGGTTGTTGTTTAGGCTTTAGTTGACTAGCCCAAGACCTAGAATGACTTGGTATTGAACACAATAGGCTAGCTTGACTAGAGTTGACCAAAAGTCAACATAAAGTTAATAGTGACCAATTGACTTAGTTGACCAAATTGACCCTTGATAGCCTAAGTTGACCAGTTGACTAAGATAGCCCTGTTGTTGACCTAGTTTGACTAGATATTGACTTGGTTTGACCCAGAGTTGACCAAGAGTTGACTTTGACCTAGATTGACCTAAAAATCATGTAGATGTATTGTACACTTCATTTATAACCCCCTTGTATACATCTTGACTTGTCTTGCTCTAAATAGGAGTCAGATACCTCGATTCGGAAGATATATTCTCACAGACATTCAGATCGTATACGAGTACATTCTCTGATCGTTTCATACTTGTCAGTATTAATATTCTTGCTCTAGATTACTTTACTTGATGCTGATACGATATCATCATGGATTGGTACTATATGGATCTTTTCATGGAATGTTATCCTCCTTAGCAGGCGCATCGAATATTTTATGTCATGTGTTTCATGTACATCATGTATTCCTTGCTCTTCCGTTATTCATGTACACTCATGTTCTCTCATGTGCTTTCATGTACGCTCATGTACTTTCTTGTGCTCTCATGTACGTTCATATTTTCTCATGTACTTCGTGTGTAACCAAAATATCATATTCGTAACGTAACTTGACTGGATCCTTGTGTATTGATTGTGGGTAGGGGTGGGTATAAATGGTCATGTGATTTACCCATCATGTTCACTCTGTTACTTTTCATGTGTTATCATGTACAACACAGCCTTGTTGGCTGGTGTCCCTCATGTTCACTCATGTATATCATGTTCAACCCAAGCCAATTACATGTCATCTCGTACTCTAAATCACTAGTCACTTACAGTTCTTACCTATCATGTATATATTTTTAGTTATCAAATATCTCTCATATTTTTATGTACATCTTTTTACAGCGTTTCATGTATCTTACTCTATTGCTTGCTTTATATTTTCTGCCATGATATGAACTGCATGAGATGTATTGTGCTCGTTACTGTCCTGACTGGACCTGTTGAAAATATTACAGAAGATGAGGAGGAGTTCTGCCCTACCTACTACGGAGCAGACTTAGGTGACACTTGCAACTTGGACCCCCAGGAGGTTCAGGCAGCTGCTGAGGATCCTACCATTGCCTAGAGTAGATAGTTAGATAGTTATTTCTTTTCATCATGTCATTTGTTGTTTATGGTTTCAGAGTTGTATTATATTTGAGATGTTGAGACTAGTGGTTGTTAACTTGGATTTATTTCTCTTCTGTTTGTACCTCAGTTTGAGGATTTCATTATCTATCATTCGTGCTATTTTTTTATCTTTAGACTTGTGATTGAGTTGTACATGGCCTCCATTTGGAGAGTATATCATATTGTGGTTAGTTAAGATTATGACATAGAACAGCGTTCTACATTCGACACTGCAGCGTAGGCTGGACGTACCCACCTCTCGTGCCCCTACACTGGGTGTAGGTCATGACAGTAAAGTTTCTCAACATGCATTCTGTAATTAGGTTTGTGATAACCCTAATTAGTTAATGATAGCAAACCGTAGGCAATGAATGGTCGTACACTTTTGGTTGTGTGTTACTTATATGCTCTTTATGTCGGTGAGTGGCCAGAGGCTAAATTCTGCTCAAAAAAAGATCTGCAACCCCGGTCCTTGTTTAGTTTAAGGGTTGTGGCTCTAACTTCGAGTAGTTCTTAAGTCCCTTGTTGCTCATCGGCTTATTCGTCTCTATTGCTATATTGTTTAGTATTTCTATTCATTCATTACTATTCTCGAGATACGTGCATTGGTATCGTACTAGTCTCGACCCATATTTATTTATTATTGTCATATATTGTTGTGTCATTATTGGGCTTTGTCGTTCATCTTGAGCTTTTCTTATAGTACTTGTTATTTCGGGTTCTGGCCCCACTTGTTTAGCATGGCCAGGTTCCATAGTTCATCTTAAGAATCCATCGTCTTCTTCTCCGGATGGTTCGTACTCAGAGGACCGACACGATTAGCGAGTCGGTTACCTTTATCTTCCACTCCATTTTGTACTTTAATTTGGTAGTATTTAACTAAGGGCATGTATTAGTCCTTGTATCTAGATTGTGTTCCCTCCGTCTCTGAACGGTATGGATGTATATTCTGGATCACGACTACTTGTACATTTATGTACCTTTTGTATATCCAATTGATGTATCTTTTTATCATGTCAGCTCTCACAATTATGTATGTATTTGTGTTTGGGATGCCTTACCCATCTGATATGTGATTTACTCTTTATTGCTTCTTGTGCTCTTTATTGCTTCTTGTGTTGTTTGGATTGAGATAGGACTTGTCTGACCTTAGGAGTCGTCAGTGGCATGCTAGAGTCCACCCACTTATTTTCTAGACAGTCGTGATCGTATCTTGGGGTACTGGCGTACTCTGATATAGGTAGTTGGATTTGTTTCGCCCTTGCTCTCTATTATTTTGGTTTTGGGGCGTGACTGGGTTTTTTGGTGGCCCATGCAGGTCTGCTTTTCAGACTTGTGGGAGATTCATCTTGTTATAATTTCAATCCTATATTTGTCTTCATTTGATCTCCTCTTGCTTATTGCGGATATCATTTCCCTTTAAATTGTGAATATGCTTGATATATATTTGCTCTATTCCTGTCCCTTTTTGATATCACGTGTCCTTATCCTTCAGGGACATCCCACCTTCTTATTTTATTCTTTCAAGGATTTTATTGCTTTGTCTGCTGCCGTGGTTTAGGCAGTAGGTCGGCATCAGATCCCGCCTCCGCAGAGTCAGGTGCCAGTACCATCTCAGCATCTTTTGGCAGCTTAGTTCACTCCACTCCAATCAGTTCAGCTAGCTTAGTTAGTTCAACCATCTCATTCAATTCCATCAGTAAAGCTAGCACAGATAGGTTAGCTCGCTATGCTCGAGATAATGAGGGGCATTTCTATGCGGTCTACAGCTCCAAACCATCGAGCTCCTAGTCAGGTAGTACTATCAGCTCTGAGCAGTCAGGGTGTACCTTCTATGAGAAGCCAGGATTAAGGCCAGAACACTCTTTACTTATGTTTCCAATTATATTATAATATATTATTTTTATCATCTAACCATGTCTCATCTTGCGGCACAGTCTTGACACGTGATCCTGTTTATTAATCCTGATCATGTTTCATGTTTGTTGATGATGTTCGTGTTTCTTGATCGTGACTTGTTTATTGATCATGTAATGTATATTGATCATGAGTTGTGTTCCATATCGTTATTGATATTGTTTCATGTCTCATGGGAGGGGAATGTCAAATAGGTATATGGCCACACTCATGTTATAAATAACACACATACATCTCACGTATGTCATGTCGTATTTCCATTGTTAATAGCCGTCTTCGGATGTGCCGTATTACCCCAGCCTGACCACATATTGAACATGGTATTTCAATTGCACAAGTTTCTAGTTGTGCTTATTCTTAATCATGGTTATTCTTATAGTTGTTCGTGTTGCAGATTGCATAACAATATTCAATGTCCCATGTTCTGGTTTATTTTTCTACATTTACTATGCTGCTTTATTTTTGTATCATGCGATATTTGTTTGGATGTACTTTGCTTCTTTCATGACTGGATCGTTGACATATTATTCCAGGACAAAAGGCGGGCATTGGATTGGACGACGACATATGGAAGGTTCTAGAAGACTTAGATTCTATGTGAGATATATGTAGCAAATGGTTTTGATGAGACAGATGTACGGGTTGTATTTCTTTGTGGATATAGATTAACGGATTTGTCTCCGGAGGAATTGGACATGTATTGTGTACTCAAAAGTTATAGTGGATGTTGTGATTGTGCAGGGCTTAGTTTTGGTCTTATGTACTTTTACTAGTTTTATGATTGAGCAAAAGATCGATTTATGTGACTAATTGGTGACTATCGAGGTCTATACAGCTAACTAGCTACCGTCAATACCACGACATATGCTGAACGCATTCACAATCCATACCCGAACATGCGGACAAGAGGCGTGATACTAAGCCACAACAAAAATAACAAATGAGACTTGTACATTGCAAAAAAGGGTATGCAACTTTGAAGGGGAAACTTTTAAAGGTCTTCCCCAATGGTACGTGTTGTCACTCTTCTCCAAAATGAAATCATTGTCACCACTATTAGTCACCCGTGCTGCCACTTCAGCCTAGGGGTGAGTATTCGGTTTATTCGGTTTCAACCGAACCGAATAACCGAAAACCGAATTGGACCGAAACCGAATAAGCAAAACCGAAACCGAACCGAATTGGTCAATAACCGAACCGAACCGAACCGAATTAATTCGGTTCGATTTTCGGTTTATTCGGTTTTTGGGTTTATTTGTGTTTTTTTTGTTAATATATATAATAACTAAATATACCTAGATATATTTATTATATACCTATAGTATATACCTATATATATTTAGTATATACCTATAATTAATACATATATATATATATATATATATATATATATATATATATATATATATATATATATATATATATATATATATATATAAACTAAATTTTCTTATTCGTTTTTCGGTTTTTGACCGAAACCGAAACCCAAAACCGAAACCGAATAAGAAAATTTAGTATTTTCAAAACCGAAACCGAACCGATTTTTTTAAAACCAAACCGAATCTCTTATTCGGTTCGATTCGGTTCGATTTTGGGTTCAAAACCAAATAATGCTCACCCCTACCTCAGCCACGTGAATACAGCCCAGAAGTGTTAACATGCCTTAATGATGGAGGAAGAGATATTCAACCCACTTTTTCATCTTATTGGTATCTTGAGCCCTAAATGTACACAAGCAAATATTGTAGTGGCACATCATCTCCTGATACATATAGGTCGTTGCCTTGTTGATTCCACTACCATAAATCTCTGTTAGGGTCCGTTTGGTAAACCGTATTTGGAGGTAGAATTTGAATTTTTATGGATTTGGAGACAAATCCATGGAATCCTATGTTTGGTTTGAGATGGATTTAGATATGGAAAGTATGACAAAACCCAAAACTTGGATTTGGTTGGATTTTGGAGGAAAAAAATAATTATTCTTTAATAATTTTGTTAAAATATTTATTATTTAATAATTTTGTTAAAAATTAGTAACTTAAAAATTAGTTAATCTTTAATAATTTCGTTAGAAATATTTATTCTTTAATAATTTCATTACAAAATAGTTAATTAATAAAGAAAACTAACTATTTTATTAGTATTAATAATTAATAAAAAAAATAGTATTATTAATTCAAAATATTAGTTAATTAGTTAATTTCGTTATAATCATAATTAAGAATTTATTAGTATTATTATAATATTAATTAATAATATTTTATTATTTAGTTAATAATCATAATTTACTAGTATTATTATATTATTATTACAATATTAATTAATAATTTATTAGTATTATTATAATATTAATTAATAATCATATCCTATGTTTAGTATTATTAAATAAAAAATTAGTTAATTAGTTAATTTTGTTATAATCATATTAATAATTTATTAGTATTATTATAATATTAATTAATAATTTATTAATAACTTTTTTATTATAATCTTAATTAATAATATTTTAATCACAATTAGAATCATATTTTATAATAATTTAATTAATAATTTACTAATCATAATAATATTAATTTATAATTACTATTTTTAAAATATTTAATTTATAGTTAATTAATCGTTAATTTTTAATTTTTAATTATTAATTTATAATTACTTAATTATTAATTATTAATTTATTACTTACTTATTAATTATTAATTATTAAATTATAATCGTTAATTATTACTTAATTTATAATCGTTAATTAATAATCGTTAATTATTAATCGTTAAATATTAATCGTTAATTATTTAATTATTAATTATAATTACTTAATTTATAATCGTTAATTATTAATTATTACTTAATTATTTATTACTTAATTATTTATTACTTAATTATAATTACTTAATTATTAATTATTAATAATTAATTTATAATCGTTAATTATTAATTATTAATTTATAATCGTTAATTATTAATTATTAATTATTTAATTTATAATTACTATTATTAATCGTAATTATTAATTATTTAATTTATATTAATTAATTATTAATCGTTAATTATTAATTATTAATCATAAAACCAAATCCTATGTTTGGTTGGAGTTGGATTTGGAGTTGGATTTGAATAGTAAAATTCATGATTTGGATTTGGAGGATTTCCAAATCCAAATTCAAATAGTAAAATTCGGTTACCAAACAAGCCCTTTGTATGTAGTATGGCCCAAAGGGCGTCCCGACACCTCCCGCATTCAATGCAAACCCGTTCCCAACTCCCTTGCTGGAGTGAAAAATGTCCCAGTGTGGACGTTATACAACTCTAGGATGATATAGAAATTTGGCCCAAAATAAAATTAGTCATTTGGCCCCACCATTGACTGTCTTTACATGAGACCCAACCATACATCATGAACTCCCCACAAAGATAATTGCCTTCTGCTCAAAGAAATGGATTCAAAAATGTATAGTCCATCATGGGATCATCTCCTACTGGCACGTCTTGAACCATGAGGCTCAAAAGAAGACCTTGTATTGTACACGGAGGACTGTCATGCACGTTCTCTGGTGGACGTTGAGGATTTGAGTCATTTAAATTCTTGTGAGAGGGCCGAGTCTCCCAATATGTACTGAGTCATGTCTAAGAGTTAAACTCCAACTCATATTCCTTCCGCCTAGCTATCGTAACCTTGAAAGGTTACAAAGGATAATGACGCTCCATCATCGGAAGAAAATATTTCTCCTCTCCGAGCAAAAAGAACCATCACTGACTATCTACATGTTGGTCATGATTTATATACGAAACTGCATCCCCGAACATGAGTGTGTGTTTCTATATCAATTTTGTGTCAGTTCCCAGCAAGTCTGCACTTACAAACAAGTTTAGGAGTATTAATTTTCCTCCAGAGCTCAACAACTCATTGCGCTCCTCGAAATTGTCTACAATCAAATAGTAGCATCGGCCCATCGAATTGGATATACAGGCTTTGCCCATTCCTTCAACGGAGACAAATAAGTTGTTTGAAGCTAGAGGCCCAGATGAATAGTGCTCTGCAAGAGTTATTTGTATTTACCCCCCCAATTACTAATCTTATTTTTACTTCCCCCCCAATTTTATTTTAATTAGTGTTACCCCCCAATCTTTGGGTAAAGTGCAAATAAACCCTCCTTAGATTTGCGTTTTTTCATTTGAAAACCCCTTGTTTAAAAAAAAACTCCCACGTTTTAATTTTTTGCTTAGTTTGCACCCATGTCATTAACAGGCGTTAAAATACGTCTAAAAATACGATTTTACCCCTCCCCCTACTCTCTCCTCCATCTCTCTCCGATGGTGGGGGCTTGTCAAGCGAGGCCGACTAGAGGAGAGGGGAGGGTGGCCGGCCAGCGGAGGGAGGAGAGGACATGTCAAGCTAGGGTTGAGCATTCGGTTAATTCGGTTCAAAACGAACCGAAAATCGAATAAGCAAAATCAAAACCGAACCGAATTGGCCCATAACCGAATCAAACCGAACCAAATTAAATTGGTTCGATTTTTGTTTATTCGGTTTATTTGCACTTTTTTGTTAATATATATAGTACTTAAATATACCTAAATTTATTTAGTATATATCTGTAATATATATATATATATATATATATATATATATATATATATATATATATATATATATATATATATAAACTAATTTTTCTTATTAGGTTTTCGGTTTTGGACCGAAACCGAAATCCAAAATCGAAACTGAAATCGAATAAGAAAATTTAGTATTTTCGAAACCGAAATCGAACCGTGTCTTTTTTTAACCGAACCGAATCTCTTATTCGGTTCTGTTCGATTTTTTCTTATTCGGCCCCCCTCGGCCGCCCCTCCTCCCTCTGCTAGCCGGCCCCCTCGACTCGTCCCCCACCTCCCTCCGCTAGCCAGCCCTCCCAACCCCCTCCTCCCTCCGCTGGCCGACCCCCCTCCGCTGGTCGTCCATGCTCGACCTAAGGGTGAGCATTATTCGGTTTGGACCGAAATTCGAACCGAACCGAATAAGATATTCGGCTCGATTTAAAAAAGTTCTTATTCTGTTTCGGTTTTGAAAATACTAAAATTTCTTATTCTGTTTCGGTCTTAGGTTTTCGGTTTTGGACCGAAACCGAAATCCAAAATCGAAACTGAAACCGAATAAGAAAATTTAGTATTTTCAAAATCGAAATCGAATCGAATCGAATCTTTTTTAACCGAACCGAAACTGAATCTCTTATTCGGTTCTGTTCGTTTTTTTCTTATTCGGCCCCCCTCGACCGTCCCTCATCCCTCTGCTAGTCGGCCCCCTCGACCCGTCCCCCACCTCCCTCCGCTAGCCAGCCCTCCCAACCCCCACCTCCCTCCGCTGGCCGACCCCCTCCACTGGTCGACCATGTTCGACCTAAGGGTGAGCATTATTCGGTTTGGACCGAAAACTGAACCGAACCGAATAAGAGATTCGGCTCGGTTTAAAAAAGTTCTTATTCTGTTTCGGTTTTGAAAATTCTAAATTTTCTTATTCTGTTTCGGTCTTAGGTTTCGGTTTCGGTCCAAACCAAAAACAGAATAAGAAAATTTAGTTTATATATATATATATATATATATATATATATATATATATATATATAAGTACTATATATATTAACAAAAAAGTGCAAATAAACCGTAAATCGAACCGATTTAATTCGGTTCCGTTTGATTCTGTTATGGGCCAATTCGGTTCGGTTTCGGTTTTACTTATTCAATTTTCGGTTCAATTCGGTTTCCTGTTCGGTTTGAACCGAATTAACCGAATGCTCACCCCTAGCTCGACCCGCCCCCTCCTCCCTTCGTTGGCCGGCCACCCTCCCCTCTCCTCTGGTCGGCCCCGCTTGACAAACTCCCACCACCAGAGAGAGAGAGGGGGGGGGGGGGGGGGGGGGGGGAGTGGGGGGAGGGATAAAATCCTATTTTTAGACGTATTTTAACGTCTGTTAATGGCATGGGTGCAAACTGAGAAAAAATTAAAATGTGGGATTTTTTTTAAAACAAGAGGTCTTCAAATGGAAAAAAAACGCAAATTTAAGGAGGATTTATTTGCACTTTATCCAAAGATTGGGGGGGTAACACTAATTAAAATAAAATTGGGGGGGAAGTAGAAATAGGATTAGCAATTGGGGGGGGGGGGGGGGGGGATAAATACAAATAACTCGCTCTGCAAAACAAAAGAAAACAAAAAAAAAATATTAGTAAAGGATTAAAATAATCCTATTAGAAGGTACTATATAAGAGAATTCAATAATTTTGGCAGTTCTGTGGAACACGTTAACTAGTTTCGCAGCACATAAAGCTGACAAACTCAACGACAAATGTTCTGCGGTACACAAAGCCGACCAATTCTGCAGTACACAAACAAAGCTAGTCGACTCCACGACACACGAAACCGATAATTTTGTAGCGCGCAGAGTTGACTAGTTCCATGGCACGCAAGAACCAACCATTTCTGTGGTATGCATAAACCAACTAATTCAGCAGCATGTAGAACTAACTAGTTCCATAGCACGCAGAGTTAGGCAGCTCCGTAGTAAGCGAATCTAGTTAAGACCCAAGGGTCTAGCAGAATAACATATCCATTCTGATGGAAGTAGACGAAAACCTTTGATAATTTTTTATCTTGCTAGTGCATATGAATTGAACATGAAAACAAGCCCCTAGGTTTTGCAAAAACCATGAAGGTTGAGAGAATGACCTATGGATCTAGATGCTCAAAGACTGTTAAAGAGATCAGTCTCCGAACGAAAGAGATCAAATACCTAATAAGGATTCGAAGTTCCATTGGTGTACCAGATATAGGACACTGAGCCGGTGTAGTCCACGCTATATGGATCGGTTGACATCGACAACTGGATCCTTAGCAGCTTTATTTCCCTTCGCAGAGGTGGAGGTTTTTGGTGTCATTGTTAAAGCAGATGGAGAGAGATTGTGAGAAAGTTTGGAGCTTTAGAATAAATAAGGCAAGAGAGTAAACTCTCTAAAAGACTAAAACTTTATAGACTATTTCGTCTTTCCAAATTTTGAGGAATTTCAAATGACATAAATTATTTCCAACAAAATCCATTTTCGTGGTACTCTCCCATAATTCAGTTCTACGAAACTATGTCAGGATCCATTTCCGCGACACTCTTCCAGAATTCAATTCTGCATCACTTAATCAAAATCCAATTTACGGCAGTCTGCCAGAATCTGATTTTGAAGTACTTTCTCAGAGTTCAATTATGTGGTACTTTGCCATAAGCTAATTCTGTGACAATTCCACAGTTCAATTTCGTTGAGTAAGTAGATAGCCCATCTCGAAACCATACAAATGATGGTTCTCTTTGTGCAAGAGCAGATGCAAATGCACGACCTAGTGAAATTAGGATTCTCCTTGTGCAAGTTCAAATACACTATCTAGAACATTTTTTCCTAGTGCAAAGTCAAGAGCAGAAATTAAATTTCGAGGCGAATCAAAGTATTTCAAAATCAGTATCTTGACAGATTATTGAAAACTTTTAAGTGGCCTTATTGTCACCTTAAAGAGCTAATTTGCAGATAGCTGGAGTCCATAAAAGCATAGAAGGCAGAGACTCATTTAGTACATCTAAAGTCCAAATCAAACTAGAAAAAAAAAAAAACAATTAAAAACAACTTTATTTCACTAGTTCTGCGGAACTAACAGATTTGAGTAGTTTCACAAAATTAACAAAGCTGTGGAATTCTACTTTTGCACCATTAGTTTCGCAGTATTTTCAGCTTCCACAAAACTATTATGTATTGATCCCGTGATATAAATAACTTTCATGGAAGTGTTCTATATTTGATTCCATGGCACTATTCTATACTACTTTCGTATCATGTTGCATCAAACCGACTAAACAATTATTAGGGTATAATAACCCATATTCTTACACCATGACATTAGGATGCCACGTCCTTGTTTTTGGTTAAATTGAGAGGATATATAGGCTATGGCGGCCACGCTTTCTGCGAGAGAAGAAGAGAACATGGGGTACTATCTATAATATAATGCACAGTGAGTTTTTGGTCCGATCCATGTGCTTTGGTTCAACGATGATGAAAGGACTAAATTGTCCCTCTCTATAAGAGAGGAGGATGTCCTATGTTGGGTGCGGAGCAATCGGTTGTTCCAACGGTACTCCCGCCTCCAGCTCCTCCTGCACCGCCCCTCCCTCCGCCGCCTCCGCTCCATCCTCGTCCAGGCCATCGTCGCCGGCCTCTTCCGCAACCCCTTCGTCGCAAGCAGCCTCCTCCACCGTGCCGCCGACGTCGACCCTTCCTTCGCCGCCTCCCACTTCTCCGCCATGACCAACCCCCACCCCTTCTCCTTCAACACCGCCATCGCCATCTCCGTCGACCCACTCTACATCTACTCCCAAATGCTCCGCCGTCGCGTACCTCCCGACTCCCACACCTTCTCTTCCTTCCTCAACACCACCACTGCCGCCGCGCCACCAGGTCGCTCCACGCACATGCCATCATCCTCGAATTCCGGCCCGACCCCTTCGTGCAGACCGTCCTGCCCACCGCCTACACCCGACGTGGCTCCACCGACCACGTCCTACGGGTGTTCGACGGAAAGCCGCACATGGACGTCGTCTCCTGGACCGCCGCCGTCTCGGGCATCGCCGCCCTCGGACGCCCCGCGACGTCCCTGCGCGTCTTCGCCTCCATGAGGCCCCACGCCGCCCCGAACGTCGCCACCGTGGTCTTTGCCGTGTCCGCCTCCGCCGGGCTCGGGTCCCTGGCGCTGGCTCGGTGCCTGCACGCCTACGTCGAGAAGGCCGGATTCGGAGGCCACGTACTCCCTGGCGTTGGTCCGGTACCTGCACGCCTACGTCGAGAAGGCCGGTTTTGTGTCCGTGCCATTATGGCACGGGTTATCCACTAGTTTATAATATAAAACACAGTGGATTTTTGGTCCGACCCATGTGCTTTGGTTCAACGATGATGAAAGGACTAAATTGCCCCTCTCTCTATAAGAGAGGAGGAGGTCCCATGTTGGGTGCGGAGCAACCGGTTGTTCCAACGGCACCCCCGTCTCCAGCTCCTCTTGCACCGTCCCTCCATCCGCCGCCTCCGCTCCATCCTCGCCCACGGCGTCGTCGCCGGCCTCTTCCGTAACCCCTTCGTCGCAAGCAGCCTCCTCCACCGCGTCGCCGGCGTCGACCCTTCCTTCGTAGCCTCCCTCTTCTCCGCCATAACCAACCCCAACCCCTTCTCTTTCAACACTGTCGTCGCCATCTCCGCCGGCCCACTCTCCATCTAATCCCAAATACTCCGCCGTCGCGTCCCTTCCGACTCCCACACCTTCTCTTCCTTGCTCAACACCACCACCGCCGCCGCCGCCACCAGCTCGCTCCACGCACACACCCACCTCATCGGATTTCGGCCCGACCCCTTCGTGCAGACCGTCCTGCTCACCGCCTACGCCCGACGCGACTCCGCCGATCACGCCCTGCGGGTGTTCAATGGAATGCCGCCCAGAGACGTCGTCTCCTGGACCGCCGCCGTCTCGGGCCTCGCCGCCCTCGGACGCCCAGCGAGGGCACTTCGTGTCTTCGCCTCCATGAGGCCCCACGCCGTCCCGAACGCCGCCACCGTGGTCTTTGTCGTGTCCGCCTCCGCCGGGCTAGGGTCCCTGGTGCTGGCCCGGTGCCTGCACGCCTACGTCGAGAAAGCCGAGTTCGGAGGCCGCGTCTTCGTCCGAAACTCCCTGGCGCTGGCCCGGTGCCTGCACGCCTACATCGAGAAGGCCGAGTTCGTGTCCGTGCCATTATGGCAAGGGTTATCCACTAGTCTCTAATAACTAGAGGTTTAATCGCTACTTTAGTTCTATGAACCAATGAAGCAGTTTCGTGGAAGGTTGTAATGTTAAATATTATAGCTTGTTGATTCATGAGATGAAGAACAAAACTAAATGCGAAAGCGTACCTAAATCCATTACTAGGCTTGATGGATCTTGAAGCGGTCATCCTTTTATGGGGTTCGATCTTCCAACTTGCTACGACCCTTGATGACAAAGAAGAATCCAAATCATTTGTCCCTCTCTTTCTGTTGATGGGGATGCGGAAGAGAAAAAGAGAAAACTTCTCTTTTGGTGGTCGTATAAGTTGGGGACCATAACCCTAATGAATACATACATTTATATGTTTTGGTATTTCTAATTTGGCCCATCATCAAATTAGATTTATCTCCGGTATCTACACATTAATTCTATGACATTTATACCCTTAAGCCAATTTTTCAATTAGTCAACTTTAATTTGGCTTAATTATTTAAATAGCCCAACACAATTAATTTTATATGTGTGGCCCATATTAGTGAATAATTCTAACAATCTTCCACTGGACCACATATGTAACCTTATAATTGTGTTAACCTTAGTGAGCTCATAAATTGCTATCTTAATCCTTAGGGTATATCCGAAAAATCTCGTCCATTAACTATATCAACATAGTATCAAAGCGGCATTCGTCACATATAGCGTAACTAAACCATCAGTGGTCACATATATCAATATAGCTAAACGACATAGATTGCTCATGGATGCGTAGCATAAAAATTACACGCAATGTGATAAATACATGTCTATTTCCAACTGGTCCTCCTTAACTTTAGTGAGATCAATACTTTAACATAATGCAAACAGAATGAACTGAATTTCCATATATCTGATCAGATAAATATCCAAAATACTTTAATACGTAAATGTGTCCAAGACCAAATATAACTCAAATACATAAAATACAAACTCCCACTGTATTGCCATATTCTTAATTAAGATAGCACCCATATGAGCAGTATGCTCATGAAAGACCCTGTGTGATAATGCTTTTGTGAGCGGATCCGCTAACATGGAGTTTGTCCTAATGTGCTATATGGACACTTTTATCATTCTGAATTCTTTCCTTCACAACTAGAAATTTTATGTCAACATCCTTTGACTTATACAAGTTCTTGTCGTTATTAGAATACAGTACTGCTGATTTATTATCACACCATAATTTATGTGGTCTTTTAACACCGTATTGTAGGCGCAGCCTTGTCAAATTTTTTTGCAACCATATTCCCTGAATAGATGCCCCACAGCATGTTATAAACCTTACTGCCATGATGAAAGAAATTATGAGTGTATGTTTGACACTCATCCAAAATATATCGTCATTAGTCAGCATAACCTGATGTGGATCTCCTGCTGTGTTGGCATCCAACAAAATCGGAGTCGGAATACCTTATGATCTCCAAAATTATCCGATCTCGTACAAAGAGCATATAATTTCTTGTTCTCTATTAATTACTTAAGTAGTTTGGCTGCTACCCAATGATCCATCCATATTTGCTTAAATATATGTCTAACATCCTAATATGTACATAATATCCTGACGTGTACATACTTGAGCATACATTAGACTTCCTACAACTGATCATGAAGAAAAAATCTATTATATTTTCTTAATTTTAAGGCTAACCTTAGGACACTTGATTGAGACCGAATTTGTCTCCTTTAACGAGAGGTGTCACCTGGTTTGCATTGAATACTTTAATCAATATACAAAACCAGAAAATTATTTGTACTCCCACTGAACTTGTAATACACACAAACTTCAACAGTGTTCATCTCAAAACCAAACTAGATAATCACTTGAAGTACCTTTGACGAGAAGCTTGCTTGAGTTCATAAATAGATTTTGTCAATTTTCAAACCATATTCTTTGGGTCTTTCGACACAAAGTTTTCTGCTTACACCATATAAACTGTTTCATCAATGTTACCATTGAAAAATATCGTTTTGACATCCATTTAATGTAATTCAAGATCAAAATGTGCAACATATGCTATGCTTATTTTAAAGAAGTTTTTCAAAGATACCGGAGATAAAAACTCTTTAAAATCTATCCCAAAATTTTGAGTAAAGTCACTAGCTACAAGACGTACTTTATACCTCTCCATATGACCATTCGAATCCTTCTTGGTTCTAAATATCTATTTGCAACCAATGGACTGTTGGCCCATTGGTCATATGGTCAACCTGATTTTAATAATTGATCAAACTCTGTCTGGATATACGAAGCTAGACGGCACATCTCGGATTCTTGGACATGATCAAGATTGGCTATCCACTGAATTCAAGACCGAAGATCTGTTTGCCTACTTGAGTCTGTATTTCCTATGCAATGTATTTTTCATTTTATTTGAGTCTAGGAATACGTTGTACACCGAGTCGTACTGGAAAATAGGCTAGAGTTCGGCCCGAGTTCGGCCAGAGTTCGGCCAGAGTTCGGTTGGTGGCCGTTGTGATTTTGAATCCTTGGAACTTGGTCCTCCTGCAGTTGTGGATTTGACCGAGATTTGCTCAAAGAGTTCTGCCCGAATTCTGCCCGAATTCTGACAGAAGTCTGCCTTTGGAACTACTATAAATAGAGAAGGATTTCGATTATTTCAACTTACTCATTCACTTTCAATCTTCTCTCTATCTAAAGCTTTCTGTATTCCAAAGAGTTTTCTAGAGCTTTCAATTTCAGATCCCAAGCCAGTTACAATCCTCTAGTCAATTTGCCAGTGCGGTACGGTCTAGAAGTTTCTGAGAGATTGTAATCAGAAGGCTTGATTGAAGAATACCTCTTCACATTTGAAGTTGGACGAGTTCTTCGTATCAAAGCTCGCGTTGTAGAAGTTGCAAGGACTTCGTAAGAAAACATGCGGTTTTTCCAATAGTGGATTCAACTGGTAGCAAGAGTTCTACCGACTGGATTAGTCCTCAACAGAGGGATACCAGTATACATCGCTGTCTTTGCATTTGCTCTCTTAACTTTGCCTTTACATTATTATTTGTGATTAATATTCTGTGATTGTGCTGCTAACTTTTTTTAATTAGCATTATTCCGCTGCCAACTCTATTCACCCCCCCTCTAGAGTATTACGCTTTACTATTTCGTTCCTACAATTGGTATCAGAGCGGGTGTTACAGGTAAAGCAAGGTAACAGTGTAATTATTTATTTATTTTAATTAACTGTTATATAGATCACAGCACAACACATGGCAACTGTGAAATTCACAAGTGAAGGCCAGGCCACAAACAGACTCCCACTGTTTGATGGTACGAATTATACATATTGGAAAACACGGATGAGTTTCTTCTTGAAATATCTTGACTTTGATTTATGGTCCATTGTTCTTGATGGCTATCAAAAGCCACCTCGTATAAATGTTGATGGAGTTTTAGTTGAAAAACCCCATAGCAGATATACAGAGGAAGAAAAGAAAAGGGCCAGTCTTGACGCACGTGCCATTAATGCTCTCTTTTGTGTTTTAGACAGAACTGAATTTAACAGGGTGTCTATCTGCACAATGGCTAATGAAGTATGGAAGCTACTCGAAGTCACACATGAAGGCACGACTCAAGTCAAGGAATCTAAAGTCAGCAGACTTACTCAAGAGTACGAGGCATTCAAGATGAAGCCCAACAAAACAGTTACACAAATGTTCGAGAGGTTCTTGGATATTGTAAATCCTTTGTCTTCCCTAGACAGACAACAGTAACCATGAAAAGATTCGCAAACTCCTGCGAGCTCTCACCAAGAACTGGATTCCAAAGGCTACTGCAATCATTGAAGAGAACGACCTCACAACTATGTCCCTCGAAGTACTCATGGGTAAGCTACTCACTCATGAACTGGAGCTGCAAGATTTTGAAGAGCCTGCACCAAAGGAGAAGACGATCGCCCTCAAGGCTCAGCACAGAAAAGCTGCTGAAGATGACTCAGACAGCAGTGGATCTGACGCTGAAGATCAAGCACTCCTAGCAAGGAAGTTCAAAAGATTCATGAGACATGAGAAGAGAGTCAAAGAAAACAACAACAACAACTGGTACCAAGAAGATGCTGTCTGCTATGGTTGCAAGAAGAAGGGACACATGAAGAAGGATTGTCCCACAAACTCATCATCAAGTAAGAAGAGCAACATGTATGAAAAAGGAAACCTGAAGAGATCAACATCACGGAAGTATGCCAACACCAGCATATGGCATGAAAGTGAAGCCAGCGACTCAGAAGATGAATAATCAGAAGGCGCTGCAAACGTATGCTTTATGGCATCCGATCAGGTACCTACTGAACCTGTAGTTGATACTTATGATGACTTCACCTTTGAGCAATTAGGAGATGCCTTCAGTGACCTGATGACTGATTATAGGAAACTGCGTAGTAAGTATCAGACCTCTAAGAAGGTACTCAAAGAGTACAAAGGTGAAATAGGTAGACTTACCGACCTACTAGCTGAGGTTAGAAATAATGTTAGTGAGTCTGGTGAGCTTTCCTCAATAAAGCTCTTATTACACGAGACTACCAAGTCAACTGAAGAGAAAGACAAAATTATTGACCAACTCAAGGAAGAACTTTCTATAGAGAAGAAAAGTCTTCGATGTGCACAAATCAGAATGGAAACACTCACTTCTGATTATACTAAGTTGTATGACACTTCCAAAAGATTGGAAATTAGGTTAGGAAAACAGCCTGAGCCTGCTGCTTCCTATCCTAACACGTGTCACTTACCGAAAAATCGAAACATTCCCAAGCCAAACACTGTCAGACCTAACCTTATCAAACCTTTACCCCAAAAGGTTAAGCCCAAACAGGATTATAGGCATGCTTTCTTCTATACTAGAAAACCCAAACCTACCAACCATGCACACCACTCAGCTTTCAACACTCGACATGCACAATGTCATTATTGTGGCCTCATTGGTCATATTTCATCTGCATGTAGAATGAGAAAGCTTGTAGATTTAAACATTTATGCCTGGATACCAAAAGCTAACAATTCAGGACCCTACAAGAAATGGGTACCAAAAGTTTCATCTGCAAACTGTTTTGTAGGTGGAACACCCTTCACATGATAGAAGCAAATGGATCCTCGACAGCGGTTGCTCACGGCATATGACCGGTGACGCTACCCTATTTGCAATACTGTCGAAGAAAAAGAAGGAAGGCTATGTCTCCTTCGGTAATAACTTGAAAGGGTATATTATTGGTATCGGTGATGTTGGTAAGTCTTCCTATCCTGTAATTAAGGATGTCTGTCTGGTTACCGAGTTGAAACATAATCTACTCAGCATAAGTCATCTAGCTGATCATGGTTATGGCATCAACTTTGGCAAAGACAAATGTACTATAGTTGATAGCTCAACTGGTAGTACTATCTTTGAAGGTATCAGGAAAGACAATATATATGTTTTCTATTTGTTAGAAGAAACTAACATTTCAGGTAGATGCTTAATGGCCAAAAGTGATGAGAGTCATCTATGGCATATGAGACTCGGTCACGCAAATATGGACACAATATTAAGATTATCCACAAAGAAGCTAGTACGCGGTTTACCGGACATTACATTCAAGAAGGATTCGGTATGCAGCCAATGTAAAAAGAACAAAGCTACCAGATCCACATTCAAATCAGTAAACGCAGTATGTACTACTAGACCTCTACAATTGCTTCATATGGACTTATTTGGTCCTAGCAGAGTTGCTCGCCTCGGAGGTAAACTTTATACTTTTGTAATTGTAGATGATTTCTCTAGATACACGTGGGTATACTTCTTGACACGCAAGAATGATGTATTATCCAAATTTGTCGCCTTTTGCAAGAAAGTTCAGAATGAAAAAGGTTACATGATCACTCGTATAAGAAGCGATCATGGAGGCGAATTCGAGAATGTAGAATTTGAGCAATTTTGTGACACACACGATTTTGTACACGAGTTCTCCTGCCCTAGGACTCTATAACAAAATGGAGTTGTGGAACGTAAGAACAAAACTCTATCCGAAATGGCCAGAGTGATGTTAAACCAGTTTAGTCTACCCAAATATTTCTGGGCTGAAGCTGTCAATACAGCTTGCTTTTTTCTCAATAGAGTTCTAATTCGACCCAAATCGAAGAAGACTCCATTTGAGTTATGGTTTGATAGAATTCCATCAGTTTCTTATTTTAGAATATTTGGCTGTAAATGTTTTATTCTTAATACAAAAGACAATTTGGGAAAGTTTGACGAAAAGGCCGATGAAGGTATATTTTTAGGTTATGCGGCCAAGAGCAAAGGATACAGAGTCTTCAACAAACGTACCATGATCATCGAAGAGTCAATCAATGTCACTTTTGATGAATTAAATCAAATGACTATTGATGACAATGACGAAGATATATCTGTACCAAGCTCAACTCCAGCTGATTCTCAACTAAGCTCTGCACTAGCTGAACCTCCTAGAGAAGATCCAGGAACCAGCTACCTTCAGAATCTACCGAAAAGGTTGAAATTTACAGCTGATCATCCAAAGGATTTGGTAATTGGTAATATTACCAAAGGAGTAAGTACTCGTACATCCTGTAGAGATATTGTTTCTAGTGTTGCATTTATTTCACAGCTAGAACCCAAATCTATTGATGAAGCATGTAGTGATATTTTTTGGATAGATGCCATGCAAGAGGAATTAAACCAATTTGAACGGAATCAAGTTTGGGAACTTGTTCCCAGGCCTATTGATCATCCGGTCATTGGCACCCGTTGGGTATTCCGAAATAAACTAAATGAGAATGATTTAGTGACTCGCAATAAGGCTCGACTCGTAGCTCAAGGATATAATCAAGAAGAAGGTATCGACTACGATAAGACTTATGCCCCAGTTGCGAGATTAGAATCCATTCGCATGTTATGTGCATTTGCATGTTTTCATGATTTCAAACTTTTTCAAATGGATGTGAAAAGTGCTTTTTTAAATGGTTTTATAAAAGAAGAAGTTTTTGTAGCTCAACCTCCAGGTTTCACGGATTTCAAAAACCCTGATCATGTTTTCAAGTTGAAAAAAGCTCTATACGGTTTAAAACAAGCCCCTCGTGCTTGGTATGATCGTCTAAGCTCTTTTCTACTTGATAACGGCTTTTCAAAAGGCAAGGTTGACACTACACTGTTTATTAAATCTTTCAATGGCAAACTTCTTTTAATTCAAATCTATGTTGATGATATTATATTTGGATCTACTGATGAATCTCTGTGTCAAGAATTTTCTAAGTGTATGCAGAATGAGTTTGAAATGAGCATGATGGGAGAGCTGAAATTCTTTCTCGGATTGCAAATCAAACAAACTGATAATGGGACATTCATAAATCAAGCCAAGTACACAAAAGACTTGCTAAAGAAGTTCGATCTGGACAATGTCAAACCTATTGGCACTCCAATGGCAACTTCAACAAAGCTTGATTCAGATGAACAAGACAAGCCAGTCGACACAAGTAAGTATCGAGGTATGATTGGTAGTCTACTTTATTTAACTGTTAGTCGTCCAGATATAATGTTTAGTGTTTGCCTGTGTGCACGTTTTCAAGCTAACCCAAAGGAATCACATCTGTCCGCAGTTAAGCTTATCTTTCGATACCTTAAAGGCACTTCTTCTGTTGGCTTGTGGTATCCCAAAACTAAGTCCTTTGACCTTATTCGGATGCAGATTTTGCTGGATGCAAAGTTGATAGAAAAAGTACAAGTGGCACATATCATTTCTTAGGCAAAGCTTTAGTCTCTTGGTTTAGTAAAAAGCAAAATTCTGTAGCCCTATCAACAACAGAGGCTGAGTACATCGCCGTAGGACGTTGTTGTGCTCAGATTTTGTGGATAAAACAAACCCTAGAAGACTATGATTTATTTTACACACATATTCCCATTTTCTGTGATAACACAAGCACTATTAATTTGACTAAGAATCCAGTATGTCACTCTCGTACTAAACATATCGAGATTCGACATAATTTTCTTAGAGATCATCATCAAAATGGAGATATAAACCTTGTGTACATAGATACTGAAAATCAACTAGCTGACATCTTCACTAAACCTCTAGCGGAAGATCGTTTCAATTATTTACGTCGAGAATTGGGAATTTTGGACGTCAATAATATTAATTAATTTTGTTTTATGATTATATATCATTATACAAAAACTGTGTTAGAGACAAGCCAATAAAGAGTCTGTCTGTCACCACAACTACGGTTGAAGCGAAGCGGTACTTAAGAGTTCCCCGGTGAACCTCCGCCAGCTGGGACAGTACTCCTACAGCTAATCTGAGACAGTCGCTGTGTAACGACATTTAATTCATAAAATAATATTAATTATGTTAATTGAAGGCTAAAATAACTAATCTTTGAATTAAATATTTGAAATGAGACAATGAAAAAGAATGGCAAAAATCAACTTTGAAGAACCCTAGGCGAATTCGGCCAGAGCTCTGACCGAATTCGGCCCGAGTTCGGTTGAGGGTGTCTGGTTATATATACAGAACCCGAGCAGCCCTTCTTCTTCATTGCTTCCAAACTATTTCAAACAGCAGCAGCAGCCGACCCGAGCATCAAAACCCTAGCTCTTCACCACCCTATTCCATCCAATCCAAGTGGTGAAATCTCTCCAAAATTTGGAATCGTGCGGAGATCGTCGTTCTCTACGACATATCTTGATCTCGTGAGGTATAACTCCATCTCTTTCCACCTTTCAATTAGTGCATTTTTATTCCAATTTGCACATATGGCACCTAAGTTTAATCCATTCAAGAGGAAGAAGAAGACCACTCCTAGTGAGGAAGGGTCATCTTCGCACCCGCATACGGATTCACTCTTTTCGCCGGTCCAAACTAGCGACGGCGCGTTCGACGGGTTTTTCTTTCAAACCCTCGACCAAGCCCTACTGTGGTATGGTGATTTTTCTATGCGATCCATATACACAGGCGCTCCAGTCAAATGGACTGTGTTTTCTGATCATCGTCATTTGTTTGAGGCATTAGGGTTATACTTATTTGTTCAAATATGCTTCCCTATAGCAACTAATGCCATTAGATTATTTTATTGCAATCTCATATTAGACACTTTTGATGTAAGCACACGTGTCGGAGGTATTGATATCAATTTCGATGATAGCCTCTTAGCGGAGATCCTTGGTATCCCTAACGAAGGTGAACCGCTAGTCAATATCACTGATTTTGATTTCCCCGATGGCACGACACTCGAAAGTTTCAAAGCGGAACTCTGTGCACCTGATAGAGTACGCTCTGGAAAGTTCAAGGCTAACAACCTGAACTTGTTTAACTATGAATTGCATCGCATCATCTATTCCACTATTCTTCCAAAATCCACTTCAAAGGATGATGTGACTTCTCTTGAGCTGTCCGCCATGTACCACATTCTTAAGGGGATTCCATTTTCTGTCCCTAAGACCATGATTCAGATGATAGGTCGCTGTCGTACAAGAGATAGAAATCTCTCTTACGTGATGGTTCTCCCACGCATCTTTCAGCGCTTCGATATCGATCTGTCGACTTGTACTCAGGACCCTGAGCCCAAGCTTCTTCAGTTATCTCGTCGTAGCATGACTGCTACAGCTCCACCTCGTGCTCCTTCCACTGCACCTCCTCCACCACCTCATCAGTATGCCATGACATTTGAGGGCATACATTAGCATTTATCTGCTTTGCACGTCTCGATGACGGACATGGCTCGCGAGCGTGAGTTCCGCGACGTCACCCATTATCAGGTAATGGCAAACTCCTTGGCTGATCTTCGTTTCGCTCAGACTGGTTATTCAGCCGGTTCCATCCCGCGAGATCCAGCTTTTTTGGGTTACCGCTGTGAGGATGAGGCTGTCCATGCCTACTTCCAGCCAGGTAACGCCTATGATTGGTATCGTGCACCTCGTGACTACGTTGGTGAGTTCTATGCTGGCGCCCCTACTCATCCTTCTGGCGCTGGTACTTCTGGTGCTGGTCCTTCAGGACATGCTGGTCGAGCTGATGTTGGTGATGACGAGGATAGTGATGAGGAGATATGATTTGATTTATTAGTTACATTTTATTGTACACTTGGAAATGCTCCAACATTCCAAGTTTTTATCAGTACTTTTTGATGTTTAGCAGTACTTTCTAGTTTGCTTCAGTGCTTTTATCATTCATGGACATGTTTATGGTGTTTCAGTTATGGCATTTCAGTTTATTTCAGCACTTTGTTTTTAGCACTATCTCGTTATACTGCTTCTTCATTACAAACTGCCTGTGAAATTGCATGCCTGAGATTTTTTTATGTTTTTAAAACAATACATGACTGTAATGATAATCTGTCTAAAATGTATTTTTCTAATTTTTATGCTTTATTTCTTTTATATGTTTTCTCACTACTTGTTACTTATGCATTGATTGCGGGGGAGCCTTCTCTTTTGCAATTATTTTGCTAAGTGACAAAGGGGGGAGAAAATTAAAGATCTAACATTTCTTTTGAGATAATACAGGATATGAACAAATTCTACTTTTTGATATTTTTGAACAAGCTTAATGTTATATCATTCATATGGTCAAATTCTACTTTTTGATATTTTTGAACAAGCTTAATGTTATATCTTTTGAGATAATACAGGATATGAACAAATTCTACTTTTTGATATTTTTGAACAAGCTTAATGTCCCGTCTATGAATGATAGTTTGTCAATTATCAAAATGGGGGAGATTGTTGGCCCATTGGTCATATGGTCAACCTGATTTTAATAATTGATCAAACTCTGTCTGGATATACGAAGCTAGACGGGACATCTCGGATTCTTGGACATGATCAAGATTGGCTATCCACTGAATTCAAGACCGAAGGTCTGTTTGCCTACTTGAGTCTGTATTTCCTATACGATGTATTTTTTATTTTATTTGAGTCTAGGAATATGTTGTACACTGAGTCGTACTGGAAAATAGGCTATCCCTAAATGAGTTCAAAATATTTTTAAAATGACCTCTCAAAAAGGTTTACAAAAAGGTTTTCAAAAAGGTTTTCAAAAATCACCAAAAGCTTTTTTCAAAAACCGTAACAAAACCCTGACTTAACCCTGACAGAACTCGGACCGAGTTCGGCCAGAGTTCGGTTGGTGGCCGTTGTGATTTTGAATCCTTGGAACTTGGTCCTCCTGCAGTTGCGGATTTGACCGAGATTTGCTCAAAGAGTTCTGCCCGAATTCTGCCCGAATTCTGACAGAAGTCTGCCTTTGGAACTACTATAAATAGAGAAGGATTTCGATCATTTCAACTCACTCATTCACTTTCAATCTTCTCTCTATCTAAAGCTTTCTGTCTTCCAAAGAGTTTTCTAGAGCTTTCAATTTCAGATCCCAAGCCAGTTACAATCCTCTAGTCAATTTGCCAGTACGGTACGGTCTAGAAGTTTCTGAGAGATTGTAATCAGAAGGCTTGATTGAAGAATACCTCTTCACATTTGAAGTTGGACGAGTTCTTTGTATCAAAGCTCGCGTTGTAGAAGTTGCAAGGACTTCGTAAGAAAACTTGCGGTTTTTCCAATAGTGGATTCAACTGGTAGCAAGAGTTCTACCGACTGGATTAGTCCTCAATAGAGGGATACCAGTATACATCGCTGTCTTTGCGTTTGCTCTCTTAACTTTGCCTTTACATTATTATTTGTGATTAATATTCTGTGATTGTGCTGCTAACTTTTTTTAATTAGTATTATTCCGCTGCCAACTCTATTCACCTCCCATCTAGAGTATTACGCTTTACTATTTCGTTCCTACATGGACTTCATACCTTTTGGTAATGGGACAAGTTCTTAAATTATATTGTCTTGCATGGACTTATACTCCTTATTTATTGTATCAATCCACTTTGAGAACTAGAACTTTCCATGGCCTGGCGAAAGTTGATTAGATCATCTTCCAGTATCCATAGTCTTCCTCACGTTCCTAGAGAAATATGACAAGATAATCCGAAATTATATTTCTTCTTTCTCTTGTGGACCATCTTAACATTACCGGTTCTTGAGGTTGTTTAGTTTGTTCCTCAGAAATAATTACCTTATCTTGAATGGGTGTGCCGCTACATTGTCTTGTCAAGGTATCTCAACAACGACTTGTAGTGGTAATTCGACATTGTCTTGTTGAGGCTCCGAATTCACTTCTTGATCAATGACAGGTACAGAATCCTGCACATCGTCAAAAGTGATAGTAGGAATCACAATTGATTCCTTCTTAAAGATAATGTCCCAAATTTTATTTCTTCCCCAAACTCAACATCCTCAAAAATTATATTTCTCGTCTTAAAAAAAATTTCTCATGTGGGGCCGTATAATTATTAACCCCTTGATTCATCAACATAGTCAATAAAGTAGCTGCTTATAATTTAACTTTGGTCTGTCTTTCCTTTACACATTAAATACAGACATTGAAGTCTATAAAGTCAATGGAATCCAAATCTCATCAGACACAAGTCGTTTAACTATATTTCTAGAGATGTGACCTAATCGCTTATGTCATAATGAGGCTGAATTTTTATTATTGTTAATTTTGTGTTTAGTTCCACATGACTCCACTTGCAAGATTTTATTTAAGCTGCAATAGTATCAACTGAATATAGGCGATCATAAACCTTAAAGGAACCATTATCAATAATATTTGGATTTAAAGATAGACTAAACTTATTATTTCCAAATGAACAATGATAACCAGATTTGTCCATTAAGAAAATTGAAACCGAATTTCGTCTAAAAGACTGTACAATAAAAGTGTCTATCAAATTCAAATAATAATCAGTTCCTAAAAATAACCTAAAATGTCCTATTGCTTCCACTTCTACCGATTTGCCGTCACCCACGTATATGTATCTTTCACCATCAATTGGCTTTCGGTAGCTCAGACAACCTTATCTATAAACACTAATGTGGGTAGTAGCACCAGAATCTAACCATCATGTGTTTTTAGGTACTAGATGTAAATTAACCTCAGAACAGACCAAATTTAGAAATGTACTTTCTTTATACGTCATGTGTGGTACTTTGTACATTTCTTCCTTATGTGTCCTGCCTTATCACAAAAGAACAACCCTTAGTTTTATATTGTTATTTCTTTTGAGCTGGACCCTTAACATCTACTATATTCATTTTTATTTTTATTTTTGCCCTTAAAGTTTATCCCATTAAACATGAAAATTAAATTCTTATTGGCAGATATTATAGCGACATTAACTGTAAAGAGAACAAAGCAACAAAATAGACATGCTCTTATTAAAAACCAAAGCGTAAAATATGGTCAAACAAATTCAAATAATGGTGAACCCCATCTCAAGATACCTTGTACATCATTAATATCAAGTCTTTGGACAGTGATATTAATTGCAAGTGGTACTCTTAGTGTAATGGTAAAACGTTGACAATAAGCCATGTCAAATAATAAGCCTATCTTTGGATTTGATTATTATTCACATATAAACCTTATAATTGTCACACATTTATCATCACATTTATGTGTGCAATTCGGCCAAGTATTAACCTTCCTTTGGGCCGGCTAATACCCGCATAAGTGTACACACACAAACATCCAACATCCCTCATAGACTATCTATGCAAGAGAGGTCACTTTGGCGACATCTTGTTTCAATTGGTCTATTTAGAATATTAGACAAATATTTTTAGTCACAAAGGGCACCAAAAATTTGAATGTTGACTAAATTTTACTAAACCGAATCATGTCCAAAACCTTATGTACATACATATTTATAAGATTATTACTCAAATAAAGTAATCAAAAGCATAAGAATGAATTTTAATTTGACAAAATTAAACATTATCAACATAACAAAATTTATGTAACAATCTATTGGAAATATGCATCCAAATAACAACAACAACATATAGGACATGATGCAAATATTCCAACACGTGAAAGAAATGTCACGGAGTTCCATATTATCTTATTATGTTTTTTTTGCATAACTTAAAGCCTAAATTATATTTAATATAATTTAGAAAAAAAAGGACCGTATCGTGTCGAACATAATTCGAGCACCCAAAAAAAAACAAAAAATATATGGACGCACCGAAATAGGTTGTATGTTTGTGTTGCCATGTCCGTACCATATTGTATCTGTGTCCAGAACAACCTAGAAAATTAACCTAACTCCATAGGGAACTCCATCAATGTCTACATTTGGTATTGTACTATAGTTTACAAACAAATCCTTCATCCTAATCCATCTCCAATCAAGAAATTTTCAACAGATTGTACTGGCCAACAAATTAATCAAGAATATGATGGAAGAAACTTTTACCCATAAGTATCCTTACATAATTTGCTGGAAAAAATTACTAAAGAAATTGAATCAGAACATCACCAATTTCCATCCTTGATTAAAAGTTCAATTGGAGAATATTCTGATTATTATGTTCTTATCCTTTTAATAAAACAAGTTGGAAGAGAAAACAAGATTTTCAAAGGAAAATCACATTTTTTGGCATTAGAAATTCTTGATAAGTCTCCAAAATCGATGATGAAGACTCATTCTGGAGTATGCATAAAAAAGCACATGTATTCTTTCATGCTTTACCATTGCAAATTCTATTATTTGGAGTATGCATAACAAAAACACAACTTTATAGCTTATATCATATAACAAGAAATGAATAATGCGGCCAAAATTTGGATAACAATCCGTCAATTAATGGTTATATTTTGCTCATAACCATATTGACAAATAAACATATATTCCTTAATCAACAACTATCAAGCATACATCCAGATAATGGCCCTATTTATAAAAGCTTAAACTTTGAGCAAAATCCCACCCATCAAAGAACATTAATTATGCAAAAACTATTCCAATTTTACCTAAATATAGGTTCGAAATCAGATCAGCACCTCAAATTTGTCAGAAAATGAGAAAGAGGAACAACTACTCACGAAAAGCTTAAATTTTGATGAGAGACCATCAAAGAAATCATTAATTCCTTCAACTCTTAAACACTTTGGTCGAAAAATCAGAACCCTAAATTAAATTAGGTCTATCGATCTATGATTTTTGAACACTAACAAAAATTGAATTTGAACCTTCAAACTCATGAAACAAATAATGAGGCTCTGATACCACTTGTTAAATATTATAGCCTGTAGATTCATGAGATGACGAACAAAACTAAATGCGAAAGCGTACCTGAATCCATTGCTAGGCTTGATGGATCTTGAAGCGGTCATCCTTTTATGGGATTCGATCTTTCAACTTGCTATAGCCCTTAATGACAAAGAAGAATCCGAATCCTTTGTCCCTCTCTTTCTGTTGATGGGGATGCAGAAGAGAAAAAGAGAAAACCTCTCTTTTGGTGGCCGTATAAGTTGGGAACCATAACCCTAATGAATACATACATTTATATGTTTTGATATTTCTAATTTTGCCCCTCATCAAATTAGGTTTATCTCCGGTATCTACACGTTAATTCCATGACAATTATACCCTTAAGCCAATTTTTCAAATAGACCACTTTAATTTGGATTAATTATTTAGATAGCCCAACACAATTAATTTTACATGTGTGGCCTATATTATTGAATAATTCCAACATGTAAAATGACCAAAGCAATTTACAAGGCATTTCCCTTATGAAGCTATAATAATCTCATCCTTGGGATGTTCAAGGGTCAATAATTTACACTCTTAAGAGCACATAGAGAGCTGAGCTTAAAGCAATCCACATATCACATAGAAAACTAGTCCATCATATCGAAAACTACTACATTCCAAAAAGTTCCATTTGCTTCATAATCGACAATGATGAGTTATCAAGCATCCGACAATAATTTTATCTCCGTCGAGAAACAACTTGGTTCGGATCATCAACAGAGCAAATTGATCGCGTGCATCTTTGTATTTGTTTTAGATATTTACTTATATACTATTGTTGAAGAGTTGCAAATAACTCATCCATAAATCAATATACGAAAATTTTCCTTCATTCGACTTTTAACGAATAACAAGGCCCTAAGGCCATCTATGTCTATTAATTCATCTATATGATGGTAGAAGTCTCGCACTTCAAAAGTAGTGTCAAACGATTATCTACTTAGACCATATTGGCCTTCCTCTGTAGACGAAAATACGACCCATTTACTACATGGGCAGGAGCACAAAAGGTGCAAGACCAATGGTATGTTTCACCAAATGGTAGCATAAGTAGGGAGAAACATGATTCTTCTTCTTAAACTTGTCGGCCTTGAGAGTTAAAGAAGCACCCTTGTCGCTGTGGATTTCCTTTTGTCGACCTTGATGTCTACCCCTTTCCATTTGGGTAGGTTTTACCTTCATGTCGTAGCCCCTATACCTCATTTTTTTGGCATCTGGAGTACCCCGCATTGGCTTTATGCTGTGATGACATTCACGCTAGTAGGAAGGACCTAATAATTTCTCATTACGTATTTATTAGTCTTTTTGGCAAGCAACAAGATAGTAATCAGCTCTAAAAAACTTAGTTTTAACTGACTATATTGTTGCTACATCACTACCAAAATTTATCGATTTAGCGACGGCCCTATCCGTCGCCAATCCGACGGTAATTACGATTAGCGACCGATCACTGACGGGTTTTGGCCAAAAAAATCCGTCGGCAATCAGCTTGTCGCTAATAACGGTCCGTCGCTACGTAGTCGTGAAGCGACGGAATAGCGACGGCTTTTCGACTTCACAATACGAAGCTTTAGCGACGCATTTTCGATGGACTGTCGTCGATTTCAAGTATTAAGTACTGAACTGTGTAGACAATAGCGACATAAAATTCCGTCGGTAACCCGTCGTAATAGCGTATCAGAGCGTATCGTTCCGTCGCTAATCCGTCGGTAGACGTCGGTAACAAACGACGGATGAGCGACGGTTTGCTGACGGAATATCCGTCGATCAGGTTCTGGAAATGCTTGGCATTTCCAGCACCATGGCGACGGAAACGTAGTCATTAATCCGTCGCTAGCCCGTCGACAAAGCGACTGATTAGTGGCTGATTATCCGTCGCCATGGTTCTGGAAATGTCAAGCATTTCCAGAACCTTGTCGACGGATTGTCCGTCGATAAGCAGTCGCTAGGGAGAGCGACTGATTAGTGGCTGATGATCCGTCGCCGTGGCGACGGATACGCCGTCGCTAGTCCGTCGAAGTATATACCACCAGAACATTGCCGACGGATATTCCGTCGATCATCCCTCGCTACCTGGAAACAGTTTAAAATCTCCAGATAGCGACGGGTTATCCGTCGAAAATCCGTCGGCAACTGGGAATATCCGTCGTAAAACGGTCAATAGTCCGTCGTTAACTGAGTTTTTTAGGAAAAAAATTGCAGCACTTTCCATGTTCACAAATATATGCATAAACCAAACCAATATATAATGCACACCAATTATCCAACAATCATACAGACCAAATATATAATGCACACCAATTATCCGAGAATCACATAGACCAAATATGCACGTACGAATTTAATGCACACCAATTATCCAAGAATCACAGACCAAACCAAATTAATAGAAAATCCTGAAGAGTAACATAATATCCGGTGCTATAATCCGATTATAGCACAATTAATCCAAAGCTGTCACAAATATTCCAAATTTTCTTAATACAAAATTTTAAGAAGAAGGAGGAGGTTGATTGTTCGGTGGTGGTAATCCCAGATTCGACCGACGAATATACTCCTCCACAAGGTACGAAGGCAAGCCGTCGTAGACACTGCTCGGAAGTTGGCGTAGCTTCTCTGAGGACATAAGATCCAGGAGTGACGTCACAGTCGTATGCGGTACCACAGGGGCATCAGGGTTGAAAGAAAGATGACCCACGGAAGACGGACCGACACCAGCAGTCAACGGACCAGTAGAAGACGGACGAACACCAGCAGTCGACGGACCAGTAGAAGACGGACGAACACCATCAGCAGACGTAGCGGCAGCAGTAGACGGAGCGGCAGCAGCAGACGGAGGCGGAAAGTACGTGGCAAACTGCTCCCGCAAGGACGACACCGCCTCGTGCAGCTGCGTAAGCTGTGACCTAACATCATCGTCTGCCGGGGCCACGGAAGGAGGCGGTGTCGGTGGAAATCTCTGCGTCGCCATGTGCAACGGCCCTAGGGAGCCGACTCCGTACATGAACCCTTTTTTAAAGCCGCCGACGGTATCTACGAACAAGTCGTTCCGAGCGGCCAAAGAAGAGGGCGTCCCGGCGAGCGTCGTTTCACCGACATCCTCGGTGTCAGCTAACTGAGCCCGACTAAGGGCCTCACGATACGCAGCCTATCAAATGAATGTGTTTATATTATAAGATTTACCTAATTTGTAATCTAAATCCTATGTTTCACTAAGTTAAGTGTGAATCGTAAGTTTACCTAAGTTATAGTCCGAATACTTTTAATTCTAACGTTAATCTCATAAACATAAGTACTTACATCAGTCTCCTTGGCCCTCTCGTCGACGAAGCTCCCGTCCTTTCGTCTTTTGTGTGTATGCTGGAACACGTCGTGCATGGTGACCGATTCTGGTGCCCTTTCCTCCTTCACCGCTCGTTGGGCCTGCATACGAAATTTTCATAGAAACTAATTAACTCCTTTAATTAATAATACCTAATTCGATAGTGAAATAAATTTACGGTTGCTCACCAGATCTGCAAGTGTCGCTGCGTGGGACCTTGATCCCCCCGTATGAAGGCCCGCGGCCTGTCGGTTCACCTTGGCCTTCTCCGATTTCTCCTTGTACGCTTGGGTATCCATCATACCTAATAGGTCCTCATAATACTCCTGTCGAATCCAATTCGGCCTCGTATGCCCCATTTTTAGGTCATGAATCATATCCCGTATCTTCTTCGAGGCAGCGCTTCTGTAGGTCCTGCGGATTGCGTCCTCGCGATGGGGGGGCCACCAGTACGTTGTCTAACATAGAAATTCAATTATCACGTAATTTAAAAAATAGTTGATTAAAGAGTAACTAATAATTAACCAGAAGATATAGATATATACCCTCAACTCGTCGAGCCAGACGTACTGCACGTTTGGGGGCACCGACGAAAAGTTGAGGTAGGGACCGTGGAAGTTAGGCCTGATAATCTCTTCAAGAGCCCTGCGAACATTAAACGGAAAAAACCTACAAAGAAGAAACGACTGGATTATTAACTTGAATAAATGAAAGAAATTTAATAAATTATCTTAAATTTACTTACGAGGTCCCCGCGGGCCATAGCTCTCGTCGGAACTCGCCTCTCGGCCTCTCTGGTGCCGTCGGGGGATACGCGGGTCCACGTATGTACTCCCCAGTAACCGGATAGAACCGAGTATGGGGGTACTCCGGAGCCCACTGTGCAGTAACTGGGGCATCCCCTAGTGGATCCGCTGCTGGTGGTTCCGATAGCGGAACGGATCCGCTAGCAGATCCGGACTCATGCCTCGATGAAGTGGTCGATTGAGGGCGGGATGCGTCTGTGCCCGGGGTACTCTCCGTGTCACCCCCATTTCCTGTATTTCGTATTTGTACTCGTAATTTGATTTTGGCGCGTATTTTATTTTCTTGACTTGCAGGATTTTGGTTTTCTCGTATTTCGGGTATTTCGGGTTTCGGCTCGGCTCGGTTTTAATTGGTTTGGTTTAGTTTGGTTGGTTTAATATGTTATGGAACACCTTAACCTACACTTCTTCCTTCTTCCACACAACTCCCCAACCAATAGGCAAGTGCACCTTGCCAACAAATAAGCACCCAATTTTATTTATCCATTTGATAGATTAGGACATGTAGATCAACATTAGAACTTGGAATTTTGTGATTTGGAGTCTCCATTGTTCTAGATCTAAGTTTTGATTATTTTCAGAAATCTTTAGTTTTGATCTATTAAACTTTGATTTTTACTTGTTTTGATGCTTCCATGTGGAAGAGAATTCAATTTTACTCAAGTTAGAACTTTGAAAATCTAGATTTGGTTTTAATTTGGCTAAGTTATGAAGATTTGAAGTTCTTGGTGTTCTTGGACTTGCTCTCGGCCAGGAAGAACAGCCCCCTGCCTTGCGCTTTTTAGCGCATGGCTGATTGCGCACCCCTGGCCTGTGCTCTTTAGCGCATGGCCGTTTGCGCAGTCACTTGGCCAGCACTTTGCGCTGCGCTGGACTGCGCTGGCGCAAGCTAGCCATGCGCAGTCCAGCCATGCGCAAAGTAGCCCCTGCGCAATTCACTTCTGCGCAATCCATCTCTGCGCAACAACTCCTGCGCAGTCTACCTTCTGCGCAATCCATCTGTGCGCCATCTGCCCCTGCGCACTTGGCACCCTGCGCAGTTGGTACCCTGCGCAGCTCACCCTGCGCAGTTGGTACCCTGCGCAGCTCACCCTGCGCACTTGGCATCCGGTGCAGTGCATACCCTGCGCAACCTACTTGTCTATGATGAATTTGTTATTTCTTGATCTTGGCTCTTCTATAGTCCTATTTTATATTAGTATTTTATTAGGTATTTTACGCCCATTTTATATCCTTACGCCTTTTGTCATGAACTTGATTTTACTTATATGTTTGGAATGACTATTGTACATGGCCTGGTATGACAAGGAATTAGCATAACTTGACAGTGACCCGTAGTGGTGCACTCCTGACATGACCAACCTGACATGATTGTGGTCCGTCGTGGCGCACTCCTAACAAGCACCCTGACATGATTTACCTTGATAACTTGATAGTGGCCCGTGGCGGCGCACTCTTGACTTGACTTGACTTGACTTGATAACTTGACTTGACTTGCCTTGACACCGTGGGTGTTCCTGCTCGCTTGTTTGCACAATCCACTTGTCTTGTCTTGCATCATGTCTAGGACGTGACTTCCTGGGTACCACGGCCAGGGACTCGCGCTAAATTGGATTAGGCTAATTATTAGATCAAACTAGAACATGGAGAATTCCCAGTCACAGGCAATCTCGTTATCTGGGCGCTTTAATGGACTTGTAGCTTGCCGACGAGTAGAGCACATTTCCAGCACACTGTCATGTGTTGCACCCTCTAAGTCACCTAAGGGTACATTTGTCTCCCGGGCAATGTACCCACCTATAACTCTCAACCCGCGGAAGGATAACTGGATGGTCTGCAGGGCTTGGGACTGGGAGTTTCTCACCTGCATCTTGTTAGTAATTAGGCTTGTGGTAACCCTAGTTAGTTAAAGTAGTAAGCCGTAGCACTTGCTTGGCCGATTGTGAATGAATGGTGTCCAGCCTTGTCTAAGTCTTGTCTAGCTCCAGTACCTGCTATCTCCTGAGCATGTTTGTTTTACTTATCTCTAACGATAAATGGGTAGAGACAGTGAGCTATTCAGGCGAAGGGATACAATCCCGGTCCTTGTTTGGTTTAAGGATTGTAACCTGGCTTCCGGAATGGTTCCACGTCCCTAGTCGTTTATCGCCCTGTGTACTTTATTACTTGCACTTTCTTTTAATCTTTATGTTCTGATATGCTGGCTTTTGTTCTTATTTGTGGCCTCCTTTGTGGCACTTGCTCTTTCTGGGATTTGACCCAGCTGGTTTTGTGTGGCCAGATTTCGGAGCAGCTCCAGAGGATCTACCAAGCTTCCAGCCCAATGGTGACAACTAGACGGAACCCGGGCCAAGAGTGGGTTTTCCTTTTTGTTTCACCCACTTATATGTAAATTATTCTTTTGAGGCGTTTAGCCGACGAGCACCTGTTAGCTCGATGCACATTTACTTACTGTCTGCCTACGGGCTGTAAACATGATTAACAAATCCTAGGGTTGATCATGTATGACTGAACTCTTGCTAGTCCTATCATTTTGTACGACTAGCTTCATGATCATCCAATATGTATTATTTGGGACGCCTTATATATATATATTTGATGCTCTAACATCTTGTAACTCTGTTAATTGCTTGAGATTGAGACAATAGGCTTGACCTTAAGAGACTGCTGGCTTGTAGTAAACCCTCATATCTAGACAGCCGTGACCGTATAGTTGAGATGTATTCTATTTCAATATACGTAGCTGGCTGTGTCTGCCCCCGCTCTCCAGTATTCTGGTTCTGGGGCGTGACACTCCGGGTCGGGCTCGCTCGATGGGGTCACATCCCGGGAACTTTGAATGCGACCACGACCACCAGCACCACTACGACCACGACCACGACCCGCATCACCACCACCACCACCACCACCACCACCACCACGACCACCACCAGCACCACGACCACGGCCAGCCATCATGACCTGTAAATAGAACACATAAACATAATTAGCAATATAAAAGTGTAAATGGATATAAAAAACTAAACTAAAATATACATACCACCAGTAGGGAGACGAGTGCCGCCGCGACGAAAAAGACTAAGAGTGCCATCTTCAATAAGTAAATAATCGAATGAAAAAAACATGAATTCACATAATTGCTTTTACGGGGTCAAACTTAATTCACGTAATTGGAAGTATTTTTAATATACAACAATATTTAACCTAATCATCGTCTTCGTTCTCATCCTCGGCCTCGTCTTCATCATCATCCTCCTCATCCTCATCCTTATCTTCATCGTCGATTTCATCTGTATCCTCATCCCCATCAAATTCTTCTTCTTCTTCTTCTTCTTCTTCTTCTTCTTCTTCTTCTTCTTCTTCTTCTTCGTCGTCTTCTTCTTCTTCTTCTTCTTCTTCTTCTTCTTCTTCTTCTTCTTCTTCTTCTACCTCAATATTTGGGACAAGACGCCTCTTTCTCCCCTGGTTGACATCTAAGTCTTGTGTATCAACCTCTTCCTCCCCTCTATTTTCCTCAACAATATCTTCAACATCCATTGTATCTGAGTGTTGTCCCAAGTATTGGGACTTTTCGATATGGTCCTCTTGGTATGCTTGGTCTCCAACGTTGAATGTATTTTTAGATTTAATCTTGCATACTGTCCACCAGTCAAATCGATCTCTACGACGCCTTGGGTAGCTTGTATAGTAGAATTGAACAGCCTGATTTGCTATCGCAAATGTACCTCTATACCTCCTGCGATAATTTATATCGACGAATCCAAATTGTTTATCGATTCTCCAACCGATATTTGGTGTCGTATCGAACCACTCACATTTGAACATCACAATATGCATATCATATGGGCCAGTATATTGTAAATCTACTATATCCCGAAGCACTCCATAATAGTCAAAGTTCGGCTCGTCGTCATAGATGGTGCCTCTTATGCAAACACCGGAATCCTTGGTACTGATGCCGTCATTGATAAATTCGACATTTATAGCATTCTGAGTTGACTTAAACCTGAAGCCATTAACGACATAGCCTGGCCAAGTCTTTATTCGCTTCTTCGGTCCCAGTGCCAGATAACGAACACTCTCATGAGTGAGTGTTGTTTCAGGCAATAAAACCTGTAAACAAATATTTATAATTTAAATGTTTCAGATTATATATTAATAGTTCTCGGGTATAATCACAATTACTTACGTATTTGTGAAACCATGACGGAAATGTACAATCAACCTCTCTTTGAAGTCCTTCATCGGTAATATCGGGTCTCCTCATTTTGACTTCATCTCTAAATACACTATTAGAGAAAATAAGAATATATAAGTGTAGTCACTTACTTCATCAAATTCGAGATTATAACGAGTGCAAGTGTACTGACTTACTTCTCCAAATCTCTCACTTCTTGTATGTCACAGTTTAACAAGACATATCGGTGAGCGGCATCATACTCGTCGTCTGTCAACCACCATCTTTTACTAGCCCCAACAGGCTTGCCCCTTACATTGAATATTCCTCCATCCTCAACGTCCTCGTCATTCCTTTGAGGTCTATTTCGATTTATCTTAACATGAGTATCGAAATAAATGGAGCAGAAGTTTGACACCTCTTCGATAAGATATGCTTCGTATATCAAAGCCTCTATATGAGCTTTGTTGCCAACTTTCTTCTTTAGGTGGTGTAGGTATCTAGAGAGACAAATTATCTTGAGAATTAAGAAAGAATTTTAAAACCCACTGAAATTCAACTTAAATTATATCGATTTTTATGTATCTTTCAAATGGGTACATCCATCGATAATAAACAGATGCACCGACACGGGCTTCATATGCTAGATGAATCGGTAGATGCTCCATGCTGTCGAAGAAGCCAGGAGGAAATATTTTCTCCAACTTACAAATTGTTAAGATAATCTTCTCCTCAAGTTCAACCATGTGTTGCACAGTCAACTTAGTTGAACAAATATCCCTAAAAAATATTGATAGTTCGGCCAACGGAACCCATACAGCAGAAGGCAACAACTCTTTCAAAGCAAAGGGCAGTAATCTTTCCATAAACACGTGGCAGTCATGACTCTTCATTCCCGTTAGCTTGCGTTCATTGAGGTCAACGCATCTAGACAAATTCGACACATAGCCGTCGGGAAATCTTAAAGTAGATACCCACTTGCAGATTATTAATCTATCTTCCTTGCTCAATGTGTATTGTGCTATCGGCTTACTTAATTGTCCAGCAGCTCCCCTTTGTATCAAGTTCAGATAAGGACGCTTGCATATCTCGGCAATGTCTTGTCTTGCTTTTGGATTGTCCTTCGTCTTTCCTTTAATGTCCATGACGGTATTGAAGACATTATCGAACACATTCTTTTCGATATGCATAACATCAAGATTATGCCTTATAAGATTATCTTTCCAATAAGGCAAGTCCCAGAAGATACACCGTTTGGTCCAGTTATGGGTTTGTCCGAACCCATCGACACGATTGTTCGATGGATCTTCCATTACAGTGGGCAAGTCCTTTACATCTTCCCAAATATCGTATTCCGATAATCTGGCAGGCGGATGAGAAAATTCTTGTTTTCCAGCTCTGAATGCGTCCTTGTTCTTTCTCCAAGGATGAATCGCGGGCAGAAATTAACGATGACAATCAAAGAAAGAAGTTTTTCCTCCATGCTTAAGGCGGAACGCCTTACTATTTTGCATGCATATCGGACAAGACAGGGTGCCGTGAGTACTCCATCCCGACAGCATACCGTATGCGGGAAAATCATTGATTGTCCACATCAGTGAAGCTCTCATCTGAAAGTTCTGTTTCTTGGAAATATCATAGGTCGTGACGCCGATCTCCCACAGCTGTTTCAGCTCATCCACCAATGGGTGTAAATATATATCGATATTCTTCGTCGGATTTTTGGGACCCGGTATGATAGCTGTCAAGAACATATAAGGAGTCTTCATACACATCCATGGTGGCAGATTATAAGGGGTCAGAATGACCGGCCAGCAGGAGTATTGAGATCCCGACTGCCCGAATGGGGCGAATCCATCAGAACATAGCCCCATGCGTACATTTCTAGGCTCTGCAGCAAAATCTGGATCGCAAAAATTGAAATATTTCCACGCCTCTCCATCCGAAGGATGTGACAATTCTCCATCGTCCTTTGTGCGTTCTTCGTTGTGCCACGTCATGTGTTCTGCTGTATTCTGAGGCATATACATCCTCTGCAAGAGCTTCGTGATCGACAAGTAATGCATATACTTGTAAGGACGTCGTTTTCTAGTTGACTTTCCTTTTTCCCTGACTTTCTTGTAACGATCCGCATTACAGAAGCGGCAACTTTCTACATCCTCGTTCTCCTTGTAGTACAACATGCATCCGTTGCGACAACAATCTATCTTGTCGTACCCCAGTCCTAGTTGTCGGACCATCATCTTCGACTTATAGAAGTTTTTTGGAAGCTCTTTTGATTCCTTCAGTAACACCTCCTTCATTAGTTGTGTAATCCGATCATAGCAAGTTTGTGGCAAGTTAAAATCGGACTTTATGTTCAACAACCGCATCGTCACTGACAGTACGGAATGTGGATCACAACCAGGATATAAAGAAGTTTCAGCATCCTGAAACATATCATAGAACTCCTTCGCCTCAGGATTAGGATCATCCGGATCAAAATTAGGCCCTGCCGCGTCATACACCATATCTCGTGCAAGGTTCTGCACGTCTCCATAATCAACGGAGCATTCGTCGTCATCGACGACAAAATCCGCTGCAGCATTATCATCAAAAGCATAAGTAGCAGCATTCGCAACCTGTCTTTCGGCATATAGTTCACCTTGCGATGACCACAGACCGTAATCACGTACGAAACCCTTACGGGTCAAATGATCTCTTACACTCACCACTTCTTCGTAACGTCTATTGTGACAATTACGACATGGATACTTGATTTTGTTACCGTCCATAAACTGAGCTTTGCTCATGGAATACTTAAGAAACACTTTCACGCCTGCCTAAAAATCGTCACTCACACCTATTCTGCTCTCGTGTTGTCGTTTGTACATCCATGTACGATCAACGAAATAACGATCCATCACAGATTGGATGTAAAAATCTGTATAGTAAGACAAACTAAACAGAATTAGTATATAATCATGTAACTGGTGGATCCGCTAGTATTCTAGCTCGAAAAGAGAAAAATCTAAGTACAGTTGTTACTAATAGTTCGATACCGACAGTGCGATACCGATACCGATACCGATAGTGCGATACCGATACCGATAGTCCGATAGTTCGATACCGATACCGATAGTCCGATACCGATTATAGGTCAATTAATCATTTACAATTAGCGACCGATCACTGACGGGTTTTGGCCAAAAAAATCCGTCGGCAATCAGCTCGTCGCTAATAACGGTCCGTCGCTACGTAGTCGTGAAGCGACGGAATAGCGACGGCTTTTCGACTTCATAATACGAAGCTTTAGCGACGCGTTTCCGACGGACTGTCGTCCATTTCAAGTATTAAGTACTGAACTGTGTAGACAATAGCGACTTAAAATTCCGTCGGTAACCCGTCGTAATAGCGTATCAGAGCGTATCGTTCCGTCGCTAATCCGTCGGTAGTCCACTTCTAGGATATGGGAGCTATATCCTAAATATCTAGTCTAAAATTAACTTGGTTAGGATATTAGAGTGTCCTTACTATCTAGCAATCACTACCTTAGTCTAGTCACACTAGCATTAATTACCTATAATTACTACCATGTCTACACTCACACATTACACCCCAAGCCGTCCTGCATGCTAATAGGCATGGTAGGCCTGCCTTTTCAATCCTCACTCTCTAAAGCACACATACACATATATATGTATATCACAATTAGATGTATAGATATATACATCTATATAAAAGCACACAACTGACTTATGCAGATGAAGAACTCGCACTGTCCTTGACACAGTGAACATACATATACACCATGAACCCAAACTCCATATTCACATTTACTAATCCAAACACCACCAAACTAATGGATAACACCCAATACGGATAACACATTATTTAGCCAATATATAAACTCAGATGAATTTGATAAGCAAAGCCCCCCGCCGCCCCCGACCAAAGCCCGCCACCCCAAGCCCGCCGCCCAGCCCCAGACGCCCCCGTACCAAGCCCGCCGCCCAGCCCCCGACGCCCCCGTCCCAAGCCCGCCGCCCAGCCCCCGACGCCCCCACCCCAAGCCAGCCGTGCGCCCAGCCCCCGAATGTCCCCAAGCCCGCCGCCCCCGCTGCCCCTAACGTCGACACCGTGACAGAGAGAGAGATAGAGAGAGATCGAGAGATCGAGAGAGAGAGAGAGAGAGAGAGGGGATTAACTTCGGGAGAGAGAGAGGAGAGGACGCCGACGCCGTTCACCCAAGCCGAGAGAGAGAGAGATGAGAGAGAGTGAATTTGGGGGGAATGCTAAAAGTTCCCCCCGCCTTTTCATTTTAAATCTGGAACATAAAATTAGTGACGGACACGCGACTGCTAATTATCCGTCGCCAATTAGTCGCTATTATTGATACTGTCGACTGAATATCCGTCGCTACGTCGTCGAAGAAATGTCCCGCCAATTCTCTACACAATTCCCGCCAAATAATCGACTACGTAGCGACTACTGGATATCCGTCGCTATATCTGCGACAGTCTAGCGACGGATGTGCGACCTTTCCTCCCCCTAAAATTAAAATAAAAAAGGCAAATGCGTGTGGTCGGTAATCAGTCGACGAGCGGCCACTAAGCCGTCGCTAACGCCGACTGAAAATTTCGGTCGCTAAATATCCGTCGCTAATTTACTGTATTTTGGTAGTGCATGAGCATATTAAACGAGGATCCATAAGCAACTCTAGAGCGGGGAGAATAGAGTACAATTAAAATATTCTCCAAAAAGAAATATTTAAAGGCAGATTACCAACTAAATTAAACAGTAAATCACAGATATATGAAATAGAAGAAGAGATTCAGAATAGCAAACGCAAACACCATGATGCATACTAGTAACCCTCAGGGAGAAATAATCTAGTTTTGAGAAATCTACTCGATGTTAATCCACTACTTGTGAAAACACAAGTTTTGATCTGAAGGCTTGCAACTTCGTACAAACACCTCGTGCTTTAATTTGAATGATACGACAACTTCAACTATGAGCGTTCGAAATAAAAGTTGACTTAGAATTTTCCAAGTTTGTATAACTCTTGAAAACAAACTTCTTGTCGACATGCACATCAACACTTAAGAGCACAGAAAGTTGTTTTTAAGTAGGTAGAATTTTTTGTAGCTCAGAGAGAAGAGATGAAGAAAAGTGAATGAGTGATTCGGAATGGTGGAAAGCTCATCTATTTATAAGGTTTCCTGAGACAGAGTTTAGGCCGATTTCGGTCTTCAAACGTTCAAAATTTTGACTATTGTAAGCCAAGTCATCAAAAATAGAGGCTGATTAGGGTTTCTGTTTTGGGTAACCGAGTTCGGACAGAACTCGATCCGAGTTTAATTTTTCCAATTCCAAATTTTTTTTGCTTTTGTTTGTAGCATATTTGAGTTTGGGTTTGAGTTTAGATTCGAGTCAGGTGTCAGGATAGGATATTGTGTTAGGTAGGCTAGTTTTAGTAGACTTTGAGTGTTACTTAAACTGTTGAAATGTAACTCGACTCATAATAAGTCCTAGACTCAATAAAAAAATTACATAAAAAAAGTAAATTGGTATCCGACTTCTTGTGATATAGCATTCTCGTATTCAAGCAGACTTTTGTTTGTCCATGTTGCGATATTTGTTTGTCCATGTTGCGTTATTCTGTTTGTCCATGTTTCGTTGTATCGAACCATAGTTTTGTTTATTATCAAAATTTAATCGACCATGACCAAATAGGCCAACAATCTTCCTCATTTTGATAATTGACAAGCTGTGACTAATACGCAATTTGAAGATGTAGCAATGTTCACAAAAATAGTTCACTCCCCCGCAATGAAAGAATCTTTTTTAACGTATCAATTTTTCTCTCCCGTTGTCTTTTTTATCAAAATGGGTAGCTCCCTCGAAATTGGTAAACCACAAAAGACAAAAGAAACGTAATAGAAATACATAACATATATATAAAATAAATACATATTGCATTGTAGTGAATAAAATTAGAAACCCAGCTAGATAATCATGTCTCATCGCACAAATAAAAGCTTAAAAAAATATGATAAACAAGTAGATTATTGAATCCTTTAAAGGGGTATACCAAAATACTCCTCTAGACGACGCGAACTCAATAACACAAAGAATAATCACTATTTCGAGTATGAAGCTGATCTTCCTAGGGGTAGTAATCTTCCTGAACCTGGGGGTAGTAATCCTCCTAAATCTGAGAGGATAGAGTAGATTCTAACTATACGGTTCAATCTACTAATCCTTCTGTCAATCACAGAGAAGTTAGTATTTATTCTATTGGTAATGAACATGATGCTACAGTAGGAACGCAATATAAAGCACGATACTCTATAAGGGGGTGAATACAGTAGGCAGCGACAAATTAGCTATAAAAAATAGTTAGCAAGAAGTTCACAGAATATGTATATCATAGATATGTAAATAAAAAGTAGAGAGCAGAGAACAAACGCAAACACAAGGATGTATACTGGTTTCTCTCTTGTGAGAACTAGTCCAGTCGAAAGAACTCTAGCTTTCGGTTGAAATCTACTATGAAAAAATGCTGTAACTTTTCATGCGAAGTTCTTGCAACTTTTACAACGTGAGCTTTGATCCGAAGTACTCGATCAACTTCAATTATGAAGTGTCTTTCTTCAATCAAGCCTCTGATTACAATCACTCTGAAACTTCTAGACCGTACCGCACTGGCATATCGACTAGAGGATTGTAAAGACTTGGAATTTGAAAATAAAAGAGTTTAGAATACTTTGGAAGAACATATTAGGCTTAGAGCGAAGAGAAGAGAGAGGTGTGTTGAAATAATGGAAATTCTTCTCTATTTATAAGTTTTCCAGAGACAGAATTCAGGCAGAATTCTTTAAGAGAATATGAACAAATAGTCATTGCATCCGTAACTGCGGGGAGACTTTCAAAATCCAAAGGGCACTAACCGAACTCAGGGCGAATTCGGGCCGAACTAGGGCCGAATTCTCTTGGTGTTCTGTTAGGGATTTTGCAAACTGGTTTTTGGCTTTTTGAGAAGTCAAGCAGTTAGGAGCTTTTATAGATAGGTTTATTTTCAAAATAAGGATATTTTGAAAATATTTTGGGGTAGCCTATATGCCTGTACGAATTGGTGTAAATCGTATTCCTAGACTCAATAAATAATAAAAATTATATTGATAAAGGAAATACAGACTCAACAGTAAAATGGCTTCTTGTCATGAACGATAACAGTAGCAGTTCTCAGCGATTGTCCAAGTAGCCCTTATATCGAGACAGGGTATAGATCAATTATTAAAATTAGTTTTGACCATGACCAATAGGCCAACAACCTCTCCCATTTTGATAATTCACAAACCTTGACCGATATAACATCTCGATCTTTGATTTGAAAAGAATCAAAATTTGTTAGGTACTGTTCTGTATCCTGTAAAAGATATTAGATCCATTTTCTTCCCCGTTATCACTTAGCAAAATAATTACAAAGAGAGAATCTCCCCCCGCAATTCATGATCAAGAAATGAATGTTGAAGAAATACATAATATATATCTAAAAGAGTAACATATATTTCACAGGCAGTTTAATGAATGAAGCATAAACAAAGATAATGCTACGCATAGAATAAAAAAGAGAATGCATACATATAAGAGAGAAAATAATACACACGATATAGTAAATGCATACAAATAAGAGTTTGAAAATGTAATAACTCAACAAACAGTCATAGTGCTAATAAAATAAAGATAAAGTACTATCTTGGAATGTCGGAGCATTTCCAAGCATACATAGACAAAATAAAGAGTCTAACTAGATGACATCTAGACAAAGTACATAAGCATCTAGATAAAAAATTCCCCAGTCATCATCGACATCACGATCAACAATGTCACCATATCCTGAAGGATCGGATCCATAAGTTCCAGCTCCATAAGAAGGGTATGGAGTAGCACCAGAACTACGGTACCAGTCATAAGCATTACCGGACTCAAAGAAGTGACGGACACCCTTGTTGACACAAAGTCACAGTCAACCAAATATTGATAACATTGACTAAATAATACTTGTGATAATTCAATACGACATACGACGACTACATTCTGCTCAAGCCAGACGACAGCTCAGTTTTGCAAATGCAAGTCGTTTTCGAGTCTGTACTTTTATATTTATTGAGTCTAGAATGATTGTAAGCTGAGTTATGCTAGGTTCTTGAGACTCAACCCATAACCTATCCAAAATCCATAAAGCTCGATATCCAAAATTAGCCCATTGGACCCTTGGACCAATTCTGTGCTGTGGAGACAGAGTTCGGGCCGAACTCTGCCTCCACACAGAGTTCGGGCCGAACTCTGTCCCCTAAAAATTAGCACCCTAATTTTTAGGGATGGCTGGTTGCTAGTTGTCCAACGGCCAAATATTTGAAAATTTCTACCAGAATTCTGGCCGAATTCTGCCTGTTAAAAACCTATAAATAGGCCAAGAATTCTCTCATTTTCAATCATCCAATCTTCTATTCTCTTCTCTCTTAAGCTCAATATAAGCCATACCCTTCTTCATCTACTGGCCACAAGTTTCCTAAGTCTCGAGTGCTCAGCATCTCTCAGTTAGGAGTCTTGTGCAAGAGTTCAAGAAGTCGCTTGGAAAATTCCAAGCATCGCCACTGCGATCCATTGTAAGAAGTTGACGTGCTCTTCTGAAGAAAAGGCACGGGGTGTAACTACTATTTCACAAATAGTGGATTTAATCCTGAGCTAGAGTTCTCAGGCCTGGACTAGTCCTCCACGAGGGAAACCAGGTTAAAATCGGCTGTGTTTGCGTATGCTTTCTTGCTCCTCATTTATTTCCGCATTTACTCTGATTATTTTTAGTTTGTGATAGAGTTAATTTTTTAATTGGATATTATCACTATAAACTCTATTCACCCCCCTCTAGAGTTGCCATCTGTTCTTCAATTGGTATCAGAGCTCTGTTCTCTTTACTAGGACTTACATCCTAGAGCTGATCCATGGCAACCACACAATCCTTGATTTCCAATCACGGTGAAGGACAGTCCACTCATAGGCCTCTCCTATTTGATGGAACTAACTACACGTATTGGAAAACAAGGATGAGCTTTTATCTCAAGTCGTTAGACTTTGACCTGTGGACTATCGTCACTTACGGTTACAAAAAGCCCGCCAGAATAGTTGTCAATGGTGATCTCGTCGAGAAATCACATGACAAGTATTCTGACGAGGAGAAGAAACAGGCAAGTCTAGACGCGAGAGCTATTAATGCTTTATTCTGTGCTATAGACAGGAACGAGTTCAATAGGGTATCTACATGCACCACATCTCACGAAGTATAGAGACTTCTAGAAGTGATGCATGAAGGAACCACCCAAGTCAAGGAATCAAAGATAAGGCATCTCACTCAAGAATACGAGGCTTTCAAGATAAAGCCAAATGAGACGATCACGCAAATGTTCATAAGATTCCGCGACATCATCAACCCCCTGTCTTCGCTCGGCAAGCAATATTCAAATCACGAGAAGATTCGCAAGCTACTTAGGGGGCTACCAAAAATTTGGAACCCTAAGGTGACAGCCATCATAGAAGGAAATGATCTCACAACCATGTCCATGGAGACCTTGATGGGAAAGCTAATGACTCATGAGCTTGACCTCAAGGAATTCGAAGAGCCTGCTCCTAAGGCTAAGGAGATCGCACTCAAAGCTCACCGACGGAGGGCTGAACCCGAAGAGACGGATGACGACAACTCAGAAGACGATGATCAAGCTCTTATGGTCCGCAACTTCAAGAAATTCCTTTGCTTCAATCGAAGAAAGAAGGAACCACAAGAAGATGGCGAAGAAGAGCCAACCTGCTACGGGTGCAAGAAGACTGGACACGTCCGAAAAGACTGTCCATTCTTGAAGAAGAGCAACCGCTATTTGAAGCCATACAAGAAGACTTTCTCAAAGAAATATGCCAACACAAGCATTTGGCATGAAAGCGAAGCTAGTGACTCCGAGGAAGAAAAGGACTCTCCTCAAGATACGACTAATGTATGCCTAATGGCGACATCCGACAAGGTATCAAACGAAACCCTTGATGACTTCACTTTTGATGAACTTGGCGATGTTGTCACCGATTTACTTAATGATCACAAAAAGGTTATTGGTAAATACAAACGTGCCAAGGACAAAATCAAAAGTCATGAAGTCGAAATTCAAAGACTTTCTCTATTACTTGATAACATTAGAGACACTTCACCCACGGATGTCACTGAGGAGGTATCTAAGCTTAAAATAAGCTTACATGATGCCGAAACACGCATTGAACAACAAACACAAGAAATTACAATACTCAACACGGAGCTTACAGAAGAAAAGAGTAGACACAAGATTTCTATCACTAAGATATTTGGTTTGAATGCTAAGATTACTGAACTACAAGCTGTCTCTAAGAAACTAGAGACTAAATTGGGAAAACAGGTTGCTCAACCTCCAACCCAATTTCATGAGACACACACAAAGCATAATACCTCTCATACTAGTCACCCACGTCATCCACCTACAACACGTAACCATGCTTACATATACACACACTTTCACAAAGGACACAAACCACATGCACGTAGAAATAATTATCATATGTCAGAAAATCATCATGTTACACCTAGATATAATCATCACCATGTTGCACAAAGACACAATCAATATCATTCTACATATAGACAACGTCACTATGCCATACCATATAGACAATATCACCATGCCTCACCACATCACTCTATATATAGTCATCATCACCATGCTAATCCTACACATCATCATACTTCTGCTTATAGATATCACCAACATGCTCCTAATATAAATAGGAATGCTACATGTACTTATTGTGGTTTACATGGACACATATCACCACAATGTAGAATTAGAAGATTAGTAGATAGAAAGATATATGCATGGTTTCCAAAAACTAACTTTTCAGGACCCTCAAGAACTTGGGTACCAAAGGTCACATCTACTCTTGATGTAGGTGGACCTTCACTCCTCAACTACGAGTAAGTGGCTTCTCGATAGTGGATGCTCGCGACATATGACGGGAGACGCAAATCTTTTCGCATCACTATCGATGAAGAGAGAAGGATATGTATCCTTCGGCAACAACCTTAAAGGTTATATTATAGGTAATGGTAATATTGGTTATCCTCCCTCTCCCGTAATAAAGGATGTCTACCTAGTGACCGAGTTAAAGCATAACCTGCTCAGCATTAGTCATCTTGCTGACCATGGATATGACATTAACTTTGGAAAAAACAAATGCCTTATCTATGATAGGTCAACAGGAGACATCACTTTTGAAGGGGTAAGAGAGGATAATATTTATATTTTCTATTTGTCTGGAAATACTAACAATGCAGGTAGATGCCTATATGCTCATAAAGATGAACGATTACTATGGCACCAGCGTCTTGGTCATGCCAATATGGATACTATATCCAGGCTATCGACCAAGAAGCTAGTTAGAGGCTTGCCCGACATCACATTCAAAAAGGATACTGTATGTGCCGAATGTGAGTTGAATAAGGCAACCAAGTCATCTTTCCATTCCATAAACTCTATTTTGCCAAGTGTATGCAGACCGAGTTTGAGATGAGCATGATGGAGGAGCTCAACTACTTTCTTGGGCTACAAGTCAAACAAATGTCAAATGGAACCTTCATCTGTCAGTCGAAGTATACAAAGGACATGCTGAAGAAATTCGACCTTGACAACGTCAAATCAATCAGCACTCCTATGGCTACTTCAACCAAACTCGAACCAGATGATAGCGACAAACCTGTAGATCAACGTAAGTATCGAGGTATGATAGGCAGTCTTCTTTACCTTGCTGCTAGTCGTCCTGATATTATGTTTAGCGTTTGCCTATGTGCTAGATATCAAGCGAATCCTAAGGAATCACACATGACCGCAGTTAAGCGTATCTTTCGATACCTTAAGGTTACGGTTACAGTGGGCCTATGGTATCCCAAGTCAACATTATTTGACCTCATCGATTACTCTGATGCTGACTTCGCCGGATGCAAGGTCGACAGTAAAAGTACGAGTGGTACGTGTCATTTATTAGAAAAGGTTTTAGTCTCTTGGTTTAGCAAAAAGCAGAATTCTGTCGCACTATCCACAACAGAAGCTGAATACATCGCAGCTGGGCGTTGTTGTGCACAAATTCTGTGGATGAAGCAAACCCTTGAAGACTATAATTTATCTTTTATACATATTTCAATCTTCTGTGACAACACTAGTACAATAAATCTTACTAAGAACCCCTTCTGTCACTCACGCACGAAGCACATTGAAATACGACACCACTTTTTGCGTGATCATCCGCTAAATGGCACGATTAACTTAAAATTTATTGACACTGATCATCAGTTAGCAGACTTCTTCACCAAACCATTATCCGAAGAGCGCTTCAATTTTCTTTGTCGTGAACTTGGAATTTTAGATGAAGCTGTTATAAATTAAAATAAACCTGCGTAAATATCGAATATATTGTGATTCTCTTATGATGAACTTGCTATGGGTACAAGCCGAAAGGGTCCTTCTGACAACAAGGCGTAAAAGCCTAAGCGACACGGTGCACTAGTCCTCAGGACTATCTCTAGCTGGGATCCGGCCCCTGCAGCTAACCCATGGCAGCTTCAAAATATTGAATTATGATATAATTCCTTGTTTATTATACGGTTCATTTTTATTTATCACTTGCTGACATACTAATTTTTTAACCTTCATATTGCTGCTTTAACCTCACTATCTGTTGTATCTTGTTTACTTATTGAATCTCTTCTATATTTATATTCATGTCATATATTGGTTTTCATTTACTTAACCAATATTTTTCAATTTCTGCCTGATTCCTATTCTATGACTAGGATCCGAAATTCGGGCAGAACTCTGCCCCTACCAGAGTTCTGGCCGAATTCGGCCTGACTGTTCCAGAACCGGGAACAGTCCCAGCCGTTGATCAAAATGTTGATCCAATGGTCATTAATTGACCCGACCAAGAGAAACCCTCCCCATAATTTCGGTCTCTCTTCCCTCTCCTTTCTTCTTACCACCTTTTCCACTTCTCCAACTCAAAACTCTCTAAACCCTAACCCTAATTTCTCTTTTCTAGAGCTCCATTCTTCCCCAAACTCAAGGAGAAGGCTTATTTTTCAATTCTCTTTAATAGTTCTTCACTAGTTTGAGGTATAATTCCTTACTTTTCTATATCTCAAATTTCTTTTATTATCATCTATCTATTGTGTTATGGCTCCACGATTGCTCAACCACGGGAAGAGACTTCGGACCGAGGGCGCATCCTCGTCGAATGCTTCTCCTCCCGTTGAGCCGCCCGTTGCACCACCCGTTGCATCGGCCATTGAACAACAACCACCAATTCATCCGTTGTTCAATTCTCCACGTCCCCTTGATCCAAACAATTTTGACGACCGAATTTTTGTATCACTAGACGCATCTAATGATTGGTTTAGCAATTTTCGGACACGTCCGGTGTTTGCGGGACACCCCATCAACTTTACAATATTTTCTCAACATGATGCACTCTTTAATGATCTTTGCCTTGATGAACTTGTTACTACAAATTCGGTCATTTATCGTAGTGCCATTCAAATGTTTTACTGCAACTTGACCCATGATGACACTCATATCTATTCACGAGTTGCGGGAGTTGATATCTCCTTTGATGATTTTGAATTGGCCGAATATCTTGAACTTCAAGAGCCAAATTCTTGGGAAAAGCTTGTTGAAGCTAGATCCTTCCAATTTTTTGAAGGAATTTCACTTGAAAGATTCAAGGACGACTTGTGTAGCCCTAACACACGTCCTCGTAAGCTTTTAGCTAAATTCCTCAATCCCTATTTCTGTGAACTTTATCGGATTATTTTCAACACCATTCTACCCAAAGCGGGTTCTACCGATGAAGTCACTTATTTTGAAATATCGGCCTTATATCATCTCTATTTTCATGTTCCCTTCAATCTTTCACGCACAATGATGGATTGGATGATCAACTGTAGGAAGAAACCAAGATCCTTGGTTTATGCATTATACCTTCCTATGATCTTTCATGCGTTCCATGTACCCCTTGATGAGTGTCCATTCTTACCTGCCCCTGTCTTTCTCTCCAAGGCAAGGAGGCTTCATGCGGCCGTTGGCTCACCGGTCGTGTCTGAGCATTCTGATGATGAGCCAGATGCCCCTCCTCTCGGACAGGATCCTCCTCCTCCTGCCACTCTCGAGTCTCTTCAGACCATGCTCTGAGATCGTTTTACTTTGGAGGATGATCGTTGGACTCAGCTGGATTATCGGACCACATTACAGATGAGTGCTATCAGCAACTCGCTGTATGATATTCGGTATTCCATGTCTCGCCATCCTTCCATGCCCATTCCTATGGAGAGAGACCCCGGTCGTGAGGGATTCCGTATCTATGACCCTTGGGTTCGTCGTTATATGGATCCGGATGCGGCATTTGTGGACCCACGTCGCTCCTTTACTGATCCATCGGACGATGCCGGGCCCTTTCATGCTCGATGATGGTTATGGACTGCTCTTCGATGCTGCTACTGAGGATCTTCGATTATGATTTATGTATTCTGCTTTAGTTGCTTTTATGTACTTGATTTGTAGTAGACTTATTATGAGTTGTGCTTTTGAGACTTTGGTAGTTTGATTATCAGTTTCTATGTTATTATGACTCTTGGTCATTATCTTAGTTTATATGCAGTTTCTTCTCCTTTGCGTGTGATTGCCAGTTATCATTTATCTATCTCATATTGCTAAATTCCAAAAGGGGGAGTTATGTGTATATTCTGTTTCTGTTTCTGGTTGTTTGGTTTATATGTGCTTTTGGAAGAATATTATTAACAGGCCAACAAAGATTCACAACATTGTTTATGGGGGAGCTACTCTTAAGCTCGGCACTTATTATGGGGGAGCCATGTCGTTACATGTTCCAGGTATGGATATTGAATATACAATTATTATTTTGTCAATTATCAATATGGGGGAGATTGTTGACACAAAGTTACAGTCAACCAAATATTGATAACATTGACTAAATAATACTTGTGATAATTCAATACGACACACGATGACTACATTCTGCTCAAGCCAGACGACAGTTCAGTTTTGCAAATGCAAGTCATTTTCGAGTCTGTCCTTTTATATTTATTGAGTCTAGAATGATTGTAAGATGAGTTATGCTGGGCTCTTGAGACTCAACCCATAACCTATCCAAAATCCATAAAGCTCCACATCCAAAATTAGCCCATTGGACCCTTGGACCAATTCTGTGCTCTGGAGACAGAGTTCGGGCCAAACTCTGCCTCCACACAGAGTTCGGGCCGAACTCTGTCCCCTGAAAATCAGCACCCTAATTTTTAGGCCTGGCTGGTTGCTAGTTGTCCAACGGCCACATATTTGAAAATTCCTACCAGAATTCTGGCCGAATTCTGCTTGTTAAAAACCTATAAATAGGCCAAGAATTCTCTCATTTTCAATCATCCAATCTTCTCTTCTCTCTTAAGCTCAATATAAGCCATACCCTTCTTCATCTACTAGCCACATGTTTCCTAAGTCTCGAGTGCTCAGCATCTCTCAGTTAGGAGTCTTGTGCAAGAGTTCAAGAAGTCGCTTAGAAAATTCCAAGCATCGCCACTGCGATCCATTGTAAGAAGTTGACGTACTCTTCTGAAGAAAAGGCACGGGGTGTAACTACTATTTTACAAATAGTGGATTTAATCCTGAGCTAGATTTCTCAGGCCTGGACTAGTCCTCCACGAGGGAAACCAGGTTAAAATCGGCTGTGTTTGCGTATGCTTTCTTGCTCCTCATTTATTTCTGCATTTACTCTGATTATTTTTATTTTATGATAGAGTTAATTTTTTAATTGGATATTATCACTATAAACTCTATTCACCCCCCTCTAGAGTTGCCATCTGTTCTTCAACCCTCATCCTCTTAGTAGTAGTGCAGTAGGAGGAGCAAGGGAAGGAACAGCTGCGCTACGACAAGATAGCTGAAGATATTTGGACTCAGTGTCACGAGCGCAAGTGGATAGATCAATGTCAAAGTGCTGAAAGATGTCGAAAGAATCATCGCGTAAGCAAGGTTCATGTGCCTTTCGCGACAACGACCTATCATCTGAATAATAGTCTTGTGGACAGAAAGCGAAATCCTCTTATGAATATGATATAAAACAGACATTTCAAGGGTGGTCACATCATTCTTGAAAGTGAATTTGGATAAGATAGTGGAGTAGACGATGCGATGCAATTTATAGAAGAATAAGTTCAAATTTTTTGCTTTGAAATTTTCAGAACGAATTCGATCAGAAGAGCAGAGTTTATTTTTGAAGTTGTTTAAAGTTGTGTCTCCGGGAAATTCAAAATTTGTGATATCGTCTAGCGGAACACCTTCATTAAGAATATCAAGGATTTTCGCTAAGTCGGCATCATTGAATTGAATATCGATTCCAATGAGACGAGTCTTAACAGTGAAAGTGTCAAAGGTGAAATTACAGTAAATAAACAAATAACATTAGTTGCGATATGATATGAGTGAATGACAAGGTTGTGTAATCATAATACTTCAAAATAAGTTCGATGGGACAAAAAATAGTCCATTTGATAGGTGCGCCAGAGCATAGAGAAATCCGTATATCATAACAAGGATTTGTCAAGAGTTCCAAAGTAAAACCCATTGAATGCTCTGTCGTCCGATTGGATAGACGAAAAGAGTGATCCTTGGATAGGATCCAAAGATGAGGCTTCTTTGCTAGCTGCGGTCTTCTTTCTTTTGAAGGGATTATGAATCTTAGGCATGATTTCTAAGCAAAATATAAAAATTCACGAAATTAAAATAAAAAGAAACAAGAAGTTATACCTTCTAAAATTTGAGTATGTGGAAGCGAATGAGAATCTACACACGAACCCACAATTTGGATTAAAAACTCCAATAGACTTGATAGAAATCAAAAGATGAAAAATCTAAGGTTTGGAGCTCTCGGGCGCGGCTGCTGCCCTGAATGGAGGAGATGAAGGTGATGATTAGAAAGGGCCACATTCAAATCTGACCTAAAATTACCCGACACCAACAGAACTCAGGCCGAATTCGGTGTCAGTTCGCCTAGGTTCTGTTGAGACATTTTTTTGCAGAAAAATGTGTCACTTTATATTCATCAATCCTTTTTCAATTATTTAATTCAAAGTTTAGTTATTTTTAATTTCAATTAATATAATTAATATTATTTTATGAATTAAATTTTATTATACAGCAACTGTTTTAGATTAGCTATAGGGGTACTATCTCAGCTAATGAAGATTCATCGAGAAATGCTTAAGTACCGCTTCGCTTCGACCTTGGACGTGGTGACAAACGAACCCTTTTTAGGATTGTCTCGAAAACAGATTTTGTATATTAAAAATAATTAATAAAACAATATTAATTAATATTATAGACATCTAAAATTCCTAATTCTCGACATAAATAATTGAAACGATCTTCCGCTAAGAGTTTTGTAAAGATGTCAGCCAATTGGTTTTCAGTGTCTACATATTCAAGGTACATATCTTCACTTGTTTGATGGTCTCTAAGAAAATGATATCGAATCTCAATATGCTTAGTTCGAGAATGACATGCAGGATTCTTAGTCAAATTAATAGTGCTAGTATTGTCACAGAAAATAGGTATGTGTGAATACTATAAGCCAAAGTCTTCTAAGGTTTGCTTCATCTACAAAATTTGTGCACAATAACATCCTGCGACGATATACTCGGCCTCACTAGTTGATAATGCAACAGAATTTTGCTTCTTGCTAAACCAAGGGACTAGAGCCTTACTAAAAAATAACAAGTGTCACTAGTACTTTTTTTTATCTACTTTGCATCCAGCAAAATCAGCATCCGAGTAACCGATTAGGTCAAAGGATATGGTTTTGGGATACAATAAGCTGACAGAATAAGTGCCTTTAAGGTATCGAAAGATACGCTTAACTACGCACAAGTGTGATTCTTTAGGATTAGCTTGAAAACTTGCACACAAGCAAACACTAAACATTATATTAGGACGACTAGCAGTTAAATAAAGTAAACTACTATTCATACCTTGATACTTACGTATGTCGACCGGTTTGCCTTGCTCGTCAATATTAAGCTTGGTTGAATTTGCAATCGGAGTACCAAGAGGTTTGACGGTTTCCAGATTGTAATTCTTTAGAAAGTCTTTTATATTCTTAGCTTGATTAATGAATGTCCCATTGTTGGTTTGTTTGATTTACAGTCTAAGAAAGAATTTGAGTTCTCCCATCATGCTCATCTCAAACTCATTCTGCATACACTTTAAAAATTCTTGACAAAGAGACTCATCAGTAAATCCAAAGATAATATCGTCAACATAAATCTGAATTAAAAGAAAATTTTCTTTCAAAGATTTTATAAATAGTGTAGTGTCAACCTTCCCTTTTGTAAAACCTTTATCAAATAGGAAAAAGTTTAAACGATCGTACCAAGCACGAGGGGCTTATTTCAGACCGTATAAGGCTTTCTTCAACTTGAAAACATTGTCAGAGTTTTTAAAATCAGTAAATCCTAGAGGTTTAGCTACATAAACTTCTTTTTTTATAAAATCGTTAAGAAATGCACTTTTTACATCCATTTACAAAAAGTTTAAAATTGTGAAAACATGCAAATGCACATAACATGCGAATGGATTCTAATCTCGCAACTGGGGCATAGGTCTCATCGTAGTCGATACCTTCCTCTTGTTTGTATCCTTGACTTACGAGTCGGGCCTTGTTACGAGTAACTAAACCATTCTCATTGAGTTTATTTCGGAATACCCAATGGGTGCTAAAGTCCGGATGATCAATGGGCTTGGGAACAAGTTTCCAAACTTGATTACATTCAAATTGGTTTAATTCCTCTTGCATAGCATCTAACCAAAAAATATTGCTACATGCTTCATCAATAGTTTTGGGTTCTAGCTATAAAATAAATGTAATACAGAAAACTATATCTCTGTTAGAGAAACGAGTACTTACACCCATGGTAATCTCACTTATTACCAAGTCCTTGGGATGGTCAGTCATAAACTTTATTATTTTTAGCAGATCTCAAGGTAACTGGTTCCAGCTTCTGGTTCTGTACGTGCTCTGCTTGATGGATGAATGTTCTGTAGGTGCTATGCTTGGTGTACTGACATCTTCATCATCATCGTCGATTGTCTGTTGATTCAGTTTGTCAAAAGTAACGTTCATTGACTCTTCGATGATCATAGTCCTTTTGTTGAAGACTTGGTACCCTTTGCTTTTGGCCGCACAACCTAAAAATATACCTTCATCGGCCTTTTCGTTAAACTTTCCTAAATTATCTTTAGTATTAAGAATAAAATATTTGCAACCAAAGATTTTAACGTAAGAAACTGAGGGTGTTATATCAAACCATAATTCATAGGATGTCTTCTTTGATTTAGATCGAATTAGAACCAAATTGAGAAAATAACAAGCAGTATTGACAGCTTCAGCCCAAAAGTATTTATGTAGACTAAACTGGTTCAACGTAACACTAGCCATTTCAGATAGAGTCATGTTCTTACGTTCTACATCTTCATTTTTGTGTAGTCTTAGGGCAGGAGAACTCATACAGATAACCATGTGTGTCACAAAATTGCTCAAACTTTGCATTCTCAAATTTGTCGCCATGATCACTTCGAATACAAGTGATCATGAATCCTTTTTTATTTTAAACTTTCTTGCAAAAGGAGACGAATTCAGACAATGCATCATTTTTGCGAGCAAGAAAATATATTTACGTGTATCTAGAGAAATCATCTACTATTATAAAAGCATATAACTTACCACCTAGGCTAGCAATTTTACTAGGTCCAAATAAATCTATATTTATTAATTGTAGAGGTCTAGTGGTACTTACAGCATTCTTGGACTTAAATGTGGATAGGGTAGCTTTGTTCTTTTCGCATTCACTACATACAATATCTTTCTTGAAGGTGATGTCCGGTAAGCCTCGTACTAATTTCTTTGTGGATAGTCTTGAAAATGTATCCATATTTGCATTACCAAGTCTCATATGCCATAGTTAACTATCATCATTCTTGACAATTAAGCATCTACCTACTTTGTTAGCATCTTCCAACAGATAAAAAAAATATATATTTTCTTTCCTAATACCTTCAAAGATAGTACTACCAATTGAGCTATTAACTAAGTACATTTGTCTTTGACAAAGTTAATACCATAACCATGATCAGTTAAACGACTTATGTTGAGTAGTTTATGTTTTAACCCGATTACTAGACAGACATCTTTAATCACAGATAGGGAGCCTTACCAATATTGTCGACACCTACTATATACCTTTTAATATTATTAACAAAGGAGATGTTTCTTTCTTTCTTCTTCAACAGGGTTACGAATAATGAAGCGTCACAGGTCATGTGCCATGAGCAACTGCTGTCGAAAATCTATTTGATTTTAGCATGCGTAGGGTGTTCTACCTACAAGAGAATTTGCAGTTGAAACTTTTGGTACATATTTCTTGTAGAATCCTAAAATGTTTCTTTGGCATCCACGCACATAACTTCAAATCAACTAGCTTTCTTACTCTACATGCAGGAAAGATATGACCAATGGTGTCACAATAATGACATCTAGCATGTTGAGTGTTAGATGCAGTGTATCGTGCATGATTTGTAGGTCTTGGTCTTCTAGTCGAATATTTGTAATAAAATGCATGCCCATTAGTCGTCTTGGACAAAGATTTGGGTGGGTTTGGTCTGAAAAGTTGGGTTTGACAGCGTTCTGGCGTTTCGGTAAATGACACATGTTAGGGTAGGAAGCAGCAACCTCAGGTTATTTCTCTAACCTAATTTCCAACATTTTGGAAGTGTCGTACAATGTATTGTAGTTAGCAGTGAGTGCATCATTTCTCACTAGTGCTTGCTGAAGACATTTCTTCTCTTTGAGTAAGTCTTCGTCTAATTTGGTAATAGTCTTGTCTTTCTCTTCGGATAGCCTTGTGGTCTTGCGTAACTACAACTTGACAGAAGAAAGCTTACTTACCTCACTAGAATTATAATTACTTCTAACCTCAGCTAGTAGGTTGGTAATATTCCTATTTCACATTTGTACTCTTTGAGTACCTTCTTAGAGTTTTAGTATTTGCTACGTACTTTTCCTTAGTCACCTAAGAGGTCACTAAAGGCTTCACCTAACTGTTCAAAGGTAAAATTATCATATGTATCAAACAGGGTATTAATGTTTACCTGATCATATGCAATTAAGCATACATTTGTAGCGTCACCTGATTGTTTATCATCTGAGTTGTTGGCTTCACTTTCATGCCATATGCTTGTGTTAGCATATCTCCTGGATATTGATTTCTCAGGTAACCCTTTTCATACTTGTTACTTTTCCTGGTTGATGATAATGCTGTCGGACAGTCCTTCTTGATGTATCCTTTCTTCTTGCAACCGTAGCAAATTAGATCTTCTTCGTTGTTGCTGTTGTGCTCTTTTGTTCTTCTATTGAATCTCATGAACTTCTTGAACTTCCTTACTACGAGAGCTTGATCTTCAGAGTCAGAGTCACTGTCGTCGAAATTATATTCGACAGATCTTCTGTGTTGAGCTTTGAGGGTAATCGACTTCTCCTTTGGTGCAACTTCTTCAAAGTCTTAAAGTATCTTCTCATGAGTGAGTAGCCTACCCATGACTGTTTCAAGTGACATAGTAGTGAGGTTGTTTCTTTCAATAATTGTAGTAGCCTTTAGAATCCAGTTCTTCGTGAGAGCTCGTAGAAGTTTGCGAATCTTCTCATGGTTACTATATTTCTTGCCTAGAGAAGACAAAAGGTTTACAATATCCAGAAACCTTGTAAACATGTGAGTGATGGATTCGTTTGGCTTCATCTTGAACGTCTCATAATCCTGAGTAAGTCGACTGATCTTTGAATCCTTGATTTGTGTCGTGCCTTCGTGAGTAACTTCGAGATTTTTTCACACTTCATTGGATGTTGTGCATGTAGATACCCTATTATGTTCAGTCATGTCTAAGGCATAAAATAAAGCATTAATACATATTGCATTGTAGTGAATAAAATTAGATAATCATGTCTCATCGCACAAATAAAAGCATCAAAAAATATGATAAACAACTAGATTATTGAATCCTTTGAGAGAATATACCAAAATACTCCTTCTGGACGACTAGAGCACATTCACACAAAGAGTAGTCACTATTGCGAGTCTGAAGCTGGTCTTCCTAGGGGTTGTAAACTTTCTGAACCTGGGGATAGTCCTGGGGTAGTAATCCTCCTAAATGTGAGAGGGTAGTATAGATTCTAACTACACAGTTCAATATACTAATCCTTTTATCAATCACAGAGAAGTTAGTGTTTATTCTATTGGTGATGAACAGGATGCAACTGTAGGAACGAAATGTAAATCACTATACTCTAGAGGGGGTGAATAGGATAGGAAGCAGAAAATTAGCTATAAAAAATAGTTAGCAACAAGATCACAGAATATATATATCACAGATATGTAAATGAAAAGTAGAGAGCAGAGAGAAAACGCAAACACAAGGATATATACTGGTCTTTCTCTTATGAGGACTAGTCCAGTCGGAAGAACTCTAGCTTCCAGTTGAAATCCACTATGGAAAAATGCCAGAAATTTTCATACGAAGTTTTTGCAACCTCTACAATGCGAGCTTTGATCCGAAGTACTCGACCAACTTTAATTGTGAAGTATCTTTCTTCAATCAAGCCTCTGATTACAATCACTCTGAAACTTCTAGACTATACCGCACTGGCAGATCGACTAAAGGATTATAACTGGCTTGGAATTTGAAAATGAAAGAGCTTAGAACACTTTGGAAGAATGTATTAGGATTAGATAGAAGAGAAGAGAGAGGTGTGTTGAAATGATAGAAATTCTTCTCTATTTATAGGTTTTCAAAAGACAGAATTTGGGCAGAATTCTTTAAAAGAATCTCGACAAATAGTCGTTGCATCCGTAACTGCGGGGAGGCCAAGTTCAAAATCCAATGGACACTAACCGAACTCGGGGCAAATTCGGGCTGAACTCGGGCCAAATTTACTTGGTGTTCTGTTAGGAATTTTGCAAACTGGTTTTAGCTTTTTTAGAAGTCAAGCAGTTATGAGCTTTTACAAATAGGTTTATTTTCAAAATAAGGATATTTTGAAAACTTTTTGGGGTATCCTATATGCCAGTACGAATTGGTGTGCATAGTATTCCTAGACTCAATAAATAATAAAAATTACATTGATAATGGAAATACAGACTCAATGGCAAAATGACTTCTTGTCTTGAACGGCAGTAGTACAATTCTCAACAATTGTCCAAGTAGCCCTTATAGCAAGACAAGATTAGATCAATTATTAAAATTAGGTTTGACCATGACCAATGGACCAACAACTACTACATCGCAAAACAACGAATACAACTTGAATCTCTTAAGGCCGCATTCAAAGATATGCATACCATGATACAGAATATGCATCAAAAGATGGCAGTTCAATAAAATACTACAACAGCACCAGTACATGTTTCCACAATAATGCAACCATCTATGAATGTGCAACCACTTGGCAATGCAAGCCCAGATCAAGACGTCAACAATGAGTCAATAGCTCCTCCTCTCAACCCTTTTGTTGCTAGTGGTGGTCCTACAGCTGTGGTGGTACAAGTTCAACCAACATCTCTCCAGTCAGCTGCACTTCCTCAACTGGATGAGACATAGTAGGCTATCGGGGTTCAAACTAATTTCCCATTGATAAGTCAACGATATTGAAAATTGTTTAGCCATAACTAAACTATCTTTAATATTCTAAAATAATTAGTAAACAATTATTTAAATTATCAAATATTCATGATCATGAGTCGAGGGTCGATAATATAGAGCATTGGATGCATACAAAATTATTTGGGACTCACAAGATGGTAATGTTGATAGTTCGTTTTAGGGAAAAAATTTATCCTTCAAAGATCGAATGATTCAAGCTTTAAAACAGCAAAATTATGAAAAACTTATTGAACTAGAATTGTAGGTAGTCGAAATACGACTGATTTTATATATGATATCAATGGTAAAAGTGAAGTTATATGGTTCAAAACTGTCCCGTAATGAACAATACCGATTCTGGACACTTTGTTAGAACGTGTGCCCAACAAATATAGCAAGAATTTTGACATAAAATTTTATATGAAGTAGACACATAGAAGAACCTAGTATTTTTGGTCCCACAATGTTTTGATGTCTAGAAGTGGAGAAAATGCAGTCGCAAGATGGCGCACCTTCTGTGACGTTCGAACAACACATTAGGGGTGTCTTTGGGCAGCTGTTGCGACTTGTAGGAGTTGTTTCAGGTGGACGGCCTTGGGAAGTTGGAGGGGGTCTTGGGCAAGTCGGTGCTGAGGTTTTTGGGCTGGAGGTCGTCGACAATGGTGAGAACAGCAGCGAGAAGAAGAGATGGCAGCAGCAGTAGTTCGAGAATGAAGGGGCTAGATTTTAGGGTTTATGGAGAGGGTTTTGGGTAGGTTTGTATGTTATATATATAGGGTTGCTATGGGAGGTTGGTTATAGGATGTTCTAGTGCGGGTAGGGTTTAGTATTGATGGATTTTGGAAATCAAATACATGCGAGATTGACATATGAAGATACAAGTTTCCAAATTTAGAAAGTTGCATTGATTGAGTTTTCCTAATAGATTTGACCCAATTTAAAGTCTAAAAAAATATGAAATAAAAATCTAGGATGGCCCTATCTATGTAGGGATGACCCTAACAAGTCATCTATAACTTATTAGACAAGGTTAGGCTCAAGAAAAATAACCCGATTGGGAAATAGGATTAAAATGTCACATAAGGGGTCTTATGTGCCATTTGAATTTAAATAGCAAATGGGGTCTTGACTAAGTGGGACACCCTAGGCATGTGTGTCATAGGCATAAAAATATTTGAATTCATATATTGGGTCGTTTAGGTTGGATCGATATCGAGTCCCGAATTCAAGTTGGAAGTTACTACAAATCTCACGGTAGATAACTTTGTGGCCTAAATTGACCCCAAAGTTATGCAAAACAAATAGAATACAAGAATACATATTTGAGTGGGACATAATATACCAAATCGAAGATAAATTTGTCTAGGTCAAAACTCATAAAGGAAGTTTCTAGAGTTAGGCATTTTTTGTGCTCCCAAAATCAAACCTACGAAAGTGTATATTTTATGATCATGAATAAAAGTGAAAAAATATATATTAATAACTATATTAAACAAAATAATAAAAATAAGTTAAAAAAATAACTCTAAAAATTTAGGCGGCATACAACATACCCACATTAAAGAATTTCGTCCTCGAATTACACTATCTTATGGTATAAGGAAACTAAACATATAAGATTTCTAGAGGATGCTAATACCAATGGGTTTTAAATTATCATAATCTAGGTTTACATATTCTAATCATATATCCTATCATTAAAATAATATAACATCCCTATATCAAACTTGGAGAATAGATGCTATATCGCATCGATATAGTAATATATCCTTTGGCTAGGTTTTGACTAAAGGACTCTATGTCACAACCTTGGTTCATAGGCTAACATAGCAAAATAGCTCAACCCTTCAAACAAGGATAATGGATAAATCATGCACCATAATAGTCCGTGTCCCTAGGCTGCTAACAGAAACAAGAAATCATCCTAAATTAGGCTTATGATCAGCTAATCATTAATATATGGTAGACTCTCTAATACTCCTATCTATGGAATTCTACCCCCCCTTAGTTATTTATCTAGTCCTATCAAGTGTGGATTCCTAACTTCTCCCCATAAGAATTGTAAGTCCCATGAATTTAGGGCTTATTTTTTTTTTCAATTTTATAAATCAATTATTTGCAATAGATATTATTATTTGATAATTATTTGATTTAATTTTCTTTTCCGTAACTTTGACTTCTAGAGCGTCAGGGATGCCAATCTCTGAAAACTCTCTTCATCAGTGTGTAGTAGACAAGATTACCTTCATGTTGATATATCATATCACATCCAAACTTGTTCTCTTGTACTCTTTTTGCTTCACACAACTTTGGGTCAATTTAGACCATTTGATCATTAATTAATTATTAATTGATTTTTCTACTTTTATCTTTGATCATCATATGCACGTTACCGTGACTTTTAATTTAGGAGCACAAGGCTAGTCATTTTCTTGAAACCAACTCCTCATACATGATCTACTCGAGACGCTCTACATCCATGACCTTCGTGTCCTACTCAGACACACTATTTTGTGCTTTATTTGCTTCGAACAACTTTTGTGTCAATTTAGGCCAATTAATTATCCATCGTAAAATGTGACCCGACTTCCAGTTTAATTTCGGGACCCGACATCGATCCAACCTAGTCGACCCAAAATATGGACATGGACCACACGAAGCCTACTATCCACCTGACACTTGTGTCCTATTTATTTGAGCCCCTACATGCTACTTATTTACCCATGATCATAAACACCTAAAAATTAAATCATTTATTGCACCAAGTCCGTTTAGACCGACCCGGCTCAACCAAACCCAGTCCAAGCTTCATGTTACCCTCCCTCATGACACCGTCACTCTCTTTGCCCTTGAAAAATATTAAATATCTAGACTATCTATTCAAATATTTCTTGGATAACCCTCCCTTGATTTAAATCCCTAAGAATAATATATTTCCTACATTAATCTTAGGCCTTGGATTCCTCTCTACCAATCCACACCACTTATTCCCACATCCTCAAACACCCAGCACCCCTACATTGGCCGGCCCTAATTTTTAGGTGGAGAATACTTCCCTCTCTCCTCCTCTGACAGCACACACATACCTTTCTCTCTTTCTTTCTAAATATTTTTACTCACACCTCTCTCTCTTCAACTCTCATTTAAACCAACAGCTCTCTTCTTCTTCCTTCCTCCTACTTTACCTCCACCATAAACATCAGCCATAGCTACCAGCCTTCTCCCGAGCTTAACCCCAACCACCACCAACAACATTCCTCTCCTCCTCCTTCTTCTTCCTCATCATCTACAACACCATCACCATACACCACCAACCACTCCACCACCACCACCAGCGATCCGCCACCATCACCACCCTCGCCTTGCCCCTGGCTGCTCTACCGTGCCTCCACCAAAGCAGTAGCTAGCAGCAGTAGCTGCGGTGCTGCAGCAGTAGCAGCCAGCAATGGCCGCAGCAGCAGCACGCGGTTCAGGCGCTGCCACCGGCCGCCGCCGCCGTGTCCGACCACCCTCTGGCCCGGCGCCCCTTCGGCAAGCCTCCCCTCGCTGTCTGCCCTCCTCTCCAACGTGTATCGGGGTCGATTCGTGCGTTTGGCGCGGGATCTCGTCGGCGCGTGCTCGGAAACGAAGTCAGAAGTTCGTTTCGAAGCAGCAACTTCGTGCACATTTTTCGGGAAACTCGACCGTTCGATCGGCGAACTCTAACCTCCGTCACAATCTCGGTATATCCCTCTTTGCTGCCCTCAAGTTTCGTCCGTTAATTTTATCGTTTGATACATCAAAATCGGCCACCAAATTGACGCTTTAAATTGTGTTATTTTTGGACAGTTTTGTGGAGCCAAATTCGTCTGTTCATATCTCCTCCGTCGTAGGTCCATCTGGTGTGCCACTGGTTCCTATGCACTGCTGGTATAACCCTCTTCCTATCTCTTAAGTTTTGTTTCATTGTGAGCACGTTTGATTGGTTGAATTTAACGCCAAAGTTGGCCGTCCGAATTCGTAATTTCCAACTTGTTAAATTCTATTTTTGAACCCGGGACTCCAGATTCAATTTCTGACACCACCAGTAGACTCGTGGCTTCGTTCTGGCACATTTTCATATATAGTTTGTTAAATTTGGAGGACGTGGGCCCTGACACGCATTTCGGAGCAAAGCGGGCCCTACAGTCCGGGTCAACGGGGCTCTTTGACTTTGGCTCATCGGAATCCGATTCTGGATATACCAATTGAGTTTGTATCATCATTATGAACTCGTTGACATATAATTTGCTAGGTTTTAGTGGACATTGGTCCGACACGTATTTTTGTACAAGTCGGATACCAATATCCGTGTCAACGGATTATTTTGAGATCAGCTCATCGGAATCCAATTCCGGATATACCATTAAGTTCGTATCATCATTCTGGACTCTTTGACATATAATTTGCTGAGTTTTGAGGACATTAGCTCCGGTACGCTTTTCTATACAAATTGGAATTTCAATGTCCTGGTCAACGAACCAAATTAAGATCGGGTCAATAGAATCCAATTCTGGATATACCGTTGGGTTCGTATCATCATTCTGGATTCATAGACATATAATTTGTTAGGTTTAGTGGACTGGCACCCTTGCACATTTTCGATGCAAAGCGGGTCCGACATGGACACCGTTTTGATCCGAAATTACCTTTTTGTCCCTGTGTCCAAATTGGACTTATGGATAGGCTATCCTAGTTGATTTGATCATTCTGAACACGTTGGTGATATTTTTTTATCATCCGACAATGTTTGTAGATATTTTTCTGTGTACTACCTTTTATTATAATTAATTATTATTAAGTTTGTATTTCGAAATTAGTACAACGAAACTGAGATCAGTCTATTCCAGTGATCTCACATCGCTGAAATTGGCAAGATGATCATGTGGATCACTGTGATAAGATTATTAACCTTGCCATTGATGATCTTATCTCGATTTGCGTATCGTAGGTTTCGATGTACGAATAACGAGGTACAACTTGATATTTTAATTCTTAGATTAGAGTTGATCCTGTTTGACCAAGATATACGGTATCTTGGTAGGTAAATATTAGAAATACTATACTTAGGCTAGTTTTGACCTCGGTTGACCAAGTTTGACTGCTTGACCAAAAGTCAACTATCAGTCAATACTTGGCCTAGAAATGTCTAGAACTTGACCAGAGTTGAACAATTGATCAAAAGTCAACTGTAAGTCAACCTTTGACCCAGTTTGACCTTGTTTGACTTGGTTTGACTTCCTGTGACCTAATTTGAGCTAGTGTGACTCAGTGTGACCTAGTTTGACTTAGTTGGACTGAGATTGACCTAGATTACATAGCTTATACTATATAATCCTGCCTAACACTGTTGAACCCTAATTAGCTTATATATATCTCATCTCTAGGTTTGTGGCATCACTTTGAGCATCGACCCCATTTGATAGCTCAGGACCGCATGCGAGTACATTCACTAATAGTTTTCATTGTCTTGATATCTGCTTTATCCGATTCAGTCGTAGTATCTTACTTGATTTCCAACACGATGGTTCACGGACTAGTATACGTCGGATCATGACATGAGATGTTGTTCCTAGATTTTCTTGGTATATTGGTACATTTCCTGTCTTGTTTCCTGTACTTGTATAGACACCAATTCCTGAGAGGGAGTAGCTACCCTCTTAGGGAATCCTGTGTCATGACGTGTCATATCCGGATCGATTATACTACTCGGAGATGAGAAATTATTAGGGGCTATGTTATAAATACCATCCTGTCACTATATTCTTGTGCTTGCGCCACTGTCTCCTCACGTAAGGTATAGCGAGATCTTATTCCTTGTGCTCGTTATCCAGGTTGGCCGACATGACCATTTCCAGTAATTTTTATGTGATTGTTGGGCCAAGTGGATAGCCTGTCCTATTTTTCTAGCCGATCACATAACGCTCAAATAATTTATGGCACATTTTATATTTATTTTATTACATCATATATCCTACTCAATTCTACATTCAGTACTTTTCTCACCATGTTATGATATTCAGTACTCGCATGTTCTACATGATCTTATGCTAGACCTTGATTGGAGGCTAAGTTCTGTTCAGGAGAAGGGTTACAACCCCGGTCCTTGTCTGGTTTACGGGTTGTAACTTGGCTTCCGGAATAGCTCCCAAGTCAACTTATCAATTGTCATCCTATTCAGTACTTACATCCTGTTATATATTTTCTGTTGATTTTGTCTTGTATTTTATTATACCGTCTCTTATAGAATTTGTCAATTCATATGGAACTGCTGTTAGTGTTTGTACTTGCTCATTTTTTCGACAGGATAATCTTTGATGTTTATAGAGTACATGTTAGGTGATTGCTCTACCTTTTACCGGGTATGGCCAGGATAGAGTTTGATAAGACATTACCCCTGTAGCCCGTAGATGATATAGCCCCTATTTAGACTGTTAGATAGGTTTGCCTGGACTGCTATCCAACTAGTGTTTTAAGACTGTAGTTTTTATATTATATTTTGAGTTTCTGTGATATGTTTATATCTCTGAGCTTGTGTTGGATCTTGAACTCCTTTCCAGTTTTTCTTTCTATCATATTTCTATTTCGTGCTATCTATCCTAGTTTGTCGTGTGATTGAGTTATGCCATATTATACCTCCGTACGGAGATGACAGGTACCCTTATTTTGTCTAGTTATAGTATTTATAGCCGACCTATACAGCGTTCTACCGCCGATTCTACGGCGTAGGCTGGATGTAACCACGTACTCGTGCCCCTAATCAGGGTACGGGTCGTGACAAGAATCTTTCAAATTCTTAGTTAAGGACGATGTGGCTACTATAGGCATGACTATGAAACTCAAAAAAAATAATATAGCCTTAAAATCAATAATAGGTGTAACTAAAATAATATCTGTTATAGCTACTTTCTTAAGCTCATTCTCTATTGGTGCCATAACATAAACCTAGCCAATTCTCTATTCTCTATGTGCTGGTAGCCTCAGAACTGTAGTTGCCTGAGCAGGTGGTCCCGGTCCTGGTGGTGCTGGTAGTGCTAGCCTCGGATCTAAATGATGTGGTCTTTCACTCTACTGTGGACACACCATGGCACGATGCTGGTCAGATCTACACCGCAAGCATTGTCCTAATCTTCTCCGACAATCTCGCTGAATGTGTCCCATTTTGCCACAATGATGACAAGTCGAAGCTCCTTTGTATGGTCCAAGGCGACCTTCTGCTGGAGATGTCCTTTTGGCCGTCTACTTGGTCTTACATGCTATCCTCAAGTTTAAAATATGATATAAAAGAAACTAATCAAACATGATTTCTAAAGGACACTACTACTATTGGAATTTTAAGTTCACACAATCTACCAGGAAATAAGGTACCCTTAGTTCTAGGTCCATCTTAACTTATGTGATGATAACAACAAAATTCAATATCAAGAACAGTACAACTTTCTATATGGAATACAAAACTTAGGTATTGTAGAATAAAATCAAGGCTTTCTAAGGAGTCATAAGTACCGTCATGGTGCTATTGGGGAGCAACTCTAAACGGAGAAATTATAACTAACTCAACATTATTCCTATATAGGCCAGGTCTTCAATAAAATTGAAGAAAAATAATACAATACTTCTTCTGACTGTCAACAAGCTATACAATTCTTACAAGTATTCCTAAAATTTTGCACCTATCTGCTAGACAATGGTCGAGGCTGAGCTGAACAGATACACATACTTATTAGTCAATCTTTTAGTCATGGTGTTTTATAGATTATTTCAAGGCTAGTCTTACCATATATAAAGATATCGCCTAATCTAACTTAAACCTTAACACTCTATCTAATACTTCTAGGTCACCTATCATGATAATAGCACTCGATAAAAATCCCGCTAATACTTCTATTCAAGGTTATATCATAGGTAAAGGGTAGCATAGGTTAGTCTAGTAATCTTAAGGTCTCTTGTTAGGGTCAAATCCTACAATATACTCTATTCTAACTCCATCTTAGGGGAATATCTATAAAATTCTACTCACCTTAGCTATTTACCTACTCCTATCAAGCATGTGTTCCTATGCCCTCTAAGTAAAAATTTCTACCACAGAAGAATGCTACTCCTACCTACTCGGTCAATATAGTATAGGTGTCTATCTCTACCATACTCGTCCGTAAACAATCATTCCCTATAATATTATAACCCTCTTACTTCTATCACACATTATAAACAAAATAGTTCATTAAGCATCGATGTTTGGTTTTTCGAAATTAGAAAAGATGAGAATTCGATACAAGAAGTTCAAGAGAGGTATGTTCGATTACAAACACGAGCTTTAAGGGTGATAGAAGATATCAAAGGAAATTCAATAGTAATTGTGGATTGAGATTCTAATACACTATCCTATTACAGGCTCATTCGGTACAGTAACGTAATTAAAACGATTTAATCAGGACCTGCATGGGACACCACAAAAATATTGCACGCCCACACTACAAGAAAAATGATCATTTACGGTGCGCAAAATGTGTCGTAAATGATCTTTTACGGCGTACATTTTGGTGCCGTAAATGATCCTATTATTTACGGCGCGTTGAAAGACGCCGTAAATGTAAACAAATTAACGTCGTAATTATTTTTTTCACAAAATTTCGACAACCATTTACGGCATATTTAGTGTGCCGTATTTTCTCTTTCACGGCATACATTTGTGCACCGTAATAGATATTCGCGCATGGTCAAATACGGCGTATATATGCACGCCGTAATAGCTATTCCCGCGGGATCAAATACGACGTACATTTTGATACCGTAAAAGATATTTTTGACAAATTATGTTTGCCATTTATGACATATGTAGCGTGCCGTAAATAATTTTTGATAAAAAATTTCATATTATTATTATTATTATTATTATTATTATTATTTCCATACCAATCCTTATTTATTTAAATAAGGATATCAATGGTAAACAAAGAATATAACATAGCAAAATAAGTTAAAGAGATAGTTGACTTATATATAATCCCAATCAAACTACAAAAGTGAAAAATAATTCAAATAAACCCAGACACGTGAGATCATAAAAAATAATCGGATTCAGTAGACAAAATACATTAATAGCAACAAAAGACAATGCCAAAGTATATCATGTCTTGCATGAAATAGAAAAACTATTGTAGTACTGAATTAAGAACAGTACAATATTTTAATACAAATTGAGCTTGTTTCATACTTTGCCCTACTTTGGAAAAAAAATGTAAATTGTCTTCTATGACAAATTTCAGCTCAAATGGTTGCAGAGGAGAATTTTCAAACACAAGACACAAATTTTTCCATTGATTGATAACCTGCACAAACACAAAATGTGTTTTAGTTCATTGTATCCAATTTGATGTATATATAAGCACAACAATGAAAAAGGCTGCATAAACTAGCCAACTACATTTCCAGGTACCTTTCCAGGTACCGAATGCTACATAAATATAACCTGTACAAACACAATTTTTTTCATTAATTGCCAACATCTGTCGTGGGGGTTGAGGGGCAGTCGGGTACATCTATTCAAATTGAACCAAATGACCAAAACATTACATTTAACCTTCATATTAAGGAAGTCTGAATTGAAAAATCATTAAAAAAATTGACAAATTTATCATGGTCCATCTATGCAAGAGGAACCTCTGAGCTAGTGCCAACTTCCTAGACTAAGAAACCATGTGCAGGTTTTTTTAGTGGATTGCAGGGGACTAATTTTACTAGTTATGTAAATTAAGATTGTGTAACCAAGGAGATGAGGAAAGATGATAATATTTTGATTATAGAAATGCTTTCATTAAGGCTCAACATAAGTTTGCTTGACATTACAGCAAAATATACATTGTGTATATGACAAATTTGTATTGGCCCAATGGAATAAATCAAAAACTTTGTAAAGTAACGATCCTTCAAAGCATTATTCTCACAACATGCTATTCTAACTAGCCATAATACAATTGTTGACGAGCAGACAAACATGAAAACTTCTATAGCTGCAGTATACTTTCTCCTACTCATCAAATCTATTAAACTTATAACATGAGGAATTGCAACATGAACTCCGAAAGCACAACTAGAGTTTGATATGAGAGGTATAATCCCAGCCAATTTGGTGTTGAACTCAGGAATGGTCTGTGCAGGTTAAATGTTTCACCTATGCACAGGTGTGCACAGGAAAGTACATGGGACAGCACGGAATGATGTTGATTCCAATAGTAGGAGGGGTTCTTGCATCGACCTGCATTGGCATAAGTGAAAAAGAGTGCACAATAGTATTAGGAAAGGGTAGTCGGGGGCTGTTGGCATGTACAGGCTGTATAGGGAAGGAGATGGACTTGCCAATAGGTGTAGGTAATAGAGTAGTGTGTGTCGCGTAGAAGAATAGGTGTAGACTGAAACCCATTGTCGCGTAGAAGAATAGGTGTAGACTGAAACCCATTGGCGTTCAGATGTGGGTGTGGGTACCAAAACCTGTAGGTAATTGGCATTTCACAGATGCGTGTGTACAATTTGTGAAAACAGTAGATAATATTGAATCACCATAAATTCTTAGGTAATGTATAACTGGAAAATGGTATCAACAAAAGTGGATCCCTTCATACGGTTCAGATATATATAAGGTTCATGGCATGCAAAAATGAATACCGTAATTAAGTTATCATTCACGGCGCAGGAAAATATGTGCCGTAAATGCATTTGCAATGACGGCGTGCGGGTAAAACACGCCATAAAAAAACAAAAATTGACTCTTTTATGGCACGCAAAATTGCACGTTGTAAAAGAGTGTCATTTACGGCGCACAGGCAATGCGTGCCGTAAATTGTGCGCAATAAATGATCATTTTTCTTGTAGTGCCAGTTCTAAAATATGGAAATGAACATGCCAGTTGTACGGCACGAATAAGTATTTCCAATTTAATGGACTTATCCTAATCGTAGTACGCTGAATAGTATCCTAACATATGCTAACTAATCTATCTCACCTATGTCTCAATCCACAATAATGAACAAAATCAAAAACAAATAATATATGTCATGGTCTACAGCCCATTAGCATATATGTTTGGAATTGATCCGAAGAATAATAGAGGTCTAGTAAAACTAGGCTAAATACGCAAGATATAACAGGACAGGATATAGAAAGCACAAGAAAATGATAAACTAGCACTACAAGTAATACCTGAACCCTGCAGCCAAATCATACCATCCACATGTCTATACTATAAGCTCAGCAACAACCTGGACCTAGAGAGATCACTAGGTCCTCAGAGGGACATAATAAGATACAACAACTAGCCATAACAAGAACAGTAAAAATAATGTACATGAACATGAATATAATTGACAAGATAAACTATCCATCTAAGTGTAATACACTTGAAGACTACTTTGGAATCGCACAAGAAGGTAAGGAATGATATTAGCGTAACTAATGTCGCGAATATACTAGCCTACTCCCGCCCAGTCTGGAGACTAGTCCGTAGATGATAATAGAATATCCACTAGTATAGCCTATACCAGGGCAACACTGTGGCTAATGAGAATAAGGTAATCCCGTGTGCCTACTAATAGTCTTTCCTGCCCAGTAGTAGTACAAGATCATGTTTATGACTCACATGACTCGTATCTCACATGCATGCCCTCGAACTAACACAACTAGTCATACATGATCCGTCACACGAATCCCTTACACCGGCCAAGTACAGGATGCGTGCCAATACCAAAGAAACTTTTACTCCAAGTATCGTGTCATGTCATTAGTCATGTCATAGAAGTCATTGAAGAATAACTTCAACACGAGAAAGTCTACTAGTTACATACACACCCACTATATATCATCAATGGCATCCTCGACGGCACCCAAGTCACAATTGGACGCACTCCTAACACACAACAACACGTCCATGTATAGCAAAAAATAAAATAAGATTACAGTGGCATAGTAATTTTTCTGGAATCGTAGCGAAGGAATAAAGTTCTGGTCCGGCTTCAACCTCAGTAGTCACAAGCTTACGAACTCCTATAAATAATAATAACTAACATTAATAACCACACTATCATGATTACGATCATCGATATATATAATACCTAGGTTTAACTATCTATATACTAGTCACAAGTAGTCAAAATACATACTAGTCGAAATGCTCCTCATAGGACTAATAAAATTCCACAAAATATAAATATGAAATATTCAATATTAATTCCTGCATAAATCTCTATAATTCAAAAATATATATTATATACTTATTATTGCTTAAAAGCTCATTTAGAAATCAATTCATAATCAAACTAATATCCCCATTGATAAATTAGCGATATTAGAAATTGTTTAACCATAAATAAACTAACTATAAAATTTTGAAATAATTGGCAAGTAATTATTCAAATTATAAAATATTCATGATCATGAGTCGAGGGTCGATAATATGGAGCATTGGATGCATACAAAATTATTTGGGACTCATAAGATGGTAATATTAATAGTTCGTTTTACGGTAGAATTTTGTCCTTCAAAGATCAAATAATTCAAGCATTAAAATAACAAAATTATCAAAAACTCATTGAACAAGAATTGTATGTAATCAAATATGGCCATTTTTATATATAATATTATTGGTACAATGAAGTTATATGGTTCAAAACTGTCTCGCAATGGATAGTATCAATTCTGGACACACTTTGGTAAAACGTGTACCTCGACCAATCTAGAAAGAATTTTGACATAAAATTACATATAAAGGTATTATACACATAGGGAAACCTATAATTTTTGTTCCCACGAAATTTCAATATCTAGAAGTGGAGAAAATGCAGTCGCAAGATGGCATACCTATTGTGATGTTCGGACAACACGTTGGGGGTGTCTTTGGGCAGCTGTTGCAGCTTAAAGGAGCTATTTCAGCTAATGGCCGACCTTGGGAAGGTGGAGCGGGGATATTGGGCATGTCGAGGCTGGAGGTGGTCGGCAATGGTGCGAACAGCAGCGAGAAGAAGCAATGGCAGCAGCAGCAGTTCGGCAATGAAGTGGCTGGATTTTAGGGTTTGTAGAGAGGGTTTTTTGATAGCTTTGTATGTTATATATATAGGGTAGCTAGGGGAGGTCAGTTGTGGGATTTTCTAGGGTGGGTATGGTTGAGTATTGATGGGTGTTGAAAACCAAATACAAGAGAGATTGACATAAGAAGGTACAAGTTTCCAAATTTAGAAACTTGTATTGATTTTCCCTAATAGGTTTGACCCAATTTAAAGTCTCCAAATATATGAAATAAAAATCTATGATGGCCCTATCTAGATGGGGATGACCCTAACAAGTCATCTACGACTTGTTAGACAAGTTTAGGCTCAAGAAAAATTACCCGTTTGGGAAATAGGCTTAAGAAGTCACATAAGGGATCTTACGTGTCATTTGAATTTAAATTGAACATGGGGCCTTGATTGAGTGGGACACCCTAAGCATGTGTGTAGTAGGCTCAAAAATAGTCAAAGTCATATGTTGGGTTGTTTACGTTGGATTGATATCGAGTCTTGAATTCAAGTTAGAAGTTACGACAAATCTCACGGTAGATAACTTCGTGGCCTAAATTGAACCAGAAGTTGTGCGAAACAAATAGAATACAAGAAGACATATTTGAGTGGGACATGATATTCCAAATCGAAGATAAACTTATCTAGGTCAAAACTCGTGAAGAAAGTTTCTAAAGTTAGGCATTTCATGTGCTCCAAAAATCAAAGCTACGAAAGAGTATATTTTATGATCATGAATAAAAGTGAGAAAATATATATAAATAATTATATTAAACAAAATAATAAAAAAATAAAAATAAAAACTCTAAAAATCTAGGGGGCTTACAATCCGCTCAAATACAAGCCTCAATCTACGGCTTCATTCAATGGGAGGACGTCACCCCATCAATATATGAACTATTTCTAGATAATGACAAGGCATCTACTACGAAACAATATTTGCTTACTAAATTGTTCATGGGCGTCTTGTCCGGGGTAGCTTATGACTGGTTCTGCAGTCTTTCTGACAATTGCATATTCTCATTTGAAGACTTTTGGTGCCTTTTTATTGCTCTATTTTATGATGGGGGAATGAAAATGAAAACGCCTACTTTCATCGATACCAAGCAAGAGGAAAATGAGTCCATTTGCGACTTTGTAGAATGCTTCTGACAAACAGCTTTGAAAATGCCTCCTGGCATTCCTAAGTCTGCGCTTATGAACACCTATAGGAAAAATCTATTGTCGGGATTGAAATTCTGTATCAACACGACCCAACTTGAAGATTAGACATCATTTGTAATAAACGCAGACATTGCTGAACAGAAATGCGAAAGACATCAACCTTAATTTTCTAGGAATCAAAGCTCCTGACTCAAAGGATAAAGGAAAGCCCTTCAGCCTCAATAATGACAATAAAAACAACAATCTATAAGCGAGTCAAAAAACTCTTTCTCACTTCAAACTACTATATGTATTAAAAAAACTTGAATATGTTATAGAAAATGGGTCCTTTGAATTCTTCAGTGGGGTCACACTTTGTGACCATATGAAACATTCTCATTGAGATCACCCAAAGTAAACCATCTCTAGTAAAATGTCATCTTCTTAGAATCCAGTTGTTCCAAGGATATCTTATTTTCAAACCCTAGTCAGATAGGAAATGTCCAAAATTATTTTTTACCATGACATAGGAAAGATATTTATTTCACGTCCATATTACCTCTGAACTATTATTTTGTCTTTCTCAAAGTGAATAAAGTATTATTAATCACAGCTGTCACTCCCCGTTCCCGAAATACGTAAGTTTTTAATTTTTCTATATATGGTATCTGGCACCTGTATCTTGATTTTATGTATCATATATTTGTAACTGGCCATGGCATGGAATAGTATCTCGTCGAGGATTAGTGTACCACCCCTTGTCCTTGTCTGGTTGTAGGCGTGGTTCACTATTTCAATGATAGGATTTCTGAACCGTATTGTGGTTAGGATTTTATTTAATTAATTTGATTAATTGTTGCATGTAGCATTTAATATGTCATTAGTCATATGGTTAAGAGCATGCTTAAGATTAGGGTTTATTTGAGACAACCAAATCCCTATATATTCTCTTCCTTACTCTCTCTCCTCATTCACTCTTTTCATTTTTTTCATTCAACCAACATTTAGGCAAGTACATCTTGCACCAAATGGAGAGATTCTTGCATTTTTCATTTCTTAATTTTTCTTTGATATGATTTATCTATATTGTTCTTCTCTTCATTCTCTACAAGTTTAGTTCTTAGAGTTTTTGATTTTAATGGCTAGTTTTGTGTAGATCTAAGTTTCTAAATCTAGGGTTCTATGGATTTCCATGGTTTTGATCTATCAAACTTGGTTTTTTTTCAAAAACTAATGGTCCTATGTTGTAGGAAATTTGATTCTACGCAATTTTCACATTTGAAAAGTTAGATTTCGACTTATTTTGAGAAAGTTATGGCCAAAACAATTTTTGGCCATTTTCTAGTTCATCTGTCCTGGTTCTGGCAGGGACGATGAATTGTGTCGCAGAAATGAATAGTACCGCAGTCGCATGGATGCATAGTACCGCATGGAATAAATAGTGCCGCAGGAATAAATAGTGCCGCAGCCGCATGGATTCATAGTGTCCATGGAATGAATAGTAATATAGGAATGAATAGTACCGCAGCCGCATGGATGCATAGTACCGCATGGAATGAATAGTGCCACAGGAATAAATAGTGCTGCTGGCTTGCATAGTGCCGCATGATATCAATAGTGCCGCATGAATGAATAGTGCGACAGCCGCATAGATGAATAGTGCCACAGGCTTGTATAGTACCGTATGGAATGAATAGTGCCGCATGAATGAATAGTGCCACAGCCGCATGGATGCATAGTACCGCATGAAATGAATAGTACCATAGGAATAAATAGTGCTGCAGCCGCTTTGATGAATAGTGTCGCAGGCTTGCATAGTGTCACATGATATGAATAGTGTCGCAGGAATGAATAGTGTCGCAGGCTTGCATAGTGCCGCATGAGATGAATAGTGCCGTATGAATAAATAATACCGTAGGCTCGCATTGTACCGTGGGATGAATAGTGCCGCATGGCTTGCATAGTGCCGTATAGTGCCTATTTTGGCTGTTTTATGCCCTATTTGACTGATTTGTGGCCAGAATTTCTCACACCTCCCGACATGAAAGTTGTAGATCTTTATCTTAGCTTCAAGAATCTTCATGTATCACTTTAACCAGAATTCATATGTGACTTTGATGTCACGAGGAGTCCGTGTGACTTCCTGACTTGACCATGTTCCTGACCTGATAACCTGTATACGTGCTGGTACCTATTGTAAGTGTGTATCAAGATACAATATTAGTATGCACTGTGGTGCTATCTAATGAGTGCACTAAGGTGTGACTCTGCGTGCTAAGTGATAATTTGTGTTATATGTCAATACATGTGCACCTTCCAGCACAGTTATGGTAATTGGTCAGTAATAGTATCGTGGTATAAGGATTGTTGTTTGATGCATTACACTAAGCATGGATCTAGATTAAGCCAATGTGGATTCATACTTAGGGTATACGTACTATGGTACGACATATAGGAGGATTACCATGTAACCATGACATGTAATTCCTAATATCAAGATAGGGTTAATCTAAGCAACTTAAATCGGTAGAAGCATTGGGAGGGAATAGAATCCCGAGATCGTATGTTACCAGCCGCCATGGGTCCCGTCCTGGCACGTCGGGTTGGCCGCCTCGGATACTGTATAGTCATCCGCACTAGTGGAGTGCAGTATCTGATTTGTAAATACCGAGCCAGCTCTTCCTATAGGAGAGTTGGAACTGTTACTGCTTATTCTAGCGCGGTGGCCTTTCGAGGGACCGGTGCAGTTTGTGCTTGCGTGTATATAATGGTTTGGCTAGCCCTGCTGGGTTGATACGATCTGACGATTCCTATATTGTATTACTGGGATAATCCAAACAAATAATAGAAAGTTGTAGGATTGATTGGCCGCTTGTAAGCCGACTTATTTGTAATATGTTTTCTTTTGTTAGCAATTGAGGAACATGGACTATCGTGGTGCGTGGTCCAACCCATGTCCTTGTTTGGTTGTTGGGTTGGACTATTGTGCTGCGATAGGCTATGGACCGAAGTTGCGATCAAAAGTTCTTCACCTGCCCATGGTTATAGGATATATCTTATCTCGGCATGATATTGGCACCGTTTGTCCTTGTTTGGTTGTAAGGGTGTCGTATTGTCTCGATGATATGGTATGAGCCTATAACTCGTGAATCAGGTCATATTTTACTCATTGGATTTTATCTCACTCTTTTGTGCTCTCTGGTGGTACTTGCTATTCGGGGCCTGACCCCGCTGGTTTTGTTTGGCCAGATCTCGTAGCAGCGCCAGAGGATCCAGCCTTCTACTCGAACAATGGTGCACACCAAGAGTATGGGCACCAGGGACCATGAGTGGGTTTCTTCTTCACCGCTCTGATTTCTTCTATTTTGTACTTGGCGTTTAGCCACCGGCACCAGTTTAGCCGACAGTTCTGGACATTCAGTTCCTTACATAATTGTAATTAAATCAGACTGCAGCTGACGATGGTTATGTACTATTGAATCTCGGTACTAGCTTATCATTTTGTATATCTAGGCTCATGAATCATTTTGATGAAGTGTCGGGGACGCCTTACTGCTTTGTCTTATATGATCATTATTTACTGCTTCTTGTTTTGATTGATTGAGGTATAGATACTCTGTGAGACCATAGGAGACTTGATTATAGCATGCACCCCCTTGTCTCTTGACAGCCACGATCGTCGTATGACGTTTATATACCTCATATGGAGTAGCTGGTCGTCCATCTCAGTATTCCGGTACTGGAGCGTGACAAGGTTTTATTGGTGGCCCATGCAGGTCTGTTTTTCAGACTTGTGGGGTGTTGCGATTATAGGATTCTCAATCAAAACATGTTCTCTTTGATCTCCTGAGTTCTCTTCTCTTTTTCCCACCTTGATTGCTAACTTGATTATCATCCTCGATTCCTTTCCGTCCTGTCTTTTGATACCTGTATCCTTTCCTTTAGGGGCACATCATTCTCGGCTATTGGAGGAGCAGGCATGGGCGAAAATCTAGTAGAACATGGACTAGTTGGAGATCAGCAAAGGGTAGCCCCTCTACCTGGACAGATTTACATCGAGAACGTTATCAAGCATGAGCCAGTTGAGCCACAGAGGCTAGAGGTTCCCGTACCTCCAGTGAGACCGGTAGTACCAGTAGCACTAGGCGTACCGACACTATTGCAGATTATCAGAGGTTTATTGGAGACCCTACAACACCAGATGACAGCCCAACAACAACAACAGACCCAGCAGCAAGAACAGAATGTGCTACTGAATCAGGGATTACAATTAGCCCAGAAGCGAAGTGTCAGGAATGATTCGGGAGCGTCGGAAAGGTTTTATCGACTTAACCCGAGATACTTTGACGGTACGGAGGATGCCATCACGTCGGATGCTTGGCTTCAAGATATTGAGGCCATATTGACGGTAGCAAAGGTTCCAGTAGAAGAGAAGGTTTACCAAGTCAAATTATTGCTTCAGGATCTCGCCCGCGACTGGTGGGCATCAGAAGAGGTTGGAATGAGGCGTCCTGTTCCTTGGGATAGCTTCAGTACCAGATTCAAGGCCAAGTACTTTGGCATGGTAGCTCGGTATGAGCTTCAGCAGAGATTTATCAGCCTCAAGCAGGCTGGTAGGACGGTGGATGGTTATGCAGCAGAGTTTTGTAGGTTAAGTAGGTTTGCTCAGACGATGGTGGCGATAGAGCCAAAGAGAGCAATGAGGTTCCAGCAGAGACTTCACTTAGAGATTATGCAGCTGGTCGAGGGACACGATTACTAGACATTCGATGCAGTATTGACGGCGGCTCGGAGGCACGAGCTTACTATTCAAAGGTTATCAGCTAGGACTGGAGGCCAGAAGAGGTATCATACTCAGAATATGGAAGGAGGAGGAGCAGTACCTCGAACGTCAGTACCAGCGCCTGGCGTCAGTATTTATGATGCAGCACCGGTCACGTCAGTTATGACAGCACCAGTTCGACAGCAGCAACCGAGGCACCAGCAACGTCAGGAGGCACCAGTGGGTTGCACTTATTGTGGTAAGGGAGGGCAAACTCGGAAAGTGTGTCGGTCAGCGAAGGGCAGTGCTTGAAGTGTGGAGGTTCAGACCATCGTATAGCTTCGTGCTCACAGATACAGAGGCCAGGAGGGCCAGCTCAACAGTTTTCGACGTTGCCAGCTCCAGAGGTAGCACCGTATCAAAGGACAACACTAGCAGTGAGGCCACTAGCCCATCACCCATTACTGACGCAAGCTCAGATGTACCGACAAGCGTAACATCAGGCAGGACTACAGAGGTCGCAGCAGCAGGGCCAGGAAAGGCAGCAGCAGAGAGTCCAGCAGGAGCAGAGGCAAATAGAATTTGGAGTATTAGAGCAGAGGTTGGCCGAAGGCGGTCAGATTGTGGGTAAGTTTTGAGTATTATTCATTATAATTCCTTGGGTTCTATATTCGAAGAATGAAGGCGACTTTCTCGTCTCACTCATCTGCTCTCGTATTATGTGATATGTGATATTCATCATGTGTCTTGATTACGAGAGTACGTCCTGGGCAGAGTCTCGTTCTTGATTAAGTCATTGGTACCGACTTATCTCAAGCGTTGACCCTTTTCCACTTTGGGAGTCAGTGTAGGACCTCGAGGACGAATTCCTACCCAACTAACTCGGGAGGTATATTTTATTCGTATGTCTCCGATCACTTTCCTTCTAGGGTATGATTATTGTTTGTGCTTTTACTTAATTGTTCTTTCTTTCGTAATCTGTTCATGTTCCATGTGTTGTTTGATAATTGTGCTTCCTATATGTCCTGAGTGTATTTCGTGATCTGAGAGCGCGCTCGACCAGCCTTATTGAAATTTCGAGGACGAAATTTTTCTAAGGAGGGTAGATATGTCACTCCCCGTTCCTGAAATACTTAAGTTTTTAATTATTCTGTATATGGTATCCGACACCTGTATCTTGATTGTATGTATCATATATTTATAACTGGCCATGGCATGGAACAGTATCTCGTCGAGGATTAGTGTGCCACCCCTTGTCCTTGTCTGGTTGTAGGCGTGGTTCACTGTTTCGATGATAGGATTTCTGAACCGTGTTGTGGTTAGGATTTTATTTAATTAATTTGATTAATTGTTGCATGTAGCATTTAACATGTCATTAGTCATATGGTTAAGAGTATGCTTAAGATTAGGGTTTCTTTGAGACAACCAAACCCCTATATATATTCTCTTCCTCACTCTCTCTCCTCATTCACTCTTTTCATTTCTTTTCCTCCAACCAACATTTAGGCAAGTACATCTTGCACCAAATAGAGAGATTCTTGTATTTTTTTATTTCTTGATTTTTCTTTGATATGATTTGTCTATATTGTTCTTCTCTTCATTCTCTACAAGTTTAGTTCTTGGAGTTGTTTATTTTAATGGCTAGTTTTGTGTAGATCTAAGTTTCTAAAACTAGGGTTCTATGGATTTCCATGGTTTTGATCTATCAAACTTGGTTGTTTTCAAAAACTAATGGTCCTATGTTGTAGGAAATTTGATTCTACCCAATTTTGACCTTTGAAAAGTTAGATTTTGACTTGTTTTGAGGAAGTTATGGCCAAAACAATTTTTGGCCATTTTCTAGTTCATCTATCCTGGTTCTGGCAGGGACAATGAATAGTGCCACAGAAATGAATAGTACCGCGGCCGCATGGATGCATAGTGCAGCATGGAATGAATAGTGCCGCAGGAATAAATAGTGCCGCAGCCGTATAGATGCATAGTGCCGCATGGAATGAATAGTGCCACAGGAATGAATAGTGCCACAGCCGCATGGATGCATAGTGCCGTATGGAATGAATAGTGCCGCAAGAATGAATAGTGCTGCAGCTTAGATGAATAGTGCCACAAGTTTGCAGAGTGCCGCATGAGATGAATAGTGTCGCAGGAATGATTAGTGCCGCAGGCTTTCATAGTGTCGCATGAGATGAATAGTGCTGCAGGAATGAATTGTGCCGTAGGCTCGCGTAGTACCACATGGAATAAATAGTACCGCAGGATGAATAGTGCCGTATGGCTTGCATAGTGCCATATAGTGCCTATTTTGGCTGTTTTTGGCTGTTTTATGCCCTATTTGACTGATTTGTGGCCAGAATTTCTCCAAACTCCCAACATGAAAGTTGTAGATCTTTGTCTTGGCTTCAAGAATCTTCATGTCTCATTTTAACCAGAATTCATATTTGAATTTTATGTCATGAGGAGTCCGTGTGACTTTCGGACTTGACTATATTTTTGACCTGATTACCTGTATACGTGCTGGTACCTATTCTAAGTGTGTATCTAGATACAATATTAGTATGCACTGCGGTGCTATCTAATGAGTGTACTGAGGTGTGACTCTACGTGCTAAGTGATCATTCGTGTTATATGTCAATACATGTGCACCTTCCAGCACAGTTATGGTAATTGGTCAGTAATAGTGTCGTGGTATAAGGATTGTTGTTTGATGCATTACACTAAGCATGGATCTAGATTGAGCCGATATGGATTCATATTTAGGGTATACGTACTATAGTACGACATATAGGAGGATGACCATGTGACCACGACATGAAATTCCAAATATCAAGATAGGGTTAATCTAAGCAACTTAAATCGGTAAAAGCATTGGAAGGGAACAGAATTCCAAGATCGTACGTTACCAGCCGCCCTGGGTCCCATCCTGGTGCATCGGGTTGGCCGCCTCGGATACTGTTTAGTCATACGTACTAGTGGAGTGCAGTATCTGATTTGTAAATGCCGAGCCAGCTCTTCCTATAGGAGAGCTGGAACTGTTACTGCTTATTCTAGCACGGTGGCCTTTCGAGGGACCGGTGCATTTTGTGCTTGCGTGTATATCATGGTTTGGCTAGCCCTGCTGGGTTCATGCGATCTGAGAATTCCTATATTGTATTACTGGGATAATCCAGACAAATCATAGAAAGCCTTAGGATTGATTGGCCGCTTGTAAGCCGACTTGTTTGTGATATATTTTCTTCTGTTAGCAACTGAGGAACATGGACTATCGTGGTGCGTGGTCCAACCCATGTCCTTTTTTGGTTGATGGGTTGGACTATTGTGCTGCGATAGGCTATGGACCGAAGTCGCGATCAGAAGCTCTTCACCTGCCTATGGTTATAGGATATATCTTATCTCGACATGATATTGGCACCATTTGTCCTTGTTTGGTTGTAAGGGTGTCGTATTGTCTCGATGATATGGTATAAGCCTATAACTCGTGAATCAGGTCATATTTTACTCATTGGATTTTATCTCACTCTTTTTTGCTCCCTTGTGGTACTTGCTATTCGGGGCCTGACCCCGCTGGTTTTGTTTGGCCAGATCTCGTAGCAGCGCCAGAGGATCCAGCCTTCTACTCGAACAATGGTGCATACCAGGAGTATGGGCACCAGGGACCATGAGTGGGTTTCTTCTTCACCGCTCTAATTTCTTCTATTTTGTACTTGGCGTTTAGCCACCGACACCTGTTTAGCAGGCAGTTCTGGACATTCAGTTCCTTACATAATTGTAATTAAATCAAACTGCAGCTGACTACGGTTATGTACTATTGAATCTCGGTACTAGCTTATTATTTTGTATAGCTAGACTCATGAATCATTTTGATGAAGCGTCGGGGACGCCTTACTGCTTTTTCTTATATGATCATTATTTACTGCTTTTTGTTTTGATTGATTGAGACATAGATGCTCTGTGAGACCATAGGAGACTTGATTGTAGCATGCTCCCGCTTGTCTTTTGACAGCCACGATTATTGTATGACATTTATATACCTCACATGTAGTAGCTGGCCTAGTCCGTCTCAGTATTTCGGTACTGGGGCGTGACAAGGTTTTATTGGTGGCCCATGCAGGTCTGTTTTTCAGACTTGTGGGGTGTTGCGATTATAGGAGTCTTAATAAAAATATATTCCCTTTGATCTCCTGATTCCTCTTCTTTTTCTTCCACCTTGATTGTTAACTTGATTATCATCCTCGATTCCTTCCCGTCCTGTCTTTTGATACCTTGTATCCTTTCCTTTAGGGGCACAAAGTTCTCGGCTATTGGAGGAGCAGGCTTGGGAGAGAATCCAGTAGAGCAGGGACCAGTTGGAGATCAGCAAGTGGTAGCCCCTCTACCTGGACAGATTCACATCGAGAACGTTACCGAGCATGAGCCAGTTGAGCCACAGAGGCTAGAGGTTCCCGTACCTCCAGTGAGGTTGGTAGTACCAGTAGCACTAGACGTACTGGCACTATTACAGATTATCAGAGGTTTATTGGAGGCCCAGCAACACCAGACGACAGTGCAACAACAACAATAGACCCAGCAGCAAGAGTAGAATGTGCTACTTAATCAGGGGTTACAATTAGCCCTTGAAAGAAGTGACAGGAATGATTCGGGAGCGTCAGAAAGGTTTAATCAACTTAACCCGAGATACTTTGACGGTACGGAGGATGCCATCACGACGGATGCTTGGCTTCATGATATTGAGGCCATATTGATGGCAGCAAAGGTTCCAGCAGAAGAAAAGGTTGACCAAGTTAGATTATTGCTTCAGGATCTCGCCCGCGACTGGTGGGCATCAGAAGAGGTTGGAATGAGGTGTCCTGTTCCTTGGGATAGCTTGAGTACTAGATTCAAGGCCAAGTACTTTGGCGTGGTAGCTCGGTATGAGCTTCAGCAGAGATTTATCAGCCTCAAGCAGGCTGGTAGGACGGTGGATGGTTATGCAGCGGAGTTCTGCAGGTTAAGTAGGTTTGCTCAGACGATGGTGGCGATAGAGCCAGAGAGCAATGAGGTTCCAGCAGGGACTTCACTTAGAGATTATACAGCTGGTCGAAGGCTACGATTACCAGACATTCGATGCAGTATTGACGGTGGCTCAGAGGCACGAGCTTACTATTCAAAGGTTATCAGCGAGGACTGGAGGCCAGAAGAGGTCTCATACAAAAAGTACGAGAAGAGGAGGAGTAGTACCTCGGATGTCAGCACCACCGCCTGGCATCCATAATCGTGATGCAGCACCGGTCACGACAGTTGTGACGGCACCAGTTCGACAGCAGTAACCGAGGCACCAGCAACATCAGGAGGCACCAGTGGGTTGTACTTATTATGGTAAGGGAGGACACACTCGGGAAGTGTGTCGGTCAGCGAATGGGCAGTGCTTGAGGTGTGGAGGTTCAGACCACCGTATAGCTACGTGCCCACAGATACGGAGGCCCGGAGGGCCAGCTCAACAGTTTCCACCACCGCCTGGCATCCATAATCGTGATGCAGCACCGGTCACGACAGTTGTGACGGCACCAGTTCGACAGCAGTAACCGAGGCACCAGCAACATCAGGAGGCACCAGTGGGTTGTACTTATTATGGTAAGGGAGGACACACTCGGGAAGTGTGTCGGTCAGCGAATGGGCAGTGCTTGAGGTGTGGAGGTTCAGACCACCGTATAGCTACGTGCCCACAGATACAGAGGCCAGGAGGGCCAGCTCAACAGTTTCCTGTGTTGCCAGCTCCAGAGGTAGCACCGTAGCAAGGGCCAGTACTAGCAGTGAGGCCACTAGCCCAGCGCCCATTACTGACGCAAGCTCAGATGTACCAACAAGCGCAATATCTGGCAGGGCCGCAGAGGCCATAGCAGCAGGGCTAGGGAAGGCAACAATAGAGAGTCCAGCAGGAGCAGAGGCAAATAGAATTTGGAGTATTAGAGCCGAGGTTGGCCGAAGGCGATCAGATTGTGGGTAAGTTTTGAGTATTATTTATTATAATTTCTTGGGTTCTATATTCGAAGAGTGAAGGCAACTTTCTCGTCTCATTCATCTGCTCTCGTATCATGTGATAAGTGATATTCATCATGTGTCTTGATTACGAGAGTACATCCTGGGCAGAGTCTCGTTCTTGATTAAGTCATTGGTACCGACTTATCTCAAGTGTTGACCCTTGTCCACTTTGGGAGTCAGTGTAGGACCTCGAGGATGAATTCCTACCCAACTAACTCGGTAGGTATATTTTATTCATATGTCTCCTATCACTTTCCTTCTAGGGTATGATTATTGTTTGTGCTTTTACTTAATTGTTCTTTCTTTCGTAATCTGTTCATGTTCCATGTGTTGTTTGATAATTGTGCTTCCTATATGTCCTGAGTGTATTTCGTGATCTGAGAGCGCGTTCGACTAGCCTTATCGAAATTTCGAGGACATAATTTTTCTAAAGAGGGTAGAGATGTCACTCCCCGTTCCCGAAAAACGTAAGTTTTTTATTTTTCTGTATATGGTATCTGGCACCTATATCTTGATTGTATGTATCATATATTTGTAACTGGCCATGGCATGGAACAGTATCTCGTCGTAGATTAGTGTGCCACCCCTTGTCCTTGTCTGGTTGTAGGCGTGGTTCACTGTTTCGTTGATAGGATTTCTGAACCGTGTTGTGGTTAGGATTTTATTTAATTAATTTGATTAATTGTTACATGTAGCATTTAACATGTCATTAGTCATATGGTTAAGAGCATGCTTAAGATTAGGGTTTCTTTGAGACAACCAAACCCCTATATATATTCTCTTCCTCACTCTCTTTCCTCATTCACTCTTTTTATTTCTTTTCCTACAACCAACATTTAGGCAAGTACATCTTGCACCAAATGGAGAGATTCTTGTATTTTTCATTTTTTGATTTTTCTTTGATATGATTTGTCTATATTGTTCTTCTCTTCATTCTCTACAAGTTTAGTTTTTGGAGTTTTTTATTTTGATGGCTAGTTTTGTGTAGATCAAAGTTTCTAAAACTAGGGTTCTATGGATTTCCATGGTTTTTATCTATCAAATTTGGTTTTTTTTTTCAAAAACTAATGGTCCTATGTTGTAGGAAATTTGATTCTACCCAATTTTGACTTTTGAAAAGTTAGATTTCGACTTTTTTTGAGGAAGTTATGGCCAAAAGAATTTTTGGCCATTTTCTAGTTCATCTGTCCTGGTTCTGGCAGGGACGATGAATAGTACCGCATGAATGAATAGTGCCGCAGTCTCATGGATGCATAGTACCGTATAGAATGAATAGTGCCACAGGAATGAATAGTGCCGTAGCCGCATGGATGCATAGTGCCGCATAGATTGAATAGTGCCGTAGGAATGAATAGTGCCACAGCCGTATGGATGCATAGTGCCGCATGGAATAAATAGTGCCGCAGGAATGAATAGTGCTGCAGCCGCATAGATGAATAGTACCGCAGGCTTGTATAGTGCCGCATGAGATGAATAGTACCGTAGGAATAAATAGTGTCGCAGGCTCGCATAGTGCCGCATGGAATAAATAGTGCCGCATGGCCTGCATAGTGCCGTATAATGCCTATTTTGGCTATTTTTGGCTGTTTTATGCCCTATTTGACTGATTTGTGGCCAGAATTTCTTCCAACACCCAACATGAAAGTTGTAGATCTTTGTCTTGGCTTCAAAAATCTTCATGTCTCACTTTAACCATAATTCATATGTGACTTGTATGTCACGAGGAGCCCGTATAACTTCTCGACTTGACCGTGTTCCTGACCTGATTACCTGTATACGTGCTAGTACCTATTCTAAGTGTGTATCAAGATACAATATTAGTATGTACTGCGGTGCTATCTAATGAGTGCACTGAGGTGTGACTCTACGTGCTAAGTGATCATTCGTGTTATATGTCAATACATGTGCACCTCCCAACACAGTTATGGTAATTGGTTAGTAAAAGTGTCGTGGTATAAGGATTGTTGTTTGATGCATTTCACTAAGCATGGATCTAGATTGAGCCGATGTGGATTCATACTTTGGGTATACGTACTATGGTACAAAATATAGGAGGATGACCATGTGACCACGACATGTAATTCCAAATATCAAGATAGGGTTAATCTAAGCAACTTAAATCGGTAGAAGCATTGGGAGGGAACAGAATCCCGAGATCGTACGTTACCAGCCCCCCTGGGTCCCGTCATGGCGCGTCGGGTTGGCTGCCTCGGATACTGTATAGTCATTCGCGCTAGTGGAGTGCAGTATCTGATTTGTAAATGCCAAGCCAGCTCTTCCTATAGGAGAGCTGGAACTGTTACTGTTTATTCTAGTGCGGTGGCCTTTCTAGGGACCAGTGCATTTTATGCTTGCGTGTATATAATGGTTTGGCTAAACCTATTGGGTTGATACGATCTGAGGATTCCTATATTGCATTACTGGGATAATCCAGACAAATCATAAAAAGTCGTAGGATTGATTGACCGCTTGTAAGTCGACTTATTTTTGATATATTTTCTTCTATTAGCAACTGAAAAACATAAACTATCGTGGTGCGTGGTCCAACCCATGTCCTTGTTTGGTTGTTGGGTTGGGCTATTGTGCTGCGATAGGCTATGGACCGAAGTCGCGATCAGAAGCTCTTTACCTGCCCATGGTTATAGGATATATCTTTTCTTGACATGATATTGGCACCGTTTGTCCTTGTTTGGTTGTAAGGGTGTCGTATTGTCTCGATGATATGGTATAAGCCTATAACTCGTGAATCAGGTCATATTTTACTTATTGGATTTTATTTCACTCTTTTGTGCTCCCTTGTGGTACTTGCTATTCGGGGCCTGACCGCGCTGGTTTTATTTGGCCAGATCTCGTAGCAGCGCCAGAGGATCTAGCCTTCTACCCGAACAATGGTGCACACCAGAAGTATGGGCGCCAGGGACCATGAGTGGATTTCTTCTTTACCGCTCTGATTTCTTCTATTTTGTACTTGGCGTTTACCTACCGGCACCTGTTTAGTCGGCAGTTCTGGACATTCAATTCCTTACATAATTATAATTAAATTAGACTGCAGCTGACTACAGTTATGTACTATTGAATCTCGGTACTAGCTTATCATTTTGTATAGCTAGGCTTATGAATCATTTTGATGAAGCGTCGGGGACGCCTTACTGCTTTTTCTTATATGATCATTATTTACTGCCTTTTGTTTTGATTGATTGAGACGTAGATGCTCTGTGAAACCATAGGAGACTTGATTGTAGCATGCACCCCCTTGTCTCTTGACAGCTATGATCGCCGTATGACGTTTATATACCTCATATGGAGTAGTTGGCCTAGTCCATCTCAGTATTCCGGTACTGGGGCGTAACAACAGCTCACGTCCATATTACGTCTGAACGATTTTTCCTTTTGTTTCCCAGAAAAATGAAATCTAAAAACTTTATAGGGGGTCTTGTAGAAGCATAAAAAGTAATTCTCCTCTACCAAGTCCGAATCCCACCTTTCATATGTATGCTCTTACCGAAACCTTAACCTAAACTAATTCTTTTTTCCACCACCAAGGCCGACACCCACCTTCCTTCGTGTAATTTTTAAAACCTCAACAGCACCTTCCTTTCACAAGCCTCCATCTACATCTTCTCCGATCATCTCTTCCATCTCTCCAACCTCCACACCTTCTCCTCTCCAAATTTTTCCAAGAAACCTCAATTAAAACTATTGCCATCTCCACCAATAGGAACCACCATTAGCATCACCCTCACCATCACCATCACCCTCCTTCCAAGTAAGGAGTATATCATGGCAAGGAAGACGAATCATAAACAAAGGACCTCCTTCAAAAAATTCTTTGTGAGTTTTCCAAACCCCTTTCTTCCTCCTTCTCCAATAGTGTTTCTTCTCCAATTTATTTCAAAACTCCTCAAACCTTCCATGTTTTGATTAATTATAACCATGCAAGAAATCTAGGATTGATCATATTCATGTAGATTAAATTTTTAGAAGAATTGGAGTCATGGTTATGTATGCATAATAGACGTTTGTGCATAGATTTGAGAGCAAAAGTACAAAATATAAATTTGAGATTAAATAAATATTAATTCTTTGTTTTTCTCAATTTTAACATGCTTTTATGATATTTAATCATATAAATCGGAACCAAAACTTGGTCTATTTGTAGTTTGACATGTGTAGGCACATAGGTAGGTGCTAAAATTTAGGACTAAAAGTGATAAATTTTAGATGATTAAATCAGATTTTTATATGTGTAATGATCATAAAAAAATGATCATATTTTGTTGGGCAAACATTTTGGTTAGATGTTCATAATAATCTATGCAAGTTCCATGTACAACTAGAATCCGTAAAGTGACAATTTCTATGTACAATGCCAAAAATATTAAATCTAGAATTCAGAGTTTAAATAGCATAAATCATTATTTAATTATGGTTTCATGATTTTAATATATTTTATACTCATGTGTATTTATTGGGAATCTAGTCTCAAGTTTTGGATGACAAAAGGCTATAAACTAGGTCATGTGCCCTTGGAAGGATATGAACTTGTTGGGCCATGTGTCATGTGTATAAATGGGCTTGGTTATGCATTATGACTATACTAGGTGTATTAATAACAAAAATATTAACCTTGAATTCGTATGCATGTGTGTTCTTGGCTAGTCTTTGGTATTTAAAGATTCAACGGAGACTTGGACTACATGCAAGTATACATTACCAAGTTGTACAGTATATTTTCATGCATAACTGTTGTTTCTTTTCATTATATTGTCATATTCATGTTGCTACTTTTTTCTCATTTTATGTGCACATAGATTTGTTTATATTTTCAATATTATTTGTCATATTTTCTTTCTTGTTCATGTGTGTGTCTTGTGAAAGCATTGCTTATTCCTATGCCACATTCCTTTGACTTGACATAACTTGACTTGGCCTTGACATGATTTGACTTGGACGTGACTTGACTTGACTCGTAGTTCTAGGCGATGATATTGCTATTAGGCATTGATTATATTGGACCAATCTCGTTCGCGAGCTCCCATTGAGTGCGGATGAGACTTACTATCACTTGGAAGTTCCCATTGGCCCACTTTCTTTGGGACTGCGAGCTTCCATTGAGTGCGGTTATTTTTCGATTAATTTATAGTTATGTTTTATTGCACGATTCTCAATGGCATACCACTTTTTTCATGTTTCCATTCTCATATTATACGTTCTTCATGTTTCATTCTTGTATGTTCCCTATAATTATTCCATACATGTTATTTTCTATACAATAGACTTGTATATTATGCATCTTGCTACGTCCCTTCTGAGGACCTGGTGATATCTCCAAATATTTGCTGAGCTACTATTATAGATAGATGGCTACTTGGTAATTGCATCTCCAATATTTAGGTATCGCTAGTGGTATCGTTTAACCCCTCCCATATTTTATATTTCTATTCATGACATTATCTATTATATTGCCTAATTTTGATAAACTCATTTTGTTCTTATGAGTATATTCGAACATATATGCTAGTGGGTTGCAGACCATGGCACATATTGTTTATTCTTGTTATTTATACTCCCTGTAGATTGAGATATAGTTGATGTAATAGTAGTAATTTATGGTTAGATTTACCCTATAAATTGACATCTTATATGTATTTGAGTTAGACTAGAGTCCACTTGATATGTAGCTAGCATGCTTATGTATTCATAGTCATATGTACATTGGGACTGGGGCATGACACCAAGAGGGACATCATTATGAGCAGAAGGAGCAGCAACATGAATGGTAGGGGCAATCCTATGATACTTACATAGATAGGTTGGCTCAGCCAAAAATGAACAGTTGTCCATTGGAATGTCAAAGTGAGCAAAGATTATAGACAAGTACATCGCATAAAATATATTGCAATTGTTCTTGCGACAACGAACCATGTTTGAAATGATTGTTTTTGGAAAGCTAAAAGGAATACCCAAATGCAAATGATGTAGATCAGTCATCTCAAGCATCATAATCTCATCAATAGATGTGTCCTTAGGAAGGATAACCGAGAAAACCATATGATGAAGTTCATAGAACCAATTATTCAAGAACTTGGATAAAGACGACTAGGAGGATGTGGATTAGGCTCACACATGGAATCCCTAAACAAATCGAGAGTCATGTCGTTTTGAAATTTAAATTTGGTATTATCCACCATTACATCACCTTCATTTAGAATATGAAGTGTTTTAGCAAGGTCTTCATCATCAAACTCGATGTCAATACCACCGACTCTAGATTGTATAATGTCGTATGCGAAGGATAGGTTGTAGTAAAACATATGTATTGTATTGACATAGATATGATAATGTGTCATAAAAAATCCTCTAAGCCTAAAGTCATGAAATATTTCAGGTATCCTAGAAAGATAGTAAAATTAATTGGAGATCTTGATCTTTCACAAAGTAGTCAAATCATGTAATGGAGTTGTCAGGTGAAGTTAATAGAAAAACATTGAAATCACCCTCATCGGGCATGGATGGACTGAAAAGAGAGTGTGAAGTCTCCTCTTAGTGAGGATTTGATGAAGAAGCTTCAGCAACTTCTTTCTCTTTGGAATTCTAGGAGCCGAAAGTAAAAAATTGAAGAGATGAAGATGAATTTATACCTTAAAGGACACCAAGAAACCTAAGATCCAAGACTTGGAAGCTTTGGAAGAATTGGGTTTGTAAAAACCAAGTTTAGGGTTTGAAATTTAGGGTTTCTAGGAGAGGAGGTCGACTGCTATTCGGGACGAAGAAGAAGATGATGTTTAATATGTAATATATATATATATATACTTATATATATATATATATATATATATATATATATATATATATATATATATATATATATATATATATATATATATATAAGGAGTGGGTCCGACACAAGTTCGGGTTCTGGACAGAAGTGAAACCGAATTCGGGCCGAGTTAGGTCTGAACTCTGTCCGAGGTCGATTTTTTTGAAACCAAAAACTGAATTGTGTTGAAATCCAATCTGTGTACATGTCGGTTTCAACTCATAATTTGTAGGCCAATTATTAGTCATTTTGAGTTTATTGATAAATAATTATCGCATATTAATTAGTTAATCTTTATTCGATAAAGTACTGATTATTTCGGGTTAGCTCTAGTGGTTGGATCCCGGCTACTAATGGTCCAAAGACTCTTAAATACCATGTCACTTAAGGCTATTTATGCATGTTTGACAGAAGGACATTTTTAACATTCACCCAAAGTAGTCATTATAATAAATAATTTAGATTAATTTGTTAATATTTGCAATTATATACCATCAAGATCCAAAATTCTTAATTCTCGACGAATAAAGTTAAATAGATCTTCCGCTAAAGATTTAGTAAAAATGTCTAAAAGTTGATATTCTGTGTCAATAAACTCTAAACAAATATCACAGTGTAATTGATGATCTCTTAAAAAAAAATTATGTCTAATTTCAATATTCTTAGTGCGTGAGTTACATATAAGATTCTTAGTGAGATTTATCGTGCTGGTGCTGTCAAAGAATATGAGAACATTATTATAGCATATATTATAGTTTGTGAGGGTTTTTTTTTATCCATAAAATTTGTGCACAACAACGTCCTGCGGCGATAAACTCAGCCTTAGTAGTTGATAATGCTATAAAATTTTGCTTATTACTACACCATGAGACTAATGCCTTGCCTAAAAAATGACAAGTGTCGCTGGTACTTTTACAGCCCACTTCGCATCCTGCAAAATCAACATCTGAATAACCGAAAAGGTCAAAAGACGTGGTTTTGTGATACCATTAGCCGATTATCAAAGTAGCTTTAAGGTAGCGAAAGATACGCTTGACCATACATAAATGTGATTCCTTAGGGTTGGCATGAAACTAGCATACATGGAAACACTAAACATAATATCAGGATGAGTAGCAGTTAAATAAAGTAAACTACCAATCATACCTCGATACTTATGTTTGTTGATTGGTTTACCATTTTCATCAAGGTCAAGCGTCATAGATGTTTCCATTGGAGTGTCGATAGTTTGTATTGTCCATGTCAAACTTCTTTAACAAGTCCTTTGTGTACTTGGCTTGATGGATGAAAGTTTTTCGTGAATTCTACATAATTTGAAGTCCAAGAAAGAAGTTCAATTCTACCATCATGCTCATTTCTAATTCACTCTACATACACTTAGCAAATTCTTCACAAAGGTTCTCATCGGCATAACCGAATAAGATATTGTCTACATAAATATAAATTAGCAAGAGTATATCATCGTGTGTTTTAATAAAACAAGTGTTGTGTCAACCTTTTCTTTTGAAAATTATTTTTCAAGCAGAAAAGAACTGAGGTGATCATACCAAGTCCTTCGGGCTTGTTCGAGTCCACACAGAGGTTTTCTTAAGTTGGAAACGTGATTTAGAAATTTAAAATCCTTAAAACCAAGGGGTTGTTCAACAAATTTTTCCTTTTTATAAAATTATTTAAAAATGCACTTTTGACATCCATTTGAAATAGTTTAAAATTGTGATGACTAGTAAAAGCACAAAACATTCGATAGGACTCTAGTTTTACAACAGGAGCATAAGTCTCGTCATAATCAATGCCTTCTTCTTGGGTATAACCTTGAGCTACGAGATATGCTTTGTTACATGTGACTTGTCTATCATCACCGAGTCTATTTTGAAATATCTATTTGGTGCCAATGATCGGATAATCATTTGTTCTAGAAATGAGTTTCCGAACTTGATTTTGCTTAAATTGGTTTAATTTCTCTTACATAGCATTAATCCAAAAATTATTAGTAAAAGCTTCTACTATATTCTTAGGCTCTATTTGGGAAATACAAGCTACATACAGTGATATCTTTAGTATAAGAGTAGGTGCTTACTCGTTTTGCTAAATCACCTATTACCAGATCTTCTAGATGATCAGCCATGAATCTTATTTTCTTTGGCAAACTCTCTAGATAGCTTATGCCGGTATTTAGATCTCAAGTGATTTATTGGAAGTTATTATGTCATCTTCGTCATAACGTCACTAGTTTTCTGACTATTAAGCGCATCAAAAGTGTCATTAATTAATTTTTCAACAATGATAGATCGCTTGTTAAAGACTCAGAAACTTTTACTCCTATTAGCATAACCAAGAAAAATTCCTTCATTTGCTTTAGATTCGAACTTACCCAAGTTATCTTTGGTGTTCAAAATAAAGAAACGACATCCAAAATATTAAAATAAGAAATAGTAGGAGTTCTATCAAACCAAAGCTCATAGGATGTCTTCTTCGATATAGGCCGCATTAGAACTCTATTCTAAACATGGCATGTTATATTTACAGCTTCAACCCAAAAATATTTCGGAAGGCTAAATTGGTATAGCAAAACTATGGCCATATCACTGAGAGTTCTGTTCTTCCACTCCACAACGCCGTTCCATTGAGGGTTTCCAGGACATGAAAAATCCATGAATAAATTCATTGGAATCTAAAAGGTTTTAAAATCAGAATTTTCGAATTCGCCTCTATGGTCACTTCAGATGCGAGTAATCATAAAATATTTTTTATTTTGAACATTTTTGCAAAAAGACAAAAATTCAGAAAAAGCATTATTGTAACTTGCAAGGAAATAAACCCACGTATATCTCGAAAAAGAAATCAACAATAACATTTGCATGTAATTTACCACCAAGACTAGCGATTCTACTAGGTCCATATACAAAAATTAAAGAGAAAAAGAGTGTAGTGCCCAGTCCCAACACCGTGTCACGTTCCTCGTTCATGGGGAGCACAGTTATAAAACATTGTCGCTATCGATTATTAGGACCGATTGAATTAAGATCCTTTCAATGTTATGGAATGGTTTCTTCGAAATCAAGTCTCATATTCAGCGGATTGTGCCTCGAGGATGGACTCTACGTCCATGTCGAAAGAGACCACTTGTTGCTCTATTTTTTATGTCGCACTTATTTCTTTGGTTTTTGTTTTTTGAATGTATTTTTGTAAATATTTTCGATAGATTTATTGCTTGCATTCTTCGAACTTAGCATTACATATCGAACTCTAAATATAAGGGGTGGAGTGCTAATTAATTGCTTATGCAATTGCAGGTGATCGTGTAGGCGCCATCTAGCACAACCGACCTTTTCCCTCTCGTTTCGATAGTTAAGGTGAGTAGCTGGGCCCTTCTTCCCGTGACCCTCTTGTTCTCCAAACAATCGATAGAATGTTAGTTAAAGATGGAAGAACATGAATGCTTATTTCTAATGAATTGTTGTATGATTTCTCACATAGACTCACTATAAAACTGATATGCCTTAAAACTGCTACATGCTTGTTATGTTATTCCTGCTATAGAACTGTGTTAAGCAAAAGATTGGTTTATTGAATAAATGTTGCCTTGACAAGGCAAAACATGAGGAAAATGGTTAAGTTCTTATGTTGGACCATACTTGAGTAACTAGTTTAGTCTTGCACGATCATGGACAACTTGTGCATAAGGTAAAGTTTTCTAGAATGGCAAACTCGGGGGCCATGGGACCGATTCGAGAGTAAACATGATAGTTGTGCTGGATAGTAGCACATGCTATTCGGGAGCTTTCAGCAGAGCTCGCTACTTGCGCTGAAAGGATCACCGTCTAAACCATGCAATAGTCCAGGATGCTGGTGGTGTTAGTGACCTTCACACATACCATGCGAGTAATTGATAATAGTTGACACGGAAGAACATGAAAAGTCTCACATTGCAACGACACACTCTACTATGGGTAAGTTCTTGCATAGTTTATGTTATTATGCCTATCAAATGCTTTCATAAAATTTACTAGGATGGCTAGAAAAATTACTAATTATATGACATGTTTCAAAGAACTTCTTGAACCAAATGAGAGCATGGTATTTAATTAGCCACCTACTAGTACACAACAATGTAATGATCCTTGTTCTCCATAGGTGTTCTGAACCAAAAAAGCGTGCAAGGAAACTAAAGGTGACGCTTGTAATACTTTGAAGCCTTGCTAGCGTGTAAATGCGACATCTAAATTTTAAAGACTCTGATTAAGACTGTTCCATATCTCACCAACTCTCTCCGATCCCAGGTCCAAGAGAGTATTTTTGTTGCTTATATATAAAGGGATGTAAATGTATGGAACGACTGTCTCCTCTAATTCTGTTTGTAAGCATGTACGTCCCCTTTTGTAATCAAGTCTTGTAAATATCAATAAAAGACAGGTTTTCTTCTGTTGCAATTATGTTATTAAATTTTTGCGTATTTTTTTTATGTTGTGTTTCGGATAACCTTATAAATGTGCCTTGTGTGAGCGCAATCTAGGCTCGTACGGTAATACACCCGGGGAACGACTATTGATTCTATGGAATCATGGCATGACATAATAACTTGTTGAATTGGACTTTTCCATGTTTGTACAACTCTTGAAAATAAACTTCTAGTTGACTTGCACTTCAATACTTAAGAGCAAAATTAGTTTGTTTTAGTAGGTAGGAAGGTTTGTAGCTCAAAGAAAATAGATGAGAAAGAGTGAATGAGTGATTTGTAAGGTGCAAAGCTCATCTATTTATAAGGTTTCCTGAGACAGAGTTCGGGCTGAGTTCAGTCTTCAGACATTCAAAATTTTGATCGTTGTAAGCCGACTCATCAAGAATAGAGGCTAAGAAGGGTTTCTATTTTGGTCAACCGAGTTTGGCCAGAGTTCGGGCAGAACTTGATCTAAGTTCGATTTTTTTCAATTCCAGGAAGTTTCTGGTCTGGTTTGTAGCCTATTTGAGTTTGGGTTTGAGTTTGGATTCGAGTCAGGAGTCAGGATAGGATATTGGGTTAGATAGGCTTTTTTTGAGTGAACATTGAGTGCTACTTAAACTGTTAAAATATAACACGAATCACAATAAGTCCTAGACTCAATAAAGAGAAAACTACATAATAAAAGTAAAATAGTATCAGACTTCTTATGATGTAGCATTCTCGTATTCAAGCATTCTTCTGTTTGTCTATGTTGCTATCTTCTGTTTGTCCATATTGCGGTCTATAAAACCATAGATTTGTTAATTATCAAAATCGGATCGACCATAACCAAATGGGCCAACATTAAAGATGTGGAATATTTTGTAAGACTTCTCTATGAGATCTTCCTTAAGTCTTCCTTACAAAATTTCAGAAGTTATCGTATATAACAAGCTTCTGAGTTGTACTCATTTATAGACTTAAAATCATCGAACATGAGGGTTTCCCAGTCATACCTTGTTTCGTCATGCATGTACATGCAGATGAAGAACATGGTTGTTGCCTTAACAACTTCATCCGCTTTATTATTGGGCTTAATGGTGGTTCTCAGCTTCTTGGCAGTGAGGTGGGGCTTGTCATCTTGTACCCACTTCTGATAGTTTCTCCCAGAAACTTCCAATATAGTGAAATCGAGCTTGTTCATATTCGAAATTGCATGATAGGAAAAAAGATGTAGAACTTCCAGTTTTGAGATATATAATAGTTGCATTAACCACCTCAAAGTTCTAGTTATCAACATGTAATAATAAATTTTATATTTCAATTTTATTGGCATATTTTGAAATTCTGGTTCTTATGAACTTCATATTCTAAAACAGTTTTAGGAAGACGTAGCCTTCCAGTATGTAAATGGAGAGTTACTAAACCCAAAAGGTTTATGATGGTACAATGAGGTTAGGCCTCGGCCAATGGCTAATATTTGATACTGACAAATTTTTACAACAAGACTACGCCTATGTGAAATGTCAACGAAAGGTTAGGCCTAAGCCAAATTTGCTTCTAAAAAATTGCTCATGGTGAGACTAATGCTTTGAGAAGATACTACTATGAGGCTAGGCTTCCACTAATTTTTGTTTTTTTCGCAAAAATCTTGACTGCAATGTTGGAGTGGGTGGGGTTCCCAACCTATGTGGAAAAGACCCCGGAGTGCGACGAGCGCCGTCTGTGTGTCAGAGAAGCTCGGGGAGGTGACGAGACCAATCGGAGAAGGCGAAGAAGCTCGGGAGCAGTCGAGAGGAGCTGCTGGAAGGAAGGGGGAGAGTTCGGGCCGAACTCTGCCCCAGGGGAGAGTTCTGGCCGAACTCTGCCTCCTTGTTCCAGAACCTTGCTGGAAGCAGAACACAGAGTTCTGGCCGAACTCTGTGCCAGGACAGAGTTCTAGCCGAACTCTGTGTGTCGGGACTGAAGCATTTTTCAGGGTGATTTAATCACCGTTGGATCGTATCTGATGGTCCAGATTTTGCTGCAGATTAGGGGAATTAATATTAGGTTATTCCTAACCCTAATCATTCTAGACAACACAAGAAAAAGAGAGAGGAAGGAGGCAAGAGTGCCATTACAACTTTGGGAGAGAAGACGGAGGATTGAAGGTCTTTTTCGGAGGAGAATCGGATTTGGGTAATCTCTACTCGTCGTTCTTGTTCTTCGTAGCATTGTAATCATTGTTCTTGCTTCCAAGTGTTGTAGGGATCTGATTTGGATCGGGAGAAGTTTGTAGAGGGTGTAATTCTTCTGTTTCATTAGTGTAGGCTTCTCAGGGTTGGACTCCGATCATCCCATGGTTTTTTTTCGCAAGGGTTTTTCACGTCAAAAATTCTCTGTGTCTGCGTAGTTGTTTTGGTGTTTTGGTTTATGCGTTGTTTGCTTGGTTCTCTCACAGGTACTCTCTAGTTTGGGGAAAGCTTTCTGTATTTCTTTTCCAACAAAGTGGTATCAGAGCCAGGTTCTGGAATTCAGAAGGGTGTCAGGAGTTGACAAAAAACTAGAGAGAAGAGATGGACGTGAAGCCGGTACGCATGGTGAACCTGAACGGCACCAAATATCACTATTGGCGGAGCAAGATGAAAGATTTGCTATTCGTCAAGAAGTTGCATCTGCCAGTATTTGCATCCGAGAAGCCCAGTGATAAATCCGAGGAGGACTGGAAATTCGAGCATATACAGGTATACGAATATATCAGGCAGTTCGTTGACGAGAACGTGTACAACCACGTTGCCAATATTGAGCATGTGAAGACGTTATAGGATAAGCTGGAATCTTTGTACGCGAAGAAGACCGGGGTAAACAAGTTGTTCCTGATCCGGACGATGATGGGTTTGCGGTACAAAGATGGGGCGTCTATTACGGATTACTTGAGTGATTTCCAGGGCGTGGTTGACCAGTTGTCTTCGATGGGAGTCAAGTTCGACGACGAAGTTCAGGACTACGGCTGCTGTATACAATGCCAGACTCGTGGGAGACCGTGCGAGTATCTATGGTCGCTTCTGCTCCAGTGGGTGTAGTTAGTCTGGAGTTTGCCAAGAGCGGGGTGCTGAATGAAGAGATGCGGAGATGTTCTCAGGGCACTTCATCCACATCCCACCACTCAGAGGCATTGGTTTCAGAGAGACGTGGAAGGTACAAAAGAAGGGGTCCAGGTAGTGGCAGAGACAAGTGCAGGGGAAGTCCAAGGGTTGTTACGAGGACTCAGAGTGTTACCATTGTGGTAAGAAGGGCCACATCAAGCGAAATTGTTTCGCTTGGAAGAGAGAAGAAGGGCGACAAGTGGAAGCAAGATAAGAATACTACAGCGGCGGCCTCGATACATGGAGGCGATGTAATCATTGTAGGTGATGAGGTCATTACAAACCTCACCTGCGATGACAATTCTTGGCTGGTGGACTCAGGGGCTTCAGCACATGTATCTCACAATAGGGCACTGTTTGCCACTTACACTACAAGCGACTGTGGAGTATTGAAGATGGGCAATGGAGATGTGTCGAAGGCGGTTGCCGTTGGAGATGTGCATTTGAGAACGAAGACGGGTGCAGTTCTTATTCTCAAAGATGTTCGTCATGTCCCTGATATCTGTTTCAACCTGGTATCGATTGGAAGGTTGGATGACGAGGGATTCTTCAGTCTCTTTGGAAACAGCCAGTGGAAGCTTTCCAGAGGTTTGATGGTGATTGCCAGAGGAAGCAAGAAGTCCGATCTCTACTATATGGAGGGGAGCGCTCAGGGGACACAAGATGTGAACGCAGTCAGTGATGCGTCTATCGAGTTATAGCACAGGCGGCTCGGCCATATCAGCGAGAAAGGGATGAGCTACTTGGTGAACAGGAAGGTGATTCCAGGGCTCAAGTCTACAAAGTTGGAGAAGTGCATGCACTGCTTAGCTGGGAAGCTAAATAGGGTGTCTTTCCAAAGTCACCCAAGTTCAAGGAAGCCGGCGTTGCTCGAGTTGATTCACTCGGATGTCTGCGGTCCTATGAAGGTAAAATCTATTGGTGGTGCTTCTTACTTTGTAACTTTTATTGATGACTGTTCCAGGAAGGTTTGGGTCTATGCCTTAAAGACCAAGGATCAGGTGCTGCCTACTTTCAAAGAGTTTCAGGCCTCTGTTGAAATAGAGACGGGCAAGAAGTTATTGTGTGTTCGGTCCGACAACGGCGGCAAATACATTGGTCCCTTTGATGCTTATTGCAGAGAACAGGGGATACGATACCAGAAGACTCCGCCTAAGACACCTCAGCTCAATGGTGTAGCAGAGCGCATGAACAGGACACTGATAGAGAGGGTACGATATTTGTTGTCGGAAGCAAACTTGCCGGACAGTTATTAGGTGAGGCTCTTCTCACAGCTGCTTATGTTATTAATTTGTCTCCTACTGCTCCTTTGCAGGGTGATGTGCCTGACAAAGTATGGTACGGCAAAGAGCCGTCATACAATCACCTGCGAGCGTTTGGTTGTAAGGCCTTCGTGCATGTACTGAAGGACGAAAGGACCAAACTTAAGCCGAAGACGAGGCGATACATCTTCGTCGGCTACGGTCGGGATGAGTTTGGCTATAGACTCTACGACCCGGTGGAAAGAAAGATCTACAGAAGTGGGGATGTGGTATTCGTCGAGGATCAAACCATGACTGTGGCATCCGCCACCCAATTATGATTTAGTGAATATTTTTCTATTATTTTAATTGAATAGTTGATAATTAAGCTCCTAGGAATTTTTAGGAATTTTCTAGAATTATTTGATTATTAAATAGTGGGAAAACCTACTTTCTAGGACTTCTAGAATTTATTGTGGTAGTCTAAGAGCAAGTATTGACCCCAAATATTTTTCTAGGGCTCATTATGCTATTTTATATTTTCTGGAATTTTTTTATAATTTTTGGCAATATTTTAGTATTTATTTATTATGATTTATATATTTTTTTAAAGGCATTAATATTTACTATAAGATTATTTGAGAATATTTTGAGACAAATTATTTTTATCTAGGTTCTAGGTGGTTATTAATATTTTCTATAATTTTTTAGGATTTTTCTAGAATTTTTAGGGATTTATTTGGAGTTATTTGGGTTTAAATTGATTTATAAAACTATTTTCAGTAAATATTTACACAGTCAGCTAAAGGGGCCCACGTGTCAGCCGCTTGGGCCGACCGAGCGGGGCCCGCCTGTCAGTCACCCATGTGCTGACTGTACTTTATTTGGAGCCACGGCTCCTTAGCCGAAGCTAATTGGCTTGGCTCCAAGCATCCTCGCCATCGGACCGTCCATCCTTATTTGCGGGGCTAAGGAGATGATGACACGTGTCCCTAGCAGCCACCGACCCAAGCCAAGCCGCTGCTATATATATATATTATTATTTCGGTTTTCGAGAAACCCTAGATTAATTGCTGGCCGACTTTTGTGGTTTTGATCCCGGCGATCCCCCGACTTCTCGAGGTGATTCCCGTCAACCCCGACCTCATTTTCGCGTGCCGTTTTTTTATTGGAAGCGTATTAAGGTATAGTTTCTGAATATGTAATTTATTTTCGTAGATTATGAACATGAATTTCTGGAAAATTCGTGGAGTGTCGGTTGTCCGAAACTTGACGCGTTTCAGTGTTTTCGAGTTTTCGGGAGAACCAGAAATCGAAATCACGATCCGTTTGAAGTTTCGGAAAGCTGACACAGAGCCCTTCGACATATATTTTTCCCAGAAATTAATTCGTTTATTTAATATTTTATTTATTCTGTTGAACTCAGAACTGATTGTTCGATCTCCGTTTTGGTCACGGTTAGCCATAACGGCGATATCTTTCGACCAAAGCGTGATTTTGAGGCACGGTCGATTCCAGCGCACTCATGGTGCTAAAATCTACCAAGATGCACTTTCAAAATCGAGAGTTCACAACGTTTGACCAAAAGTCAACGGCACGTCTCGATTTGCGTGCCATAGTTTCCGAAATTGAGAAACGCGACTTTTGATGGCCAAACTTGCATATTTAAATTATATTCAGAATATTATTAGGTTAAATTAGGTTTTTAAGTGAATTATTACAGAATTAATTATTATTAACTTAGTGACCCCAACTAGCCACTATTTAGAACTAGAACATTAGAATTAATTTGTGGTTTTCGTGCACTGTTCGTGGTGCGTTGTATGTTATAGGTTGACAGCTTCTAGATCGACTTTCCTTCACCCTCGGATTGTGACTACAGTTTGTGCAAGGATTCAGGCAAGTACAGTATTGCATTTATGTTTTAGTTCATTATAATGTTTTCTCCATAGTTTTTCTCGTTTGATATCCCGTTGAATCATTTCTTGATATTTCCCTTGAGACACGATTGTGACACGATAGTTATTGTATTCTTCTTAGCGTATCATTGACCGTTTTTTTATTGTTAGAGGGTCGGGAGGGGAAATACTTGATAAATACGTGAACAAACCCAATTACGTTACTGAACGATAGCTAAGTCATACACACACGTATGAGTTAGCCGTACCATTACTGAACGATAGCCATCGTATGATGTGCCGTATTAGCCCAGCCGTTCACGTATTTGTAGGTATTTCACACACGTATTGGTTTCTATCTTTTCCTTATCTAGTTCATTATCTTGCTAGTTTATATCCTGCTAGTTTTACATCTTGCCAGTTTACTTTTGCCATTTCATATCTTGATAGTTCTTGTCTTGCTAGTTCTTTTTATACTCTTTACCTTCATGATTTCTCGCTTGTTCTAACTTATTTTGGACTAACAACATTAAATTGCAATATGGTTGTACTCTGCTCCTTTCCTGATTGGATCGTTGTTGTAGGTGAGGGAGAGTATCTCTAGCACTTCATGTTATGGGCCAGCAGTGGATAGTGCTGACTTTGTTGGTACCGAGACTCAGGAGCCATGGATGATCTCTAGAGGGATCTAGATTTACTTTTATGCATGTCTTAGTTTATTTCTTAGATGAACGGATTTGTTCATGGATGGACGATATTTTACTGTTCTGGATTTCAGTCTCTTTGTCATTGGATTTGGATATTATTATTTCATTTTCTATCGTACTCTTATTCTTCTTGGTTTGTGTCACTGTTGAGTACGACTTGTATTTGTGTTCTATTGTATCTGTGGAGGATGTTATTGTGTGTACTAGACAGCGTTCTACCGTCGATACCGCGGCGTAGGCTGGGCTTGGACACGTCTCGTATCCGAAAACCGGGTACGGGTCGTGACAAGTTTTTTATGGTGGCCCATGCAGGTCCGTTTTTGCAAAGACTGCGAACTCGTGGTAGTACTTAAGTTAGTCGTACTACTGCGAGCCTGCGAATAGGATTAGATTTTTAAGGACATCCTCCACGTGTTTGCTTATTGATCTCCACCTTTGACTTTAACCTTTCTTGATATGCATCCTGCTTGAATCTTTCTACCGTTTAATGTTTTCTTTTATTGCAGCTAATGGATTCTCAAGACAGGAGTAACGCTTTCCTGAACACCCCACCGGCTACAGGAGGATTCTTCTCGTACATGACCCCGCCGACGCAAGGAGGCCAGCTTTCTCACCAGGGCGACCCGGCTCAAACGCAATACTCAAGATTCCGCAGAGATGACTTTCCTCCACCAGCACCCTTCCATCAGTCTGCACCCTTCCAGCCAGCATATGTTCCATATCCAGCACCTACCATGCACCATGCACCCTGCACCAACGACGTATACAGTACCTGCCATGTACCCAGCACATGTTCTGCCTCCGCCACCTCCGCTGGACAACATCACGCTTCTCGGGATCTTCCAGCAGATGATGACTTCTCAAGCACGACAGGCTGACGTCTTCCGCGATACTTTGAGGGAGGCTATCCAGACTAGAGACGCTCCACGACCGCGCCCTGGAACTTCCAAGCATTTTTCGGACCTTAGGCCCCGAGAATTCAAAAGAACAGAAGGGATTATCTACGCGGATGAGTGGTTAGAGAACATAGATCGCAACCTTCGGAGGGCTCGAGTTCCTGAAGATCTGAAGGTCGAGAATGCCGGCATGCAGCTCTACGACATCGCCCGCACGTGGTATAGAGACGAGCCTCGGTTCACCGCACCAGACGTGACTTGGGAGGAGTTCAAGGAGCTGTTCAAGATGAAGTTCTTCCCTGAAGCAGCCCGTGAAGAGTTGGAGAACAAGTTCGAGAGCCTGGAACAGGGCAATCTCTCCGTCGACGAATACACCGCAGAGTTCTTCCGCCTCAGTCGCTTTGCAGATGCCATGACCCCTGCAGCCAAAGCCAAGAAGTTCAGGAAGGGACTTTCATATGAAATTCGCATCGCCATCGCCACCAGCCAGGCCACAACTTACGAGAAGATCTTGAAGATCGCACAGGCGGTAGAAACAGAATTGAAGCGTAAGCAAAAGAGAGATAGAGACGCAAATGGAGGACTTAACAACCAATCGAGATCGGCAAAACGTCCTAATATTCCGGAGGAGACTTCACCCCAACACTATCACCAGCAGCCTCATTCTCTACAACAGCAAAATCAGATCCAGCCGATTATTACATGCTCCTACTGTCGGGGACCAGGTCATCATTTTGATCACTGTCGCAGAAGGTTAGGACAATGCTTATCATGCGGATCAGCTACGCACCAAGTGAAAGAATGTCCAACATCATTTGTTCGTCAAAGCCAAACACCTACTCAAGGAGGACTGCAGCAACAAGGATATGATCAAGCATTTGAAGCGGTGACCCGACCTTAAGGTATATGTAGTTAACTAAGTCCCTTAAAGGCTTCCCATAGTTATAGTTAGCATGTGTGCTTGATTAATGCTAGAATAGTAATCTTAGTAGATTTTTCATATTTCCATGATATAGACTATGAATTATTTTAGAATTTTCTGTAGAAGTTGTTTAGTATGACCTATTGATTTTTGAGGACAAAAATATTTTTAAGGGGGATAGTATGTGGCATCCGCCACCCAATTATGATTTAGTGAATATTTTTCTATTATTTTAATTGAATAGTTGATAATTAAGCTCCTAGGAATTTTTAGGAATTTTCTAGAATTATTTGATTATTAAATAGTGGGAAAACCTACTTTCTAGGACTTCTAGAATTTATTGTGGTAGTCTAAAAGCAAGTATTGACCCCAAATATTTTTCTAGGGCTCATTATGCTATTTTATATTTTCTGGAATTTTTTTATAATTTTTGGCAATATTTTAGTATTTATTTATTATGATTTATATATTTTTTTAAAGGCATTAATATTTACTATAAGATTATTTGAGAATATTTTGAGACAAATTATTTTTATCTAGGTTCTAGGTGGTTATTAATATTTTCTATAATTTTTTAGGATTTTTCTAGAATTTTTAGGGATTTATTTGGAGTTATTTGGGTTTAAATTGATTTATAAAACTATTTTCAGTAAATATTTACACAGTCAGCTAAAGGGGCCCACGTGTCAGCCGCTTGGGCCGACCGAGCGGAGCCCGCCTGTCAGTCACCCATGTGCTGACTGTACTTTATTTGGAGCCACGGCTCCTTAGCCGAAGCTAATTGGCTTGGCTCCAAGCATCCTCGCCATCGGACCGTCCATCCTTATTTGCGGGGCTAAGGAGATGATGACACGTGTCCCTAGCAGCCACCGACCCAAGCCAAGCCGCTGCTATATATATATATTATTATTTTGGTTTTCGAGAAACCCTAGATTAATTGCTGGCCGACTTTTGTGGTTTTGATCCCGGCGATCCCCCGACTTCCCGAGGTGATTCCCGTCAACCCCGACCTCATTTTCGCGTGCCGTTTTTTTATTGGAAGCGTATTAAGGTATAGTTTCTGAATATGTAATTTATTTTCGTAGATTATGAACATGAATTTCTGGAAAATTCGTGGAGTGTCGGTTGTCCGAAACTTGACGCGTTTCAGTGTTTTCGAGTTTCCGGGAGAACCAGAAATTGAAATCACGATCCGTTTGAAGTTTCGGAAAGCTGACACAGAGCCCTTCGACATATATTTTTCCCAGAAATTAATTCGTTTATTTAATATTTTATTTATTCTGTTGAACTCAGAACTGATTGTTCGATCTCCGTTTTGGTCACGGTTAGCCATAACGGCGATATCTTTCGACCAAAGCGTGATTTTGAGGCACGGTCGATTCCAGCACACTCATGGTGCTGAAATCTACCAAGATGCACTTTCAAAATCGAGAGTTCACAACGTTTGACCAAAAGTCAACGGCACGTCTCGATTTGCGTGCCATAGTTTCCGAAATTGAGAAACGCGACTTTTGATGGCCAAACTTGCATATTTAAATTATATTCAGAATATTATTAGGTTAAATTAGGTTTTTAAGTGAATTATTACAGAATTAATTATTATTAACTTAGTGACCCCAACTAGCCACTATTTAGAACTAGAACATTAGAATTAATTTGTGGTTTTCGTGCACTGTTCGTGGTGCGTTGTATGTTATAGGTTGACAGCTTCTAGATCGACTTTCCTTCACCCTCGGATTGTGACTATAGTTTGTGCAAGGATTCAGGCAAGTACAGTATTGCATTTATGTTTTAGTTCATTATAATGTTTTCTCCATAGTTTTTCTCGTTTGATATCCCGTTGAATCATTTCTTGATATTTCCCTTGAGACACGATTGTGACATGATAGTTATTGTATTCTTCTTAGCGTATCATTGACCGTTTTTTTATTGTTCGAGAGTCGGGAGGGGAAATACTTGATAAATACGTGAACAAACCCAATTACGTTACTGAACGATAGCTAAGTCATACACACACGTATGAGTTAGCCGTACCATTACTGAACGATAGCCATCGTATGATGTGCCGTATTAGCCCAGCCGTTCACGTATTTGTAGGTATTTCACACACGTATTGGTTTCTATCTTTTCCTTATCTAGTTCATTATCTTGCTAGTTTATATCCTGCTAGTTTTACATCTTGCCAGTTTACTTTTGCCATTTCATATCTTGATAGTTCTTGTCTTGCTAGTTCTTTTTATACTCTTTACCTTCATGATTTCTCGCTTGTTCTAACTTATTTTGGACTAACAACATTAAATTGCAATATGGTTGTACTCTGCTCCTTTCCTGATTGGATCGTTGTTGTAGGTGAGGGAGAGTATCTCTAGCACTTCATGTTATGGGCCAGCAGTGGATAGTGCTGACTTTGTTGGTACCGAGACTCAGGAGCCATGGATGATCTCTAGAGGGATCTAGATTTACTTTTATGCATGTCTTAGTTTATTTCTTAGATGATCGGATTTGTTCATGGATGGACGATATTTTACTGTTCTGGATTTCAGTCTCTTTGTCATTGGATTTGGATATTATTATTTCATTTTCTATCGTACTCTTATTCTTCTTGGTTTGTGTCACTGTTGAGTACGACTTGTATTTGTGTTCTATTGTATCTGTGGAGGATGTTATTGTGTGTACTAGACAGCGTTCTACCGCCGATACCGCGGCGTAGGCTGGGCTTGGACACGTCTCGTATCCGAAAACCGGGTACGGGTCGTGACAAGTTTTTTATGGTGGCCCATGCAGGTCCGTTTTCGCTTCGAGCAATTTCAAGAGGACATCGTAGAGGATCTAATTATAGGGGAGCCAGTACATGGGGTTGCTCCCATCCTTGATCCACTACCAAAATAACCAACTTTAGCGATGGCCACATCCGTCGCTCATCCGTCGGTAACATAAATTACCGACGGAATAGCGACGGATATTTGATGAAAATGGCCGTCGGGAAATACGTCGTCGCTAAAATTTGTCCGTCGCTAAGCTGTCGGACAAATGATTAACCGACGGACTAGCGACTGATTACCGACGGTTGCCTTTCAATGGTTTAGCGACGGATTAGCGACTTGTTCCCGTCGGTTTACATGCCATATAATATTAAAATATCCGTCGCTAAGCCGTCGTAAATAGGTCGGTAAAAGCGTATCAGAGAGGTTCCTGATACGCAAAATCAGTCGCTATTCCGTCGTTAACCTCGACGTTATAGCGACGGATTAGCGACGGGTAGGGCATCGGCCTGGTTCTGGAAAGCTTCCATATTTCCAGAACCATGTCGACGGATAATGGGTCGCTAAGCCGTCGCTAGTCCGTCGTCATCCTCGACAGATTAGCGACGGATTAGCGACCCACTATCCGTCGCTAAGTCTCTGGAAACCTACCATATTTCCAGAACCATGTCGACGGATTTGCCGTCGCTAGGTAGTCGATATTCCGTCGCTAATATTCCAGTTAGCGACGGAAGTTCCGTCGCTAGTTCGTCGCTAGCTCGTCGCTACCTGCAAATTTATTTCAACCAGTTAGCGACGGATTCACCATCGCTAGGTAGTCGCTAGGTGGTCGCTAACTACAAAATATTTATATCACCCAGTTAGCGACGGATATTCCGTCGCTCGTCCGTCGGTAACTGCAAATATTTATATAACCCAGTTAGCGACGGATTTGCCGTCGCTAGTTAGTCGCTCATCGGTCGCTAAAAGATATATCCGTCGCTAGTTAGTCGCTAGTCCGTCGCTAAATGCAACATTAATTAAAAAAATTACAGAAACATTCTATTTCCTTTTCGTAAATATTACACATATTCATAATATCCAATATCCAAACATCTATGTACGATCAACAAATATCCAAATATCCAAATTCATAATATCCAATATCAAACAGAAATATCCAAACATCTATGTACAAATATCCAAACACAAATACACAAATTCATAATATCCAAACATTCATGTACGCTTCCAAAATATCTAGAATTCAAAATCCAAAAACAGTACAAATATCCAAAAACAGTACAAATATTATTGAGATGGATCGCGTCGTCGTCTCGACGCCGCCTCGGCTCTGCGGATGTACTCTTCCACCATGTATGCCGGCACCTGGGACAACACATGCTCTGGAAGCGTGCGGAGCTGCTCTGGCGACATCAAGTCCATGCGCCCAATGAGCGTAGTATCCGGTACCAGGCGGACCTCGGCAGAACGGTCAAATGAATAACGTCCAGGGTCGGAAGGACCGGCAACCGCACTAGACGTACCGGGAGCAGACAGATCTGGACCGGGAGCAGAAGAAGGACGCGGAAGGCACTCCAGCACATCCGACATTAGACTCCGTATTTCTGACATATCGGAGGTGAGAGTCGCAAGCTGCGCCCTCATATCGTCCGACGGGGGCGCGGGAGGAGGCGGGGGCGGTGGATATCTCGGAGTTGCGCCCTGCAACGACGCCGCCATGGAACCTACGCCGTAGACGCGCCCTTTATTAAAGCCGCCGACAGACTCTACGAACACGTCGTCGTAGCGAGCGGCCATAGAAGAGGGCGTCTGGGTGGGCGTCGTTTCGCCGACAACCTCGGCAGGGGGCTCAATCTGACTAAGGGCCTCACGATATGCAGCCTATCCAATGAATGTGTTTATACTATAAGTTTTCCTAAGTTATAATCTAAATCCTATGTTTCCCTAAGTTATAATTTGAATCCTACGTTCACCTAATTAAGTTAACAATAATTATATTTCTAATATAAATCTCATAAACGTAATTACTTACATCAGTCGCCTGGGCCCTCGCGTCGACGAAGCTCCCGTCTGTCCGCCTCTTGTGTGTATGCAGGAATACATCGTAGGCGGTGACCGACTCCGGCTCTCTTCCCTCCTTTACCGCCCGTTGTGCCTGCATACGAAAATCTAGCAGGAGGTTGAGAAAATTCTTGTTTTCCATATCTGAACGCGTCCTTATTCTTTCTCCAAGGATGGGTCGCGGGCAGAAATTGACGGTGACAGTCAAAGAAAGAAGTTTTTCCTCCATGCCTAAGGCGGAACGCCTTACTATTTTCCATGCATATCGGACAAGACATGTTGCCGTGCGTACTCCATCCCGACAGCATACCGTATGCTGGAAAATCATTGATTGTCCACATGAGTGAAGCTCTCATCTGAAAGTTCTGTTTCCTGGAAATATCATAGGTCGTGACGCCGATCTCCCACAGCTGTTTCAGCTCATCCACCAACGGCTGTAAATATATATCGATGTTCTTCGTCGGATTTTTAGGACCGGGTATGATAGCTGTCAGAAACATATAAGGAGTCTTCATACACATCCATGGTGGCAGATTGTAAGGGGTAAGAATGACCGGCCAGCATGAGTACTGAGATCCCGACTGTCCGAAAGGGGCGAAGCCATCAGCACATAGCGCCAGGCGTACATTTCTAGGCTCTGCAGCAAAATCTGGATCACACAAATCAAAATATTTCCACGCCTCTCCATCCGAAGGATGTGACAATTCTCCTTCGTCCTTTATGCGTTCTTCGCTGTGCCACGTCATGTGTTCTGCTGTATTTAGAGACATATACATCCTCTGCAAGCGCTTCGTGATCGACAAGTAATGCATATACTTGTAAGGACGTCGTTTTCTAGTCGACTTTCCTTTTTCCTGTACTGGCTTGTAACGATCCGCATTACAGAAGCTGCAACTTTCTGATACGCAATTCTCTTTGTAGTACAACATGCATCCGTTGCGACAACAATCTATCTTCTCGTACCCCAGTCCCAGTTGTCGGACCATCATCTTTGACTTGTAGAAGTTTTTTGGTAGCTCTTTTGATTCCTTCGGTAACACCTCCTTGATTACTTCTGTGATCCGATTATAGCAAGCTTGTGGCAAGTTAAAATCAGACTTTATGTTCAACAACCGCATCGTCACTGACAGTGCGGAATGAGTCTCACAACCAGGATATAGAGAAGTATCTGCATCCTGAAACATGTCATAGAACTCCTTCGCCTCGGGATTAGGATCCTCCGGATCAAAATTAGGCCCTGCCGCATCATACACCATATCTCGTGCAAGGTTCTGCAGATCTCCATAATCAACAGAGCATCCGTGGTCTTCGATGACATCCGTTGCAGCATTATCATCAAAAGCATAAGTAGCAGCTTCCGCAGCCTGTCTTTCCGAATATAGTTCACCTTGCGATGACCACAGGCCGTAATTACGTACGAAACCCTTACGGGTCAAATGATCTCTCACAGTCACCACTTCTTCGTAACGTCTATTGTGACATTTAACACATGGACACTTAATTTTGTTACCGTCCATGTACTGAGCTTTGCTCATTGCATAATTAAGAAATACTTCCACGCCTGCCTGAAAATCGTCACTCACACCAATTCTACTCTCGTGTTGCCGTTTGTACATCCATGTACGATCAACAAAATAACGACTCATCCTCAATTTGGATGTGAAAATCTGTATCGTAAGACAAACTAAACATAAGAATAGCCCGATACCGATGCTCATAAATTTGGATTAGGGTTAGGATGTTAGATATAAGTGAACTAGGTGATGTAGAGTACAATATAGGGAACTGTGAATGGACTGAAAGTTGCACATGAGAAGGTTCAATGAAGGGCCCATAAATGGGTTCACATGATAAGTTAGTAAGAATCCACATCACTATACATACTCCCCCGTCTCAGGAGTGTGTCTGGCTCCTATTTAGAACAGCACAGGTCACAACATGTCCAGAATAGCAAAACAGAGCTCTACAATGTATATCGATATCGGACTATTCCTACGAGTATTGGTATCGGCGATATCAATACTCGTGTGAATAGGAGATTGCAATATAAGTCTAAGCTATCTAGCTAACATGTATACTTGCATTTACATTGTATCATAACTTGTATCTAGTTACCTTGCTAATCAGGTATATACTCTTAACATATATGTGAAGACACTATACTAACATGTATTTAAATCAAGGTTCAAAGTATCGGTATCGGAATCGGTATCGGACTATATATTCCTACGAGTATTGGCATCGGCGATATCAATACTCGTGTGAATAGGAGATTGCAATATAAGTCTAAGCTATCTAGCTAACATGTATACTTGCATTTACATTGTATCATAACTTGTATCTAGTTACCTTGCTAATCATGTATATACTCTTAACATATATGTGAAGACACTATACTAACATGTATTTAAATCAAGGTTCAAAGTATCGGTATCGGAATCGGTATCGGACTATATATTCCTACGAGTATTGGCATCGGCGATATCAATACTCGTGTGAATAGGAGATTGCAATATAAGTCTAAGCTATCTAGCTAACATGTATACTTGCATTTACATTGTATCATAACTTGTATCTAGTTACCTTGCTAATCATGTATATACTCTTAACATATATGTGAAGATACTATACTAACATGTATTTAAATCAAGGTTCAAAGTATCGGTATCGGAATCGGTATCGGACTATATATTCCCACGAGTATTGGCATCGGCGATATCAATACTCGTGTGAATAGGAGATTGCAATATAAGTCTAAGCTATCTAGCTAACATGTATACTTGCATTTACATTGTATCATAACTTGTATCTAGTTACCTTGCAATATAAGTCTAAGCAATCTAGTATTGGTATCGGCGATATCGGTAGTATCGGCGGTATCGGATCGAAGTATCGGATTTTTTTGGTATTGGAAAACAAATAATTATTAATAAATTATTTACATTTAAAAACATATAATTTATACATTTAGGCATAATTTTAAGTGTTTTAAGTATTATTTCTTAGTAGTTTTGAAATTAAATGAAATTAAATTAAATGAAATAGTATTATTTCTTAGGATCGGGACATGCCAAACCGTATCCGTATCGGGGAATGCAACCCATTCCCCACCCCCCCGACCCCCCTGCCCCCATTCAACACCCCCCCGACCCCCCTGCCCTCTCCATTACCCACCCCCCCGATCCCCCTGCCCCCATTCCCAACCCCCCCGACCCCCCTGCCCTCTCCACCCCCCACCCCCCGCCCCCCGACCCCCCTGCCCCCATTCCTGACCCCCCCCCGACCCCCCTGCCCCCATTCAACACCCCCCCCGACCCCCCTGCCCTCTCCACCCCCCACCCCCCGACCCCCCTGCCCCCATTCCCCACCCCCCCGACCCCCCGACCCTCATTCCCCACCCCTCCACCCCCTGCCCCCATTCCCCACACCCCCCGACCCCCTGACCCCATTCACCACCCCCCCCCCCCGCCCTCTCCACCCCCCGCGAAGCCGACCCCCCCCCCACTCCCCCCCCGGCCCCAAAACCCAAAATTAGAGAAAGAGAGAGAGAGAGAGAGAGAGAGAGAGATACCTGGTAGAGAGAGAGAGAGAGCCGCGAGAGAGAGGGAGAGAGCCGCGCGCGAGAGAGAGAGAGCCGCGAGAGAGAGAGAGTTTTGGGGGGAATGAAAAATTCCCCCCCGTCGGTTCAATTTAAGTTAGGGCACAGAACCTAGCGACGGAATAGCGACGGAATAAATTAGTCGCTAAACCGTCGCCAATTAAAAGGTGTTTTCCGACGGATATATCCGTCGCCAGTTAGTCGCTTAAGTTCCCGCCAATGTTTTAAAGATTTTGCCGCCAACATTTGCGACGAATAAGCGACGAAAAAGAATCCGTCGCTAACGTTCGTCGACTTAGCGACGGAAACCCGACAAATTTTTACATTTAAAATTGGAAAAAATTATGTTATGTTGTCTGTCGCTAATCCGTCGCTAAGATGTGGGAAACTGGTCGCTATTAGCGACGGAATCCGTCCGTCGCTAAACTTCCGTCGGTAAAGTGGGGTATTTTAGTAGTGATCATCTGCCTGCTGTTGGTGGTCAGGGTGTCCCTCAGGAGGATGAACATACCGGGAAGGCAGTTCATGAAGGGAAGGAGGTTGTTGGTATACAGCCAGCACCAGTGGCTCCACTGAGAAGGAGCGACAGAGAGTGTCGACCATCTATGAGATACTCACTGGGTGAGTATGTGCTATTGACTGACGGAGGAGAGCCCGAAAGTTTTGCAGAAGCTATGGAAGGCAAACACAGGCAGGAGTGGATGGAGGCTATGCAGGAGGACATGATTTCCTTGCACACTAATTCCACTTATGCGCTGGTGCGGTTGCCAAAGGGCAAGAAGGCTTTGAAGAATCGATGGGTGTTTAGAGTGAAGCAGACGGATGATGCTATTTGCCCTCGATACAAAGCGAGGTTGGTAGTTAAAGGCTACGGTCAGCAGAAAGGCGTAGATTATGATGAAATATTTTTGCCTATTGTCAAGCATTCGTCTATTCGGGTGGTGCTAGCATTAGCAGCCAGTCTCGACTTGGAGTTCGAGAAAATGGACGTGAAGACGGCAGTCCTCCACAGTGTTCTTCAGGAGAAGTTATACATGGAGCAGCCAGAGGAATTCTGTGAGAAGGGCAAGTCATATTTGGTCTGCCGGTTGAGGAAGAGCTTGTATGGTCTGAAGCAGACTCCAAGGCAGTGGTACATGAAGTTCGAGTCGTTTATGGGGGAGCATGGTTATGCACGGACGACGTCGAACCATTGTGCATTTGTGAGATATTTTGCCGAGGATGATTTCATCATTTTATTGCTCTATGTTGATGATATGCTATTAGTGGGTCGAAATGCCACTAGGATAGCAGAGTTGAAGCGCCAACTGGGTACGGCCTTCACTATGAAGGATTTGGACGCATCAAAGACTATTTTTGGGATGGAGATCAGCCGAGAGAGAGAGTCCAAGCTGCTATATTTGTCCCAAAAGAAGTACATTCATCGGGTACTTCAGCATTTCGGGATGGACGGGTCGAAGAAAGTGAGTTGTCCCCTTGCGGCCCACTTTAAGTTCACTGGGGAGCAGTATCCATCTACCGAGGACGAAAAGGAAGATATGGAGCGGGTTCCATATGCTTCAGCTGTGGGGAGCCTTATGTATGATATGGTGTGTACGAGGCCATACATCGCTCATGCAGTTGGCACAATTAACAGGTATCTTTCAAATCCTGAAAGGGTACATTGGAGTGCGGTTAAGCGGTTTCTACGATATCTTCAGGGCACTGCCGATTGGAGACTTTTTTTGGTGGTGACGAGCCGAAGCTGGTTGGGTATACCGACGCTGATATGGCTGGAGATGTAGACACGAGACGATCGACTTCGGGCTATGTGATGATGTTTGTCGGAGAAGCGGTATCGTGGCAGTCGCGATTGCAGAAGTGTGTTGCCTTGTCGACGACGGAGGCGGAGTACATTACGACGACGGAGGCTTGCAAGGAGCTGCTGTGGATGAAGAAGCTGCTGCAGAAAATGGGGCTAAAGCAAGAGCAGTATACTTTGCTTTGCGACAGTCAGAGTGCTATTCACCTTGTGAAGAACCAGACATTTCATAGTCGGTCCAAGTACATCGAGACTCGGTATCATTGGATACGGGATGTGGTTGAGATGAAGGACGCGGCACTTGAGAAGGTTCATACTGATGACAATGGAGCGGACATGCTCACGAAGGCTCTACCGAGGAAGAAGTTTGAGTACTGCAGGCAGATCGTCGGGATGACGACCTCCTCCACATAGTTGTGGAGGATATTTATTGGAGTGGGTGGGGTTCCCTATGTGGAAAAGACCCCAGAGTGCGACGAGTGTCACGACCCGCACCCACTGTGAGGGTACGAGCACGTAACAACGCCCAGCCTACGCCGCAGTGTCGACGGTAGAACACTGTCCTAGGTTACTATCTAACCAACAACTCACGCAATATATAATGTACTCATCATAATCAACTCCGAACGTAGGAAAAGTATAAGATATTGTAACTTAATCACAGTCTAAGCACGATAAGATAATCACAGAAGAATTAACTAAGAATAGAAGACAACTACTAACATAATAACAACTCTCAACAATCTTAAATACTACACAAGTCTCAAATCATCTACATCAAGTTCAACATGAAAAACATATGCTAGTCTACTAAACTAAATCCCGATCACTCCTGAGTGTCAGGGCCAAAGGTAGCCATCCCGTCTCCGGGTCCATAATATGTAGGGCAAGTGTCCTCAGGGCAGTCATCTATAAAACTTTCAAGAGGTCCAGTCAGGACAGGAACGAGTACAACTCATCAAGAAATCTCAAGTAAATGGCAGAGAACTATAAAGCAGTTATAGACAGTTATATTGATGAATCATGGCAGTTTTATATAGGTAGTGATGTAGAGAACAGTTAAGGTACCAGGAAAGTAAGTAGCTAAACAAGAAGAGAAACATGGCAATGAAGACTGTAAAGTATAATCTAGCTGAACTAGAGTAGCATGATATAAGTCCAGACAGTATAATAAGAGTCATGTGTGAGTCCAGACAATGTAAATCCAATACCAGATGATTCCAGTACAAGACGAGTCCAGTATAAGGTGAGTCCAGTCAGTGATCAAAGATTCCAGGGTGAGTCCAGTCTATACTCTAACAGTGTGTTTTAAAATATCGGGATCGACATGTGAACGATTGTAGGTAATACGGCACACCGCACACTCGGCCAAGTGTGGGATGGCTATCATTCCAGTATAATTCCAAGGGAGTGGTTCCAGTATTTGGGTATGTTCACATGCCTATTCCAATATTTCCTCGTCCAACAAGTAAAAGTGAATCCATAACCCGACACGAAAATAGGTATAAGTCCAGCCAGTACACGAATGATTCTAGTAAATAATTTCAGGGTGATTCCAGTAGATGGTTCCAGAAATAGAGGCCAGACATGAATAAGTGAGTGTCACATGAAATGGATCCAGTAATATCAAATTGTGTTCGTAATAGAGAATCAAATAGAACTAGCTACAACTGAAGTACATAAACGACAAGTAAATGGAAGAACTATCAGAGAATGTACTCGCCTGATACTCTGAAAAGAGTAGTATAATATCAGATGCCTGCACCGGAGTCACAATGTCCTAAAAGAGTAATATGGGTTATAATATGTTACAAATAAGGTAAATGAAGTTTATGATGCAATCTACATGATTTCTAGGCCAATCTAGGTCAAAGTCAACTCTAAGTCAAACCTGGTCAACTGTCTAGGTCAAACTAGGTCAATTCTAGGGTTAATAATAAGTCAACTCTACCCAAGCTAATCTCATAAGCTAACCAAACTATAACTCATATCATATACTTAAGGTATAATACCTATATATGGTATGGCATCAACCTAAATCCTACATTAACTAAACTCACAACCTCTAGCTCAAGCATAAACCATCTCATGAATCCTATGTATCACATGTCTATACCTATATAAGTACAATATCAACTAATCCATATCACATTCTATGGTACCCACAGCCCTCCATTGTATAGGGTATCACACATAACCCCAATACCTTGCCCTCATTACACATTCACATACATGGTGTATATAAGGGATAAATCATCCCGCGTGCCCTGTCCTAATATATACTAGTACTCAATATAACACATAATACTCATATCACATTTATATAGAAGGTATGTCACATACATAATGCATGATATAGCTGACCAATCAATTGGGGACTGAACCAAACCCAAAGCGACAGAACATGCAAATGATGGGAAGAGGAATGGCCAAGGAATTGAAGCCTAATACATGTTCTATAATTTTACACTAGTAAGTCTAATGAATAATGTAAGTTAGACTGAACATCATATAAGTTGACTTAATCAAATGATGTATCATGAGTCATTCCAAGTGGAGAACTGGGCATTGATCATGCAAGGTAGAATGTTGATATGCAGTGATTAGAAACTTTACAAATGAAATACAGGGAAATAAAACCCAAGGATAGGACCATCTCATTAATTAGCTATTGCTTAAGTTCAGGTATCCATTTGCAGGTATTGAACACTGAATTGGCCATCTTGTATGCAGGATAATCAAAACAGTAGGCAGATCAATGTTCAAGACTGGACCAAATGCTGCAAGTAACAACTTCCTAAGACTGAAAAACATATTACCAAGGTAATCCTAACTCGATTTCAAAGACTCTCATACTAGCCTGGACAAGGAATAGTGGTCTGAACAAATGTGTTCAGATACACACATCTGATATGGTCTGGAACTAAGTAATTAGTAGCCTATTACTCAAGAATCTCATCTGAAGTTAACCAGTGAATTAAGAGGCCAAACTGTCCAGACATTGATAGTTACATACCACTAGAAGGACAAAACAGACGCTCCATTGATGGGTCATGTTCAGGTATGAATTATAGCAGGACAAAATGCAATTCGAACATAAATAAGGATAAGGACAAAAGAATGAAATAGGACAGATTTATAGCTCATGCAAAATGTGCCAACTGGTACAAGCATAGGAGTGGACTGACTTGAACCAAGGCTAGCATATGCTAACTGGAATAGGACCTAGTATGGGAAATAATTCTCAGTTTGTTTTCAGGCTATGTGAAATGTGTGGGTGCACACTATGTTCTCAGATTTGAGTGTGTGTGTGTGTGTGACACATGTAGCTATAGGGTGTGTTATTATGATAGTAGGACTGGTCGAACAAGGTAGGATAATGAACATCGACCCAATGAGCAGACATTGGGATGGACATGAACGATGTATACTGACTGAATCATGAAGGAATGACTGAACCCAAATGAAATTATCTGTTACAAAGCACATATATTAAACAAGTATCCTATAAAGAATTCTCAGTCCAAAATGGACAGAACATGGTGCAGGACAATCATAACCCAAGCTAAATGAAAGCTAAAATATATGGAAACCCATATGAACCCAAATCTATACATTCAGATTTTACACTATATATGAATATATACACATTCGAAACCCAAAGTAAATCATGAAATCAATTTGGAAAACAAAACTAAATGCCAGGTATAAATGTAAACCCCTTTTTAAATCGAATTGAACATTTGAAAAACATTTGAAAACAGTGAACAACCTATATCAGCATGTATCGGTAAAAAATCTCTTTTGAAACAAAAACTAATTCAAAATCCCAATCAAACATTCGAAACAAGGGGAAAAATATATACCAACATAGGGGGGTCAATCGTGTCCTCCTGTGTCACATTTCGTGTCACAAAGTGCCACGAACATGTGTCAAACCCTGGTCGACTGGGTGTCAAAGACAGTACAGTGCACTGTCTCGTGCACGCGTGTCGAAACCTTTAGGACATGACACACAAACCCACAAGTGTCGTGCACATGTCCACAGCTAGTCTAGGTCTAGGGCTAGGGTTAGGGTAGCCTGACACGAGTCCAAGTGTCCTCGTGTCCACGCACGAAGTGCGAATTAGTGGCACCTGTGCGCACGTGTGTACGTATGGTCGAGACAGTACGGTCGGAATTTCTTCCAATTCGCTCAACGAAATCATCTCAAATTTTACATGCATGGTGTCAGTCATTGCCCGCAGGTGTCCACCAATTTTGGTGTCCAACCGAGTCGTGTCGTATCGGATATGAACGTGTGGCAGCAGGACACTGCACGGGGCCTGTGTGCGGTGTCGTGCACGAGGTGCGTGTCCGTTTTGGACACAAAAAATCCACAAAATCATGCTCAGTCATATACATTCATGATCTACACATTATTAGCTACCCAAATATATATTTTGTTTTGAAAACCAAGAACGAAAAGTTCTAAGAGACATTTCACCGAACACCTATGTACATACGTTGATACGTGTCCGATACGGACACCAAACGGACACAAAATCTACCCAAATTTGAGGTACAGCTAGGGGACTCCTAGATCTAGCTCTAAATACAAAGAAAACAGAATATTAATACAATTTGAGGAGTTTTACCTATTGGTGCAAATAATATGATAAAGCTCCAAATGGGGGATTCCTCCTTGATAGCCAATGCTCCCAAATTGTCCCAAGGCTGGGATTACTCTCCATATACAGGAAATAGAAGGGTATTAGACTCTAATGCAAGAAACTAGAGTAGAAAAGGATTTAAAATGGAGAATCTATGGAATGGGAAAGAATAGACAAACCTTTCTTTTTCCTATGTGCTCTTTTAATACAAAAGAGGCAAGAACTAATTAGGAGATTATCTATAGGGAAGGAAATGACCTAGTGGCTGGTCATAAAGGAAAAAATTAGGGTTAGGGTTTTACTAATGGGCTATGGGCCAAGTTGTACTCGCTAACTAGCTCAAGTCCTTAGCCTTTGGTCCAATGCAAAAATCCTCCTATTCTCTTCATGAAACTTAGCCAACTTAAGTCAACCAAGACCAACTTGAGTTAGATTAGGGTCCATACCATGTTAACTAAGTCACCAAAGTCAAGGTCAAAATCTAACACAGTCTCTTAAGTCACAGCTAGTCAAAAGTCAAATTAACAATCACCAATGTAATAATTCATAAAATAATTCAAGGAGGCCAAATAACCAAAATACCCTCATGCTCAAAAGTATAAATAAATTATCCTAATGACATGGTCAGGCTCTAGGTCAGACAGTCTCTCAGGTTACATTAGCAAGGCATCAAAATCACAAGCCATGACTTAAAATAGTTTTTAAATTGATTAAAAATCACCAAAATCATAATGTGAGTTAAATATAAATAAATAATAATTATAAATACAAAATTCCAAAAATACCCTCATTCCAGAAACTGGGTGTTACAAGTCTACCCCTCTTAGAAAAATTTCGTCCTCGAAATTAAGATGATCGCACCCTTCCTAGGTTAAACCACCAACAATCAAGGTCAAGGAAACTATATCTATGACATGCAAATTGTGGTCCTACCGGTCGCGATTTTACAGTCTCGATCAGGGTAACTACGCTATCTAACATATCACAAGCATATCCTGGCAGGTACTAATGGAATCACACAACAAGATAGAAGAAGTGCAGAAAAGATAGACCTGATAACCCATCACCCGTAGCGTCGGTCTACTCGACTGTCAGCGCAAAAGCCTTGTCCCTCTGGGGTGTATCCCTCTGATGGTACGGGACACGGTGCTGCACTACAGGTGGCCTAGCTCCCTCTATCTAATCCATGACACTCAAGTAATATCCACCTTGATATTCCACTCTAGGGCACTATCTATATGGTATCTATTCTGCAATCTGATAATCATACCCGTCTATCCAGAACCATGTTACCAGAATTCTCGTCACACTAGTAAGTATGGCTGCGATAATCTATAGAGTCCGCAACTAATGTACATACCTCTAGAATCATGGTATTTAAAAATTTTGTATTGCCGCTAGCTTGGCTGCGAAAACATTAAATTTCCACACCCGAAAAATACATCCAAAATCAGAATCTATGTCATCGCCAAACCAGCTGATATGGCTGTAAAAAACTCTAGATTCCATGACTGAGGCAACCTAGCCCATGATGTTATCTTGGTAGAACTCTGCCCCAGGGGAGAGTTCTGGCCGAACTCTGCCTCACTGTTCCAGAACCTTGCTGGAAGCAGAACACAGAGTTCTGGCCGAACTCTGTGCCAAGACAGATTTCTGGCCGAAATCTGTGTGTCGGGGCTGAAGCATTTTTCAGGGTGATTTAATCACCGTTGGATCGTAACTGATGGTCCAGATTTTGCTGCGAATTAGGGGAGTTAACATTAGGTTATTCCTAACCCTAATCATTGTAGACAACACAAGAAAAAGAGAGAAGAAGGTGGCAAGAGTGCCATTACAACTTTGGGAGAGAAGACCGAGGATTGAAGGTCTTTTTCGGAGGAGAATCGGATTCGGGTAATCCCTACTCGTCGTTCTTGTTCTTCGTAGCCTTGTAATCATTGTTGTTGCTTCCAAGTGTTGTGGGGATCCGATTTGGATCGGGAGAAGTTTGTAGAGGGTATAATTCTTCTATTTCATTAGTGGAGGCTTCTCAGGGTTGGACTCCGATCGTCCCGTAGTTTTTTTCCGCAAGGGTTTTCCACGTCAAAAATTTCTGTGTCTGCGTGGTTGTTTTGGTGTTTTGGTTTGTGCATTGTTTGTCCGGTTCTCTCGCAGGTACTCTCTAGTTTGGGGAAAGGTTTCCGCGTTTCTTTCCCAACATGCAAGACTATTCCTCGGTGAGGGTGTTATGACAAGGCGGGGTCTCAGCTAAATTTTCTTCTGGAAAATTCTTAACATCAAAGTTATGCCTCGGAAGGGTTGTGCCTCAACGCGGCTATGCCTCAGACAAACTGTAACTTTTGCTTTAGTCGAAGCTATTGATATAACGGAGCTTGGCCTCATTCAGTTGTTGTAGCTTTTGTTAAGGCAAAGCTATATAGAAACTATGAGGTTTGTGCCCTCGGTCAATGGTTAGGATTGCTTTTAATGATCCTAACACTACGACGAAGCTCCCCATGACGACAAGTATCTACCAAGTTTTGCCTCTGGTGAAGCTTTTGCGGAGGGCCAAGAAGCTTTTCTTCTGGCAAAGATTTTTTTTGACAAGGCTAAGTCTTTGTCGAGCGTTGCTTCTAGCAAAGTCAAATTTTGAGTTTCAAGTGAAACCGATGCGACGTAGCTATGCCTTGCGACTAGCTTTTGTCAGCTTATAGCGTGGCCAACAATGAGCTTCGATTATGACGAAGTGATACTCGTTCTTTAGCGTCACTTCTAGCGACGCTTGTTGAGTAGTAGGGCTAAGTCCTAGCCTATTTATAATCTCGCTTATAGTGGCAAAGTTAAGCTCATTGTTTAAGCATGTTATTAGCATCGCATATCGTAATAATGTTTGCATTGCTTCTAATGATGTTATGTCCATTGTCAGTATCGGCTGTGTGGATGCCAGAATAAGCGTCAAGAGGCATTAGTCAAATCAAATAATAGAACTTTCGTTCTAAGTCATTTCTGGTTCAGATTTGAACTATCTAATTTTTATTAAACCAATTGCTATCTATTACCCGTAGGATATAAAAAAAATTAAAGCCCTTTTTGGCTAAGGTCCAAAGGATCTAAAAAGATATTGGCCGCCATTTCTTAGTAAGATGCGAAAGATCTAAAAAAAAGTTATTCAAAGCCATTGTTGGATCAGTGATCGTCGATCATGGAGGTTGGAGAGAAAGATTTAGAGTATATTCTTCTTTTGTTGTTAAGAAGGAACCAAAAAAATTATATCATAAATAAAAAGGAGATCGTATTAATTCAGATCAATACAATGATGATCGCGCGATACGTGAGCTATTGATGCTGATGTATTGTACTCACTTTTTTTGACAAATAAATTTGGGAGAGAGGGGGGGGATTCTATGTATGCGAGTGGACGTACAACCATCAGTGTTTGATTGTGTATTAGTGCGGGAAGTGTAGGTATTGGGTTCCAATCCCTCCCCCTCCCCCCCCCCCCTTCCGGCCCCTCCCCTCCCCTCCCCTCCTCCCCGCCACACACAGAAGGTGTGGCATTGGGCCACTGCTCGGTTTGTGTATATATATATATATATATATATATATATATATATATATATATATATATATATATATATATATATACCCGTCCGCGGAGTTCCGTCGCCCTCGACCGCTGGATCGAGCATGTGCGGTCCCATACGGGCCCCCTATTCCGATTGTGCAGGGGGGAAGGGGCTTTGGTCGAGCTCCGCGAACAGAAATTTTGATCGGCGTTATATATATATATATATATATATATATATATATATATATATATATATATATATATATATATATATTTTTTTTTTTTTTTTTTTTTAAATCAAGGCCCGTGGACAACGCCACCCAGCCAGCCTTGGCCCGGAGGCCGTGCTCAACGCCACCCAGCCGCCTCCGTGGGAGTGGGTGCTCGAACCCGCGCCCACACCCCCGAGTGCCAGCGATCTTACCGGTGCGCCACCGCGCTATATATAAAGAATAAGAATATATATATATATATATATATATATATATATATATATATATATATATATATATATATATATTCTTTATATATATATATATAAAGAATATATATATATATATATATATATATATATATATATATATATATATATATAAAGAATAAGAATATATACAAAGAATATATATATATATATATATATATATATATATATATATATATATATATATATATTCTTGTATATATTCTTATTCTTTATATATATATATATATATATATATATATATATAAAGAATAAGAATATACAAAGAATATATATATATATATATATATATATATATATATATATATATATTATATATATATATATATATATATATATATATATATTATATATATATATATATTTTTAATATATATATATATATATATATATATATATATATATATATATATATATATAAAATATATATATATATATATATATATATATATATATATATATATATATATATATATATTCTTTGTATATATTCTTATTCTTATATATATATATATATATATATATATATATATATATATATATTTTTTTTTTTTTTTTTTTTTTTTTTTTTGGGAAAGAAAACTTTATTGATAGATAGGCGCAAAATGCCGAAGCCTATACAAGTAAGCGCGCCTCGCGCGAAAAACGACCCAAAAAAAAGGGGAAAGAAACCCGAAGTGTTGCCCACAAAACGGTAACTGGACCGAGCATCAGAAGGTTAGGCGGTCAAAGCAGCGCCCAAGGAAAGAGCGCCCCCGACCCTGTCAGGAATCCAGGGTGGCCCAAAACTGGTCCGAGGAGTGAGTGCAACGGCTCTTTCTTTTGAAGATTTGTCGAATCACCTCACTGAACAATTGAGGAGGCGGAAATTGACGGCCCTCGTATCTGTATTTGTTTCTGTTTTTCCATATAACCCAAAATGCGGCGGCAGCGACGATCTGATGCCCGTGAGACGCGTTCCAATTGGCCAGCAGATCGTTGATGTCCCCGGTTGTGGGGGCCAATTGGCACCTATAGTGAAGTTGCGACCAAATAAAGGAGGCAGAATCCCCAGCAAGGAAAACATGATCGACGGATTCTGGTTGGTGATCAACACAGCAATGGCATCTTGACGCTAGGCTGAAGCCGAAGGATTTGACGGCATCGTCCGTAGGAAGCTTTCGGCGCGCGGCACGCCATAGGAGAATGGACCATTTCACTGGAATACACGAGTGCCAAAACTTGGCGGAAGGGGGAGTCGTAGCTTGGGAGTCTCTGATGACGGCTCTGGCTGAAGCTAGGGTGAAGGCGCCACCCTGGTTGGGGGACCATCTGAGCGCGTCATGAGCCTCATTGATCGATAGATATATATATATATATATATATATATATATATATATATATATATATATATAAAGAATAAGAATATATAATATATATATATATATATATATATATATATATATATATATATATATATATATATATATATATATATATATATATTCTTTGTATATATATATATAAAGAATAAGAATATATATATATATATATATATATATATATATATATATATATATATATATATATATATATATATATATATATATGAGGAAGGATCCACATCCCCAATATTTTTCATCCTCAAGCATTCCCATGTTATCAACCGTTGGATCTTGTTTAAGTTATCTAATCTTAACCATTAATTTGAATGGTTCAAATTAACGGTTAGGATTAGATGACATAAACAAGATCCAATGATTGATAAAATGGAGATGTTTGGAGATGCAAAAACTAAGGGGATGGCTTATATATATAAAGAATAATATATATATATAAAGAATAATATATATATATATATATATATATATATATGGAGCGGATCATGAGGAGAGGGTTGCAGCAGCGGGCTGGCTCCCCCTTACTGGCCTCTCCGCCCCCGCCGCCCCTAGGGATCTGGTGGCAGGGGTGGCTCGTCGGCCTGCCGGGGCCGGTGGCGGCGCCTTTCTCCTTCTTCGCCCCACTCGGTAGCCCCCTCTCCTTCTCCGGCTGGTCGCAGTGGTGCCCCCCCCTCCCCCCGCTCGCCGGATTCCCACCGGGGGTCTCCCACCCCCCCATCCCCCATCGGCGTCCTCGACGTCACCCGGCGCAGCCGAGCCAGGCGCGGCCCTACGCCGACCGCCGCTTCGCCCGTAGAGCCTCCTCCCTCTCCGGCTCCCACAGTCGCCCCTCCAGCTGCGCCGCCGCCTCCCACCCCGGCAGCGCCCGCCTTTCTCTCTCTCACGTGGCCTCCCGCGTGCGTTGCAGGGTCCGCCCCGTCCGGCGGATCAGTCTCCGGCTCGTCTCTGGCGCCCACTCCCCTAGTCCCCCCCGCGACGCCGCCGGCGCCTCTTCCCAGCCAGGCTCCTTCTCCCCCGCTCGCCGCTCCCCTGTCATGGCCTGCACCTCCTATCGAGGTGGCGCCCTCCCCCTCGGAGACGGCAGCCTTCCTCCCTCTTGCGTGGTCGACGGCCGAGCATCTCCCGCCTCCCAGCGGCCCCGGCCAGACCCTACCCCCCGCCTCTCCTGCCTCGTCGCCGCTCATGCCGGCTTCAGCGCCCCCCGCGTGGGCCACGGTGGCCGCGGTGCGACCCCTGTTCTCTTTCCCCCCTCCGTCCTCCGCACCGTGGCCAGTGGTGAGCCCCTCACCGACGAGGGGCGGCGGGCCTCCTTCATCAGCTGTGGCGCAGCCCTCTTCGTCCGCCTCCCGTTACGAGCTACGGAGCTCTCTCCGTCGCTCGCCGGTCGTCCCACCCCCCTAGGCGCTCGGCCAGCGGTCGCCCGGTGGCCAAGCCCGCCTTCTCCCTCCTCCCCCTCCCCCTGCCGGCGTGGACGCCTCGTTCTCTCCGTCCGACGGCCGTCTACCGCCCCCTCCCCCCGGAGACGCCCCCTCCTCCTCCTTCTCGGCCGAGTATCCTCCCCCGGGCCGGCGTCCCCTTTCGACGCTGGTCCCTCTCTCGGCCTGCCCGCCGGCTGGGCGCCGCCCTCGCACCGGCATCCCCATCCCCCCGGGCCGCGCGCCCACCTTGGGCAGAGCGCCCCCCTCGCGCTGTGCGCTCCTTTGGGCCGCGGGCCTGCCTCGGGCAGTGCAACTGCACTCCCGCCCTCGGGCTCAGTGCCCTATGCCTGGAGTGCCCTTTCTCTTTTCGAAATTCGAATATTTTTGAATTTTGAAAAAAAAAAGAAAAAAAGGAGACGTCTTCTACTTATCCGACGGTTTGCTTTGGGCCTGAGTGCCCATCTTAGGGCCGTGCGCCCACACTACTTCAGATTTCGAATTTTTTCGAAATTCCGCTTTTTACCCGTAAAACTTTCGTATTACCTACTTAGCTTTCCAGGGCACTTTTGTGTGTTTCGACCCTGGCACATGTACTGCTCGTCAAGAGCCACCCTTTTTATTCAATAAAATGTTGTTATATATATATATATATATATATATATATATATATATATATATATATATATGAGGAAGGATCCACATCCCCAATATTTTTCATCCTCCAGCATTCCCATGTTATCAACCGTTGGATCTTGTTTAAGTTATCTAATCTTAACCATTAATTTGAATGGTTCAAATTAACGGTTAGGATTAGATGACATAAACAAGATCCAATGATTGACAAAATGGAGATGTTTGGAGATGCAAAAACTAAGGGGATGGCTGATCCCTCATATATATATATATATATATATATATATATATATATATATATATATATATACTAGTAAATACAGGTGCTTTGCACGTGCGATAACGTATAATAAAAATATTATCCAATTATAGAAAAAATTGTTTGTAGCTCATGTGGTTGAGGCGAGAGGTTTTCTTCTGGTTTGGTTGAGTTCAATTCCCTATTTTACATATATTTATAAAAAATTTAAACTTTTCAACAAATTTCAACTTTTCAAATTAATGGTTAAGATTAGATAACTTAAACAAGATCCAACGGTTGATAACATGGGGATGCAAAAACTAAGTGGATGGAAGATCCCTCCTCTATATATATACTAGAAATGCACGTGCTTTGCACGTGCGATAACGTATAATAAAAATATTATCCAATTATAGTCTAATATTGTTTGTAGCTCATGTGGTTAATGTCACGCCCCAGAACCAAAATACTGGCAAGTAGGGACGAACCAGGCTAGCTACGTAATACCAAAGTACTCCAGTACTCTGCAATAACGTATAAGTTGTCAATACATGGGGGTTACTAATACAATCCAGCAGTCAATCCTAGGTCAAGCAATCCTAGATATCTCAATCACAGGCAAACATACAAAGTACAAGAAGTATGATCATCAGATATAAAATAGTAAAGTGTCCCAAACTATATATACATGGATGATCATGAAGCTAGCAATACAAAGTGAAGAACTAGCAAGAGTAATAGTCATAAATGATAAGCTCTAGCTATAATCTAGAATACGCAAATCATGTTTAGGCCCGTAGGCTAAATGTCAATATCCAAAACACGAGCTAAACACGTGCTCGGAGGCTAAATGCCACAAAAGAATAATGTACATAACTAGTAGGAGAATGATATAGAAAAATCCACTAAGGTACTCTGGTGCTCCGGGTAGTCACCGTCGAGTAGATGGTACGGAAGATCCTTCGGGCTCCTCTATTAGATCTGTCCAAACAAAACCAGTTGGGTCAGACCCCCAATAGCAAGTACCACAAAGGAAGCCAAACTATGAACTAAAACCAGCAGTAACTAACATAGCAATGGATAGAGTCAGAAATAAGTAAATACAAATCGAGACTCGTGCACTACTAATGCACTTATCCCGACAATAGAAAAGACAATAAGCAAAACACATGGAGCATAAAGTAATTAACGTGTGACATAATGTAAAGTTTGGACATGTAAAGTAAATGGAAGCATGTGAATACGTAAGACAAACTGGACATTTGAGCATGTGAGATATCTGAACATGTAAGTATGTGAGGTAATTGGACATGTGAGCATGGAAGACAAGTGGGACATGAGAGCATGTAAGGTAACTGGGCTATTTAAACATGTAGGATAACTGGTACATGTGGACATGTTAGATAACTAGAGCATGAGAGCATGTGAGAACTATATAGAACGACAAATGATAAGGTGACTTAGGAACTATTTCGGAACCCAAGTTACAACACTTAAACCAAACAAGGACCGGAGCAGTAACCCTTCTCCTGAACAGAACTTAGTCTCTAATCAATATACAACATAGGGATCATGTATAGCGTGTGAATTCTAAATAGGATGACAAATGACAAAATGACTAAGAAACTATTCGGGAACCCAAGTTACAATCTGTAAACCAAACAAGGACCGGGATTGTAACTCTTCTCTGGAACAATCTTAGTTTCTAATGATTTATCGACAAAAGTAAAACATAAACAATAATGTACTGAAATAAATAAATACGTATACTGCCTAAACAAAACTAGATTAGATTGGACTCCACACAACAATAATGGCCAAGCAATGAGTACGGCTTTATATATTACATAACTAGGTTATCACAATCCTAATTACTAACAAGATGTAGTTTTGAAAAATCCAATCCAGTTACCTGTCCTGCAGACTACCCGACTTATCCAGACCAAAAGAAAATGAAGGTAATGGCGGATACATCGTCCAGGAGACAAATGTATCCTAAGATCTAATAGTGGGTACATCGCCCAGGAGACAAATGCACCCTAAAACATATAAAAGGTGAAACACTCGAAGGTGCGCTGGAACTATGCTCATCATGACAGATATCTCCAAATCCATTCAGGTTGGGGCCGGGACAAAGGGCTTGCAGGCAACTGGGAAATTCTTTCCTCCCAGTGTTCTAGATAATCAAGCTAGTTGTTTAGTCCTTAACATTTTTTTGTTAGATTCTGGGTGTGATATTCCGCAGAATCCATCCTAGACATGATATGCAAGACTGCACAATACAAGAAATTGCAATATAACAAGGCACAACAAAAAAATATAATGAGCTGGAAGCTAGGAGTGCGCTACGATGAGCCACTATAGAGAAAATAGGGAGTGCGCCATGACAGGCCACTATCATGTAAGCAAGAAAAGATATGTAAAAGAGTGCACCACGACAGATCACTATCTAGTAAAGAAGACATGTAACATGAGTGCGCCACGACGGACAACTATCTAATAAGCAACGAAGACATGTAACATGGGTGCGCCATGACGGGCCAGTATCTAGTAAGTAAAGAAGACATGTAACCATGACGGGCCATAAGAAAGAAATTCTAGACATAACATATACTGCAAATTACAATAAATCTGGGAAGGCATGGCAATACATATCATATCATATAAAAAATAATCGAAAGGAAAAACATATCATGGCATGTGAGAAGGAATAAATAAAAGTAAGTACATGACATAGAATAATAATTGAACATGTTCTAGTGTCAAGTGCATGTAGGTTGTACAATTATTATCTAACTATGCAAGATCATCAAGATGAGATCATGTTGTCATGATCAAGTTAAGTACAATATTGACAAGTTATCAAGTTGGATCGTCGTATTTTAGGTCAAATATAGAAAACATGCAAAGAAGATCAAAAACTGTAATTGAAATTATTAGTTGCATATAAACTCCAATTAAAGTAAAACAAGAATATTCTTTAAGCCAAGACAAAGATCTACAACTTTCATGTTTTGAGTTTTTTCAAGATTATAGCTACAAAACAGCTTAAACAAGCAAAAACAACCATTCAAGACAAACTGCGCACGGGCGCACTGCGCGTGCGGGCAAAAATTCTCATGGCGCAAGGTGCGCGCATGCACGGTGCACGGACTGCACACTGTGCACAAAACACATTGCGCACACGGAAAAAACTGCCCACGGTGCAAGGTGCGCGCATGCACGGTGCGCGGGTGCAAGGCAAAAAATCGTACGGGCTTGCGACACGCAAGTTGCGCTACGCGCGCGGACAAAAATGCCCACCGCGCAAGGTGCGCGAAAGCATCGTACGGCGCCAAATTTGCACTGCACGAGCGGGCAAAAATGCCCACGTCGTAAGGTGCGCGCAAGCATGGCGCGCGGGCATGCAACAGAAAATCACGCGGGCGCACGGCGCGCAAGTTGCGCTACGCGCGCAAGCAAAAATGCCCACGGCACAAGCACAATGCGCGATGATAACGCTGTGCGCGGCACTGTTCATCGTCCAAACAACTCCAAATGGTGTAGGAAACCCATGAACACGAAAATGGCATTACTTTCCCTTACGAAATCGAAATCAAGTGGTTCAAAAGCCAAAATTAGGTAGAATTGAATTCCCCACAACAAGGAATCATTAGTTTTCGAAAATAAAAAAGTTTAAGAAATCAAAACCAAGAAAAATAAGAAAAGTTACAAACTTAGATTTACAAAAATGTAACAATCAAAATCGAAAACACCAAGTTCTAAAGAGGCTTAGAATCATGCAAGGAAGAGAATAGAACAAAGAAAACAACATTGTTCAAGATTTGGAAAGATGTACTTGCCTAGGGTTGGGGGAGGAGTAAATGAAGAAGATGAAGAAAAGTAAATGAAAATTGGAGGAGAGAGAAAGAAGTTGGTTTTTATACCATCCCTCTCATCTAAAACCAACCCAAACCAAGCCATGTCAAGTTGAACCAAACCAAATTAAACCCAGTCAAGATTAAACCAAGGCAAGGCTGAGAAAGACAAGTCAAAACACGGGTCACCTGAAAAATGTCAGAATCCCGTACACGTATACTGAAAATACGTATAACGGAAGAACCAAAGTGACATGTATGCTATCGATATACACTGGTATACTGGCGGTATGTCGATCAAGGAGAAAATCTATAAGTTGAAAAAAATTTAAAATATTCCAAAAACCAAGAAAATATGAAATACAGTACATAAATACGTATCCGTATATAAATACCGATACTGTAAGACGAGTCTCACAACTCTCCCATCCTTAGAAAATTTTCTTTCTCGTAATTTCTTAAAGTTAGTCGAGCATGATAACCAAAACAAAAGCTCAAAAAAATACAATGATCTCAATAAAACAAAGCATGGTATATAAAGGAAGGCAACAGTAATATAAATAAATGTATAAGCAATAAATGAGGGCAATAGTAATGTAATAAATGTGTAAGCAATAACACAACCACAATCAAGAAGGGCTGGAGGCATATGAATAAATATGTCTCCTAAGTCAGTTGAGTAGGGACCCGCCCTTGCTGGCCTACGCTGACTCCTAAAATAGATAGGGGTCAAGTCTCAAAGTAAGTCGGTACCAATGACTTAGTCTAAGACATGACTCTACCTAGGTCGTATCTTCATAGTCGAGACATGTGATAGATATCATGTATCTCAAGATACGACGACAGAAGAGTGGACAATAAACTCTTATTCACTCACCGAATAAGTCAAGCCGACCGTTGTACTCCTGATATCGGTAGAATACAAGGTCGCTGACAAGAACCCAAGACATACTGCCACTATCTGGCCTGCTACTGAAAGTTGAATCAAAAGGACATAACTGAAAGAAGACCATAAAGATGGTACCTGAGACTCCCAAGGTACTACCCTCATGCAGATACTAGAGCTATCCCTGAGACTGCGCATACAACTGTGCTCTGTGTTGCCTGACCCTCTGAGCTCACGATGGAGGATACTGTGCCAATGGTTGAACATCTAGTATTGGTCCTAACTGCTCATCCACTGCTGGGGGTGATGATTGATGTGACTGAAAGGACTCGGGTGGTACATCTGTTGTAGCTGGTCGTCCTCGAGAAGTCGAATAGGGACAAGTGCTAACAGAATGGTCCTCTGCTCCACAGCGAAAGCATCATCCACCGACCTGTTGGCCCATTGGCCATGGTCAAACCTGATTTTAATAATTGATCAAACTCTGTCTCGATATAAATGCAAGTCAAGTCAGATGTTTACCTATGACATTCTGGACACTGCTCAACATAGGATATCAACAATGTTCAAGACTGAAGCCGTTTGCCATTCATAATGTACTTCCTGTTAAGCAATGTAATTTTTCATTTTATTGAGTCTAGGAATACATTGTACACCGAGTTGTACTAGCAAATAGGCTATCCGAAAATATTTTTCAAAACCATCATATTCTTTTACAAATGACCTACGTTTTTGAAAAATATTCTTTTTACAAAAAGCTTCTGAGGGATTTTTCAAAAAGCCAAAATTTATTTTTTTTCAAATGAACTGCAGAACCCCAGCAGGACTCGGCCAGAGTTCGGCCATTTGGAACGTTAGTGAACGTTGAGTTTTTGAACTTGGTCATCCTTCAGTTGCAGTTTGTTACAAAGAATTCTGTCCGAATTCTGCCCAAATTCTGTCAGAGTTCTGTCTTTGGAAAAACTATAAATAGAGAAGTATTTCGATCATTTCAAATTACCAATTCACTTTAAATCTCTTCTCTTATAAAGCTTACATTCTTCCAAATAGTTCTTAAAAGCTTTTTATTTTCAAATCCTAAGCCAGTTACAATCCTCTAGTCGATTTGCCGGTACGGTACGGTTTAGAAATTGCAGAGCGATTGTAATCGGAGGCTTGATAGAAGATTCAACCCTTCACAATTGAAGTTGGTCGAGTTCTTCGTATCAAAGCTCGCGTTTGTAGAAGTTGCAAGGACTTCATATGAAAACTTGCGAGATTTTTCAATAGTGGATTCAACTGGAAGCTAGAGTTCTTCCGACTGGACTAGTCCTCACAAGAGGAAAACCAGTATAAATCTCGGTGTTTCCGTTTGCCTTCTTATTACTTTTAATTTCTGTCATTTATTTTGTGATTATTATTATATTTGTGATCTAACTGCTAACAAGTTTTTAATTTGCAATATTCCGCTGTCTACTCTATTCACCCCCTCTAGAGTATTCTGCTTTACGATTTTGTTCCTACAATTGGTATCAGAGCGGATTATACAGGTAAAGCACGGTAAAATTGTAGTTATATTCAATTTTTATATAGATCACAGCATTACACATGGCAACTGTGAAATTCATAAATGAAGGCCAAGCCACAAACAGACCTCTACTATGACGGCACAAATTACACTTATTGGAAAACACGTATGATTTTCTTTCTGAAATCTCTTGATTTTGACTTATGGTCTGTAGTTATTGATGGCTATAAAAAGCCACCTCGTATTAATGTTGATGGTGTTTTAGTTGAAAAATCTCATGACAAATATACAGAGGAAGAAAAGAAAAAGGCCAGTCTTGACGCACGTACTATTAACACTTTATTTTGTGCTTTAGACAGAACTAAATTCAACAGGGTGTCTACTTGCACAACATCAAACGAAGTGTGAAAACTTCTCGAAGTAACCCACGAAGGAACAACACAAGTCAATGAGTCAAAGATCAGTAGACTTACTCAGGAGTATGAGGCATTCAAAATGAAGCCAAGTGAATCAGTCACTCAGATGTTTACAAATTTTTTGGATATTGTAAATCCTCTATCCTCACTAGGCAAGGATTACAGTAACCATGAGAAGATTCGTAAACTTCTACAAGCCCTTACAAAGAACTGGATTCCAAAGGCTACAGCAATCATTGAAGGGAACGACCTCTCAACAATGTCTCTAGAAACACTCATGGGTAAGCTACTCACTCACGAGTTAGAACTTCAAGACTTTGAAGATGCTACACCAAAGGAGAAGTCAGAGAAGACGATCGCTCTCAAGGCTCAACATAGAAGAACCATCGAAGATAATTCTGATGACAGCGACTCCGACTCTGAAGATCAAGCTCTTCTGGTAAGAAAGTTCAAGAAGTTCATGAGATTTAACAGGAGAACAAAAGATAGCAACAACAACAACAACGAGGAAGATCCTATTTGCTACGGATGCAAGAAGAAAGGACACATGAAGAAAGATTGTCCCTCAGCATCATCATCAAAGAAAAATAGCAAATATGACAAAGGCTGCCTGAAGAAATCGACATCAAGAAAGTACGCCAACACAAGCATATGGTATGAAAGTGAAGCCAGCGACTCAGAAGATGAATAATCAGATGGCGCTACAAATGTGCTTGATGGCTTATGATCAAGTGGGACACCCTTCACATGCTAGGAGCAAATGGATCCTCGACAGCGGTTGCTCACGACACATGACCGGCGACGCTTCATTATTTGCAATACTGTCGAAGAGGAATAAAGAAGGATACGTCTCCTTTGGTAATAATTTGAGAGGGTACATAATCGGTATCGGTGACATTGGTAAGGCTCCCTATCCAGTGATTAAAGATGTTTGTCTTGTTACCGAGTTAAAACATAATCTGCTCAGCATAAGCCATTTAGCTGATCATGATTATGGCATTAACTTCGTAAAAGATAAATGTACTATAATTGATAGTTCAACTGGTAGTACTATATTTAAAGGTATTAGGGAAGACAATATATATGTATTCTATTTATTGGAAGATGCTAACACAGCAGGTAGATGTTTGATGCCCAAAAGCATTGAGAGTCAACTAAGGCATATGAGACTCGGTCATGCAAACATGGATACAATTTCAAGATTATCTACGAAGAAGTTGGTACGCGACTTACCGGATATTTCTTTCAAGAAGGATACGGTATGTAGTGAATTTGAAAAGAACAAAGCTACCAAATCCGCATTCAAATCCAAGAACGCTGTAAGTACCACTAGACCTTTACAATTGTTGCATATGGACTTATTTGGACCCAACAGAATTGCTAGTCTAGGTGGTAAGTTATATGCATTTGTCATTATATATGACTTCTCTAGATATACATGGGTTTATTTTCTTGTACGCAAGAATGATGCATTATCAGAATTTGTCACCTTTTGGAAGAAAGTACAGAATGAAAAGGGCTCATGATTACTCGCATTCGTAGTGATCATGGCGGCAAATTTAAGAATACAGAATTCAAGCAATTTTGTGACACACACGATTATTTGCATGAATTCTCTTGCCCTAGGACTCCGCAACAAAATAGAGTTGTGGAACGTAAGAACAGAGCTCTATCTGAAATGGCTAGAGTTATGTTAAACCAGTTTAGTCTACCTAGATATTTATGGGCTGAAGCTGTAAATACAACATGCTATATTCTCAATAGGGTTCTAATTCGACCTATATCGAAAAAGACTCCCTATGAACTATGGTTTGATAGAACACCAAATGTTTCTTATTTCAAAATCTTTGGTTGTAAATGTTTTATTCTTAATAATTAAGATAATTTGAGTAAATTTGATGAAAAGGCCGATGAAGGTATATTTTTAGGTTATGCAGCAAAAAGCAAAGGATATAGTCTTCAACAAAAGAACCATGATCATTGAAGAATATATCAACGTCAAGTTTGATGAGTTAAATCAACACTTAGACGATGATGACAATGAAGACATAATCGTACCAAGTACAGCTACTGCAAAACCTTCACACAAAGATGCAGAACTATCACATCAGGCATCAGATGAACCTCCAAGCAAAGAAGCCGGAACTAGCAATCCTGAGACTACACCAAAAGAGATGAGATTCTTGTCTAGTCATCCAAAGGACTTGGAAATTGGTGAGATTACCAAGGGTGTAAGTACTCGTTCCTCTAATAAAGATATAGCTTCTTGTGTTGCTTTTGTCTCGCAGTTTGAACCCAAAAATATTGAAGAAACATGTAGTGATAATTTTTTGGTTAGATGCTATACAAGAGGAATTAAACCAATTCGAACGAAATTAAGTTTGGGAACTTGTTTCCAAGCCCATTGATCATCCGGTCATTGGCACCCGATGGGTATTCCGAAATAAACTGAACAAGAATGGTTTAGTGACTCATAACAAGGCTCGACTCGTAGCTCAATGATACAATCAGGAAGAAGGTATCGATTACGATGAGACTTATGCCCCAGTTGCGATATTAGAATCCATTCACATGTTATGTGCTTTTGCATGTTTTCATAATTTTAAGTTATTTAAAATGGATGTCAAAAGCGCATTTTTAAATGGTTTTATAAAAGAAGAGGTTTATCTAGCTCAACCACCCGGTTTTACTGATTTTAAATTTCCTGAATATGTTTTTAAGTTGAAGAAAGCTTTATACGGTTTGAAACAAGCCCCTCGTGCTTGGTACGATCCTCTAAGCACTTTTCTACTTGATAACGGTTTTTCAAAGGGAAAGGTTGACACTACTTTGCTTATAAAATCTTTGAATAATAATATTCTTTTGATTCAAGCCTATGTAGATGATATTATCTTTGGATCTACTGATGAATCTCTTTGTCAAGAATTTTTGAAGTGTATGCAGAATGAGTTTGAGATGAGCATGATAGGAGAGCTGAAATTCTTTCTCGCACTGCAAATCAAACAAACCAACAATGGGACGTTCATAAATCAAGCAATGTACACAAAGGATCTATTGAAGAAGTTCGACATGGAAACAGCAAAACCACTTAGCACTCCAATGGTGACTTCAACCAAGCTTGATATTGATGAACAAGGCAAACCCGTTGACATACGTAAGTATCGAGGTATGATCGGTAGCTTACTGTATTTAACTGCTAGTCGACCAGACATTATGTTTAGTGTTTGTTTATGTGCACGCTTTCAAGCTAATCCTAAGGAATCACATTTGTGCACAGTTAAGCGTATCTTCCGATACCTTAAAGGCACTTCTTCTGTCGGCTTCTGGTATCCCAAAACTACGTCGTTTGACCTAACCGGTTATTTCGATGCTGATTTTGCCGGATGCAAAGTAGATAGAAAAAGCACTAGTGGCACATGTCATTTCCTAGGAAAAGCTCTAGTCTCTTGGTTTAGTAAAAAGCAAAATTCTGTTGCATTATCAACAACCGAGGCTGAGTATATCGTCGCAGGACGTTGTTGTGCACAAATTTTGTGGATAAAACAAACCTTAAAAGACTATGGATTGCATTTTACACACATACCAATTTTCTGTGATAACACTAGTTCTATTAATTTGACTAAGAATCCAGTATGTCATTCTCGTACAAAACATATCGAGATTAGACATCACTTTCTTAGAGATTATCAACAAAATGGAGATATAGACCTTGTATACATAGACACACAGAATCAATTAGCTGACATACTCACAAAATCTTTAGCGGAAGATCGTTTCAATTATTTACGTCGAGAATTAGGAATTTTAGATATCAATAATATTAATTAATTTTGTTTTATTAATTATTTATTCGATACTCATAAACTGTTTTCGAGACTAAAAAGAGTCTGTCTGTCACCACGACTACGGTCGAAGCGAAGCGGTACTTAAGAGTTCTCCGGTGAACCTCCATTAGTTGGGATAGTACTCCTACAGCTAATCTGAGACAGATGCTGAGTAAAGAATATTAATTCGTAAAATAATATTAATTATATTATGTTGAGATTTAAAATTACTAAACTTTGAATTAAATATTTGAAATGAATTAATGAAAAAGAATGTGGCCTCATTGGAATTATTTTTGATATATATATATATATATATATATATATATATATATATATATATATATATATATATATATATATATAGCCAGGCAACCCTTGGCGAATTCGGCCCGAGTTCGGCTGGGTATATATATATATACCAGCACGAACCCGAGGCTTCCTTCTTCTTCATTCTTCCCCACATCCTCACGCGCCTCCGAAACCCAAGCTTTTCTTCATCCTTGTTCTTCCAATCCTTGTGGAGTTTCTCGTCCAAACTTTGGATTCGTGCGGAAAACGTCATCCTCTACAACATATCCAATTCTTGGAAGGTATAATTCCTTCTCTCCTCCACTTTTTAATACTTAGGGTTTCTAGAAAACTTTGGGAAAGAATGCCTAAGTTCAATCCCTTCAAGAGGAAGATGACCAATGTCAGTGAAGAGGCATCGTCTTCAGATCCACATACGGATTGCCTCTTTTCCCCGGTCTGATCGAACGATGGTGCGTCGGATGAGTTTTACTTTAAAACTTTCGATCAAGCTTTATTGTGGTACACCGATTTTATCATGCGTACTATGTGCACCGGATCGTCGATTAAGTGGACTGTCTTTCCGGATTACCGCCCTTACTTTGAGGCATTAGGGTTACAACATTTTGTCACCTTACAATTCCCCATTGCCACTAATGCCATTAGATTATTCTATTATAATTTTGTGTTAGACACTTTTACCGCGAGGACACGTGTCGGAGGAATTGATATCGAATTCACTGATGAAACGTTAGCGAAAATCCTTGGTCTCCAAAACGAAGGTGTCCCGCTCGATGACATCACTGATTTTGATTTCTCCGATGGCACGACACTCGTTAGTTTCAAGAATGAGCTTTGTGCGCCCGCACGCGCTCGTCCTGGAAAGTTCAAGGCTAATAACTTGAACTTGTTTAACTACGAATTACATCACATCATCTATTCCACCTTACTTCCAAAATCCACTTCCAAAGATGATGTCACTGCACTTGAGCTTTCTGCTCTTTATCATATTCTTAAGGGGATTCCTTTTTCTGCCCCTAAGACTATCATCCAGATGATGGGTAGATGTCGCGGGAGAGACCGCAATCTATCTTATGCGATGCTTATTCTACGCATCTTTCAGAGATTTGATATTGATCTATCTACTTGTGCTGTCGACCCCGAGCCCAAGTTTCTCAAACTCTTTCGTCGCAGCATTGCCACTGTTCCTCCACTTACTGCACCTAATCCTCCTGCACCTACTCCCACAGCACATGTTCCTCCTCATTCTTACCCTATGACATTTGAGGGTATATATCAGCACTTATCAGATATGTAGTCATTTTATGTTGAGACTTCTAGGGAACACGAGTTACGTGATGTGACTCGGTTCCAGGCGATTGCTAACTCCTTCGTCGACCTGAGGTTTGTGCAGACGGGTCATTCTGCTAGCTCTCTACCTCGAGATCATTCTATTTCTGGCTACCGCATTGACGACGAGGCTGTCCACTCTCTGTTCCAGCCAGGGAACGCCTATGATTGGTATCGTACCGCGGGTGCCACTCTTCGCACTTTTGGCGCTGGTACTTCTAGAGCTGGTCCTTCTGGACATGCTGGAGCTGCAGCTGATGACGTTGATGATGAGGATGATGATGATTTTTGAGATGTTAGATATTGAGACTGTTACTTTTGTCTTATGTTTACTTGGAAATGCTCCGATATTCCAAGATTTTATCAGTACTTTTATTTTTTTATTATCAGCACTTTGTTATGTGACTATTCATAGACATGGTTTTTGATTATGCCTCAGTTTTGGCATCTTAGTTTATTATTCAGCACTTTATTTGTTTCAGTTTTATTCTCGCACTTTATTAAAAACTGCCTGTGACAAATACATGCCTGTGTTGTTCTCTAGTCTATCTGTTTCTCTTACTATATTCACTGTTTATACAATACCTGTAATAAATATTCCTATATTTTTATTGTGTTTTTTCACTGTTTGTTACTTATGCATTTATTGCGGGGGAGCTTTCTCTTTTGCAATTATTTTGCTAAGTGACAACGGAGGAGAAATAAGATCTAAATTTTTTGTGAATACAGGTTATAAAATAAACAATTTTCTTTTGCTTACTATTTTGAATTGATTCCAAGCTTAGATGTTATATCGGCAAGGTTTGTCAATTATCAAAATGGGGGAGATTGTTGGCCCATTGGTCATGGTCAAACCTGATTTTAATAATTGATCAAACTCTATCTTGATATAAATGCAAGTCAACTCAGATGTTTACCTACGACATTTTGGACACTGCTCAACATAGGATATCAACAATGTTCAAGACTGAAGCCGTTTGCCATTCAGAATGTACTTTCTGTTAAGCTATGTAATTTTTCATTTTATTGAGTCTAGGAATACATTGTACACTGAGTCGTACTGACAAATAGGCTATCCGAAAATGTTTTTCAAAACCATCCTATTCTTTTACAAATGACCTACGTTTTTGAAAAATATTCTTTTTACAAAAGCTTCTGAAGGATTTTTCAAAAAGCCAAAATTTATTTTTTCAAATGAACTGGCAGAACCCCAGCCGAACTCGGCCAGAGTTCGGCCAGAGTTCGACCATTTGTAACGTTAGTGAACATTGAGTTTTTTAACTTGGTCATCCTTCAGTTGCAGTTTGTTACAAAAAATTCTATCTGAATTCTGCCCAAATTCTGTCAGAGTTCTGTCTTTGGAAAAACTATAAATATAGAAGTATTTCGATCATTTCAAATCACCAATTCACTTGCAATCTCTTCTCTTCTAAAGCTTACATTCTTCCAAAGAGTTCTTAAAAGCTTTTCTTTTTCAACTCCCAAGCCAGTTACAATCCTCTAGTCAATTTGCCAGTATGGTACGATTTAGAAGTTGCAGAGCGATTGTAATCAGAGGCTTGATAGAAGATTCAACTCTTCACAATTGAAGTTGGTCGAGTTCTTCATATCAAAGATCGCGTCTGTAGAAGTTGCAAGGACTTCATATGAAAACTTGTGGGATTTTCCAATAGTGGATTCAACTGGAAGCTAGAGTTCTTCCGACTGGACTAGTCCTCACAAGAGGGAAACTAGTATAAATCTCGGTGTTTGCGTTTGCCTTCTGATTACTTTTAATTTCTGTCATTTACTTTTGTGATTATTATTATATCTGTGATCTAACTGCTAACAAGTTTTTAATTAGTAATATTCCGCTGCCTACTCTATTCACCCCCCTCTAGAGTATTCTGCTTTACGATTTCATTCCTACACAACCGACCTACAAACTAATCTGAGATGCCCTATCTTACCACAATAGTTATATGTTTCTTGTTCCGCATGATACTGCTGGTTTCTCTGCCTCTGAGCTCGCTTCTGTTGAACTGGTGTTATTATCCAAAACTGGGTAACTGTAGGCTGGAAGGATGAAGATCCAACTGAACACCTTTGGAGAAAAATCCCTATCATGTGGTTTGGTGATCCGCATGACAAACATAGAAATTTGTCCCTTCGACAAGTAAGATAAGTGTGCCCTCCTCTTCCACAGAAAGAACATACGGCTGGTAACTCTTGGTGTTGGCATGGAGGTTGGTATGGTGGAACTTGTGAGGGATGTCGAGGTAGAAATCCTGGCACGGGTGATGGTACCTCTTACGACCCTCAGTTCTAGATGTAGTCGTCCATGCTATATGCTCATGCTCTCGTACTGTCTCTACAGTTGGTCAGGCTCGATATGCTGACTGACTAGATGACTGGTACTTCCTGGCTCCAATTAGTACTCCTTCTGGCTGCAAGTCCTTGGCTTGAAATACCTCTGGTATTCCTTGCCTACTACATTTTATCAACATCTGGATACTCTGCTGGAGAATGAGATCTCGTTGTTGTTGTGACTCCATTATTTGCTTCATGATCCCTAGGAATGCATGTACATCGGGATGATCTGATACTACCTAGTTCGGACTGTTGACTGTACTGGTGATACAGGATGTCCTAACTCTGGCGATGCCTCGTCTGGATGATGATCTATCATAAGTACTGACTGATGAAACTCTGAACGGACACAGCTGGCTGATCAAGATGGACGGACATTACTGCCCTCAGGTCGACTCTCGAATCTCCTCCTGAATGCTGAGACCGATCCTCCAAAACTGGCATAACAAAAGATTGTTGACCTGCTATATGCAAGACCCAAACAAGATGATCGAAAAGATTAAGAACTGTTCCCCTGAAAGGTAAAGGACACAAGGATCAAATCGATAAAACAGAAAAGATCAACGATCAAGGCAGATATTAGGTCAAAGGATCAGAGATATAGAATAATACAAAGGATGTCAATAAAGGAGAATTGTGACTGAGATAACTAAATATCAGTAAACCCCGCATATCTGATAAATCAGACCTGTATGGGGGCACCATTAAAACCTATGTCACACCCCAGAACCAAAATATTGGCAAGTGGGGATGGATCAGGCCAGCTACGAAATACTAAAGTACTCCAGTACTCTGAAATAACGTATAAGCTATCAAGACATGGGAGTTACTACTATAATCCAATAGTCAATCCTAGGTATCTCAATCACAAGCAAAAATATAAAGTACAAAAAGTATGATCATCAAACATAAAATAGTAAAGCGTCCCAAACTATATATACATGGATGATCATGAAACTAGTAATACAAAGTGAAGAACTAGCAAGAGTAATAGTCATACATGATAAGCTCTAGCTATAGTCTAGAATTCGTAAATCATGTTTAGGCCCGTAGGCTAAATGTCAATATCTGAAACACGAGCTAAGCACGTGCTCGGAGGCTAAAAGCCACAAAAGAATAATGTACATAACTAGTGAAAGAATTATATAGGAAAATCGACTAAGGTACTCTGGTGCTCCGGGTAGTCACCGTCGTGTAGATGGTACGTAAGATCCTTTGGGCTCTTCTATCAGATCTGGCCAAACAAAACCAGTACGGTCAGACGCCTAATAGCAAGTACCACAAAGGAAGCCAAACTATGAACTAAAATCAGCAATAACTAACATAGCAATGGATAGGGTCAGAAATAAGTAAATACAAATTGAGACTCGTGCACTACCAATGCACTTATCCCAAGAATAGAAAAGATAATAAGCAAAACACATGGAGCATAAAGTAATTAACGTGTGACATAAGGTAAAATGTGGACATGTAAAGTAAATGGAAGCATGTGAATACGTAAGTCAAACTGGACATATGTAACGCCTCAGAACCAGAATACTGGAGAGCGGGGGTGTACATAGCCAGCTACGTATATCAAAGTACAAACCACCTCGCTATACGGTCACGGCTGTCTAGATACATGGGGGTTTAACTACAAGCCATCTGTCTCATATGGTCATGAACAAGCCTATTGTCTCAATCTCAAGCAAGCAACAACAGTCACAAGATGTCAGAACACCAAATATACAATAGTAAGACGTCCCATACATTACATATTTGGATGATCATGAAGCTAGTCGTACAAAATGTCAAGACTAGCAAGAGTTTTAGTCATACATGATCAACCCTAGGATTTGTCAATCATGTTACAGTCCGTAGGTAGACAGTAAATAAAGGTGCAATCGAGCTAAACACGTGCTTGTCGGCTAAACGCCTCAAAAGAATAATTTTACAATAGAGTGGGAGAGCCAAAAATAAATCTACTCGTTGCCAGGGTTACGCCTGGTGGTCACCATCTGGCTGGAAGGTAGGTAGATCCTCTAGAGCTGCTCCGATATCTGGCAATACAAAACCAGCTGGATCAGACACCAGAAAGAGCAAGTGCCACAAGGGGGCTTCACTTAGGAACTAAAACCAGCATATAACAATTGAATATTAAAGATAATAATAAAAGAAACTGATAATAATAGGTACAACAACAGGGAATTGAGTACGAAGAAACCATTCAAGTAGCTTGGTCACAACCCTTAAACCAAACAAGGACCGAGGTTGTAACCCTTCACCTGAATAGAAACCCATCTCAAATACTGCTGGTAAGGTAATAAGACAATAAACGAAGAGAGAACACATAACTGTTCCGGGAGCCAGTTTACAATCCTTAAACCAAACAAGGACCGGGGTTGTAACCCTTCGCCTGAACAGAACTGGGCCCCTGATCTTTATTGCTAAGGCAAGCATAAATATCATGTTATTGAAGTAAGGTAAAAATATGACAAGCATGGCATGGGGTACAATAAGACAATAAACGAAGAGATGATACAGAACTGCTATGGGAGCCAGGTTACAACCCTTAAACCAAATAAGGACCGGGGTTGTAACCCTTCGCCTGAAAAGAACTGATCCTCTGATCATTATTGTTAAGGCAAACATAAGTAATCATGTCATGTCATAATCTTGTACGGGATACAGGACAAGTCGAAGCTGGGCTAGACTTCATTCAATCAAACACGGCCAAGCAAAGAGTACGGCTTGATACTTTAACTAACTAGGGTTATCACAGGCCTAGTTACTAGCAAATACAATGAGATTATCCTAACAGCCACAAGCCCTGCAGACCATCCAGGTTATCCAGGTCGAATGTCGATTTATGAAGGGTGCAACACGTGACTATGTGCTGGAAATGTGACCTACTCGTCGGTAGGCGACAAGTCCACTTAGTGCGCCCAGATAACGGGATTGCTTGTAGCTGGGAAATCTCTTCATGACTAATAAATTATTCTAGTTTATTTGCCTTAGTCAATTGCAGTAGGTACCCCTGACCGTGGTATTCAGGGGTCCCCATCCTAGACATGATGCAAGACAGTACTAGTTTATTTGTACAAACACAATCGCCCATGGTGTCCAGGTCATTCATACTTGTCATGTCGGGCTAGCTGTCATATCCGCATATCCAGATATATCATGTCAGTTTACTTGTCAAGAGTGCACCACGGCCGGCCACTATTGTGTTCTTAGAACATATCAGAACTTACATGGCATAAGCATACAATATGACATTTCAATATAATAATAATAATAATAATATAATAAAAGAGGACAAGACTGGGGAAGGAGCCATGCGGCTAAGAGAAATAAGCTCATGCGGCTGAGAAGGAATAGGCGCATGCGGCTGTAAGGGAATGGCGCATGCGGCTCAAGACAATCGGGCATATGCGGTAGTGGATTGCGGGCTCATGCGGCTGGGAAAGGAGTCGGTTCATGCGGCAAGGGTCAAGCGAGCTCATGCGGCTAGGGAATGCGCTCATATGCGGCTGCAGGAAATAACTTCATGCGGCTAGGGGAATCAACGCCATACGGCTCAAGGGGAGTTAGGCTTATGCGGCCGAAAGAGAACAAGTCATATGCGGCTGCGGGGAAAACAATGCCATGCGGCTCAGAGAAGAATGACTTCATGCAACAGCGGGGTACGGGAGTTCATGCGGCTGGGAAAATGCAGTCTATGCGGCTTCGATCGAACAGTGCCATGCGGCTGGGTCATGCCGAGGCCTTATACGACTGCAGGTCAACAAGTATATGAGGCTGAAAGGAACCAGTTCATGCGGCTAAGCTCAAGTGGAGTCCTATGCGGTTGAGCAAGGGGACCCTGGCCTATGCGGCTAAGGAGACTGTATGCTTATGCGGCTGAATTATACCAAAGTCTTATGCGGCAATATAATGCCATGCGGCAATATTGCCATGCGGCTGGAAGACTTGCCGCATGAAGGTCCATGCGGTCAAGTACTGCCATGCGGCTGGAAGACTGTTCTTCTTCCCCACTGGTCCGAGAAGAAGAGTCATGAAGTCCACGGCTTCAAAGCTCACAAATCCTTCATCCAAGGTCTGAATCCAGACTTCCATAGGTCAAAGTGGGGCAGAACAAAATTCTCTACAATATGGAACCATCAAAACTTAGAAATAACAATGTTAAGTAGATCAAACCCAATAAATCTAAAAATAAAATAAACTTAGATCTACATAATTTAAACCATGGAAATTAGAAATACTAAGTATTAAAGTGTTTTAGAATCTCGTAGAAAAGAGAATGGAACAATAAAAATGGAGTTCCTCCATGAAACAAGCTGCACTTGCCTAAGCTCTCTCTCTCTCTCTCTCTCTGGTAGGTGAAGAGAGTAATGGTAGAGAAGAAGAAGTAAATAAAGAGAGAGAAGGAGTGGGCGGCTGTAAAGGAGAAAAGTGGGGGTAGGTAGGGTTTTCTTTTGGTTCATGATGAAACCAAAGCAAACCAAACCAAGCCAAGCCGAACCATGCAATAAAATACCAATTAAATCATGAAATGAGACATGCAATATACGTACACGTATACCAAAATACGTAATATGAACCATAGTCGTTACAACTCTACCCACCTTAAAAGAATTCCATCCTCGGAATTTAATTAAGAGGCTAGAGAGGCAAGGACAAGCTATACTAGTCACGGGCAATCAATCAAGCAATCATTCATTCAAGCAAGGAATTTAGAGCATAAGGCATAAGGAAGACATTATATCTTACGAGTCAAATAGGCCGGAATATCGCGATCGGATATCACCCTCACGCTCCCATGTTGACTCACCCAAAGAGTGATGACCCCAAGCAACACGGACTAAACTAATAGTCTTATTCTTGAGTATCTTCTCTCTCCGGTACAATATAGACATGGGCCTCTCCTCATACGAAAGGTTGGTACCAACAACCAATTTTGAATGATCCAGGATGTGGCTCGGGTCTGGGATATACCGTCGTAGTTGGGATACATAGAACACATCATGTACCTCACGTAGCGACGACGGAAGGTCGAGATGATAGGACACATCTCCTACTCGCTCCAGAATGTCGAACGGTCCTATATACCTAGGACTAAGCTTTCTTCGTACGCCGAAAGGAATGATGCCACGGTTAGGCAAAATGCTAAGGAATACATGGTCGCCGACCAAGAATTCAAGGGGACGCCGGTGAGAATCGGCCCAATGACGCTGGTGATCTTGCGCTACTCGAAGCTGATCTCTAACTCTCCGGACCACCTCAACGGTCTGAGCAATCATTTCCGGACCAAGCATCTGCCTCTCTCCAATATCGTCCCATGCTAGCGGGAATCGACACTTTCTGCCATATAGTGCCTCGAACGGTGCCATCTGGATACTGGCCTGAAAACTGTTGTTGTACGAGAACTCTACTAGGTGCAGGTGATCTTCCTACGAACCACCGAAGTCGAGTGTATAAGATCTCAACATATCCTCCAAGGTTCGTATGGTACGCTTGGACTGACCATCTGTCTGCGGATGATAAGCTCAGCTGAACTGGAGGTGAGTTCCTAAACTCTCTTGCATGCTACGCCAAAAGTGCGACGTAAATCTCGAATCTCTGTCCGAGGTGATACTGATGGGTACACCGTAGAATCTGACAATCTGTCGGAGATACATCTCTGCTAGCTGAGCCGTCGGCTGACCAACTCTGAACGGAAGAAAGTGAGCCACCTTCGTGAGCCTGTCTATAATGACCCAAATAGCATCTCTACCGGCTGGGGACCTAGGTAATCCAGTCACAAAATCCATGGTTACATGCTCCCACTTCCATTCCGGAATCGACAAGGGCTAAAAAAGTCCAGCTGGCCTCTGATGTTCAGCTTTAACTTGTTGGAAACCAAATACCAAGAGACAAACTGGACTATCTCCCTCTTCATGCCATTCTACCAAAAGTGCTGATGAATATCACGGTATATCTTCGTGACAATGGGATGAATGGAATACTGTGAACTGTGAGCCTCTGCCATGATCTCATGTCTGATATATCCGCTGGGTACACAAAGACGCTTCCTATATCAAAGTGTACCATCTTCATGGATACATAACTCTGGTCTTTGTCCTGCCTCACACTCTGCTCTGAGTCGCTGAAGCTTGGAATCTGTCTACCAAGCCATCTGGATCCTCTCGACTATAGTGGATTGAACATGCATACTAGCCATCAATGCCACACTAGTAGGAAGGACAACTTCTATACCCATCTTATAAAGATCTGCTAACAACTCTGGCTGCGCCGTAAGAAAATAAACTCAGGCTCTCTTGCTCAATGCATCTACAACGATGTTGGCCTTTCCAGGGTGATACTGCAGGTTGACCTCATAATCCATAAGTAGCTCTAGCCACCTTCTCTGATGCATGTTGAGATCCTTCTGGATGAAAACATACTTCAGGCTCTTGTTGTCGGTGAAAATCTTTACCCTATCTCCGTACAAGTAGTGCCTCCACAACTTAAGTGCAAATACTACTGCTGCCAGCTCCAAGTCATGGGTTGGATAATTCCTCTCATGAACACGAAGTTGGCATGACGCATAAGCTATTACCTTTCCATGCTGCATCAGAACACATCCTAGACATCTGCCTGAAGCATCATAATACACTGAGAATCCCCCGGTTCCATCTGGAAGCGTGAGAATGGGTGCCGTCATCAAGCCTCGCTTCAGCTTCTCAAAAGAATCCTGGCACTCTGCTGTCCAAGCAAACTACATATCCTTGCGGGTCAACTGGGTCAATGGTGCTGAAATCAGAGCAAAGTCTGAAATAAATCGTCGGTAGTAGCCGGCCAAACCAAGAAAACTGTAAACTTCTGCAACTGTGCTGGGTACTGGCCAGGTCTCAATAGCCACGATCTTCTGGAGATTCACTTCTACGCCTCCTCTGGTGATGATATGACCCAAGTATGAAATGCGATCGAGCCAGAACTCGTATTTACTAAACTTGGCATACAACAAGTGCTTTCTGAGAGTCTGAAGAACCACACGGAGAAGCTGCTCATGCTCCGCTTCACTCTTGCTGTAGACCAGGATGTCGTCTATGAACACAACCACGAACTAATCCAAATAAGGCATGAAGATGTGATTCATGAGGTCCATTAATACAGCCGGCGTACTAGTTGCTCCAAATGGCATAACAAGGAACTCCTAATGCCCATACCGGGATCTGAAAGCTGTCTTCGGGATGTCCTGCTCTCTGACTCTGATCTAATGGTATCCGAACCGTAAGTCAATCTTCGAGAATACTGCTGCCCTTGAGTTGATCAAACAAGTCATCTATCCTCGGAAGAGGGTATCTGTTCTTGATTGTCACTGAGTTTAAGGTACGATAATCTATACATAATCTGGACGTACCATCCTTCTTTTTCATAAGAAGTATAGGGGCTCCCCAAGGCGATCCACTAGCACGAATGAATCCTTTGGTTCTGAGTTCTTCAATCATCTTGTACAATATTTCTAGCTCTGACGGCGCCATCCGGTAGACTCTCTCTGACACTGGGGCTGATCCAGGAATCAAGTCGATGGTGAACTCGATCTCTCGCTCTGGCGGCATCCCTGGAATCTCTTCTCGGAAAACATCTGAAAACTCTTCAACTATCCGGGGTAACTGCACCGCTGCTACTGCCATCCGCAACACTGGAGGGAAAGCTTCAACTTCGCCTCGGTAAAAAAAAACTCTGGCTCGCCTGGAATGCTAGAAACAACCATGCCAATATGGCAGTCTATCCTAGCATACTGGTATCTCAACCAATCCATCCCTAAGACCACATCATAATCGGCCATCAGGAACTCTATCAATCTAGTAGGGAACTCTCTACCGCTAACTACGATCCGACACGAGAAAAATACCCTATCTACTCCCACAAGTCCGTTACCAGTAAGTATATTGAGCCTTACTGATAATGACTCGGGCTCCAGTCCTATCCGTGTCGCAAATCGTGCATACATAAATGAATGTGAGGCACTAGAATCAAATAATATTGAAGCTGGAAAGGTGTTGACGAGAATAGTGTAGGTCCTAAAAAATTAGATTACACACATCAACAAAGTTGGAAAATCAAAAAATACAACTTTTAGTTGAATTGCGCAGACATCAGATTGCGTACTCCTCAGATTACGCACACTGGTTTGCGCACACTCCCAACTGCGCAGACTGACGTGGCAAAAGTCATCATTACCTGACACAAATCAAATCTTCCTGACAACTGACAACACGAAGAACGAGGAGACTGCTCGTTTATTGCACCACACAACGCTCGAGGACGGTTGACAGCTGGTAGCGCGATCCATTCCTGCGCAGTCTAATCCTGCGCAATCCGAAGCCTGCGCAGTCCAAGCCTGCGCAATCCAAAGCCTGCATAATTCAGATGGCACGCTCTATCAACATAACTGATAAAGTACACGTGGCATTCATGCCATCAATTACTTATTACGTGGCAACTGTCTATGCACGATCATGCAAATTTCAATCAAATGATGCCATGTGTCTAAGGCAGTTGGCCCATGATCCAGTAACTGCTTGCGCAGTCCATTGTTGCACAATCCAACTGCTGCGCAATCCATCATGCGCAGTCCATAATAACTGAAAGTTAGTTATTTCCAGAACTCTATAAATAGAGTTTCAAGTCTCCATTCAGAGGGATCAAGTATTAAGCATCAGAAATCAGAGATCAGAGAGTCCAGGAGTTCTTGCCCAAGTGCTGCTGCATTCTTCCGAGGCTTTTGCCTTCAACATCCGAGGCTTTTGCCTTCAGTTTCCAGAGTTGTCTTCAACTTCAGAGGCTTCGTCTTCAAAGTTCACATCGTCCAAGGGATAAAGCAATCGTCATCTAGATTGGATTCCTAAAGTTGTACCATTCCCAGAATTCAAATTGTAATCTTTTACAAAGTTTGTATCAATAAAGTTTCATACTTTTGTTTTTGCAAACAAAATGGCGACTCTGCCGGGGACAACTTTCTCCTCCGACGAGAAAGTAGCAACTCAATGTGACGTAGCGTCTATCGGGAAGACGCAGAAGACGCTTGTTGTTAAAGTCAACCAGACAGCCTACGAGGCGATGCTCAACTCCAAGACCACTCCCCGTACTGCAGCCACTTCTGCCAAGAGCAAAGTACGCTCAGTATGGGTCTCTAAGACTGCTGCACAATCTGGCAATCTTGCCACCAAGGCTGCTGCGCACTCTGTTGTGCAGTCTGTTAGCCAGACTAGTGCGCAATCTGCTATGGCAACTGTTGCACAGTCTGTCTCAACCACTGTTGCACAGTCTGTCCCAACCACTGTTGCACAATCTATTGCAACTATTGTACAGGCCACTTCATATGCTACCTTGTCAAAATACAAGACTCCTATGTCCCTGGCGCAATTGGCAGTAACTTTTCTTGCGCAAACTAACACTCCAGTAACTAGAGTGCATCCCAAGCACTCTGAAGCAGGAACTCCTGATGCGCAAACCACAGCTTCTGTGGCTAGAACCAGTGCACCCTCTGCCAAAGTTTCTCATACGCAAGTGGTCAGTGCACCATCCACCCATGCGTAAATTATTCCTGCGCAATTTAAGAGTAATAGCCTTTTGGCTAAATCTTCTTCTTCTTATAACAAAGGGAAAACCTCTGCTCCTCTCCCTAAGCACTCTGTTACTCTTGCGCAATCTACTGGGGGTAGTCCTTTGGGTATTCCTCCTTCTCCTCGGATCAAAGGAAAAGGCCCGATGGTCTTTTCTCAAACTTCCTTGTCTCATGACTTGGAAGATAACAAAGGGAAACGCTCTTTAGCTATCCCTTCTTCACAAAATAAAGGAAAAGACCCTTTGGTCTTTTCTCAATCTTCTTCGGTCTTTACCGTAGAAGATCAATCTGAACGTGCTTCGGCACCAGTCAGTACAAGAATTTCTTTAAATGACAAGGGAACTTGTACTGATCAAAGAGGTATTCTGCCTACCCCAGTAGCAGAATTCCAAGACCTTCCAACTTTTAAGATATCCCGTTATAAACAGGGAAAACTGTTGGTGTCTCAAATAGAAACCCCTGGGGGTGAGTTTGCAGACCTGAGAACATATCTTAATAGGCCAACTTCGGCAAAACGTAAACAACCTATGCCGAAGGTCAAAACTCAAAGACAAACTTCCAAGGTCAAAGATCCAAACACCTATGCCAATGAGGTGAGCACTTCCTTGTACACACAGGGGACAAAACATTTGAAGAATCGGAATCATGTTCCGAATGTTGTTAAAGAACACATTCCTTGAACCTTTCCCCGTCCCGACATAGTTTCTGACCTCCGAGAACATCTCAGGCAAAAACGGGATAATATCTCGACACCTTCAGTTCAATCATCTGATCATCATTGTAATCATAAAGTTATCATCCAATGTTGTTGTCAAACAACAAAACGATCTGTCTTCGATCGTTTAACTTTTGCTAAAACCGAACCGATGTCAGAGGATGAAAACGAAGTCCTGTACGCTTCTGTCAACATGACTTCTCGAAACACTGGGGGTAGAAAGTGCTCTAAACATGGCAAACCTCACAAACCAAGCCAGCGGTATTTGGATCTTCTACAAGAATCTTCCAAGGGAGTATTCCAACATACTCGTTCCCGAAGCCGAGATACAATCGGTCAAAGGAATCTTCCTCAAGATCCTTCTGATCATTTCTTTCTTTCTCAGTCAGGAGATGACTCTTTCTCCGACTATGATGCATACAGCGAAAGTTCTGAACAGACAGTGTCATCCACTGTACCAAGAGAAGTGACAGCTTATGTTGTCAATGAAGATCCAGATACTTCAACTTCTGCAAATCAAGAACAGTGAATTGCTGCTCTAGAAGACAAACTGAAGACCATGGCTGAAATGGTCGCCACTATGCATTCTATCATTGTGGCACAACATGCCACACCACCGACTGTACCGGCAGCAAGTCCCAAAATCATAGCATCATCGGTACCCGCCAATGCTGGGCTGGGGGTAGTATCTCCTCAAATGCCTCCTGTACAAGTACAAGTTCAAACTACACCCAGTCAGTCAGGGGCTGGGGGTAGTGCTTATAATGATGTTCCTCCTCCTACCACTCTGACTCAACCGGCTCCTTCTTCATCATCTGAAGACGCCAATGAAGCTGTCAAACTCTTGCGAACTCAGTTCGAAGCTTTCAAAGAAAAGGACAACTTGCAAAGGTTGGGAATCAAGCAGCCTTACCCAGTTGAATGGAAGGAAGTCCCATTTCCTCCCAAATATAAAATCCCAACAATCTCTTTCTTCGACGGCAGTACCTCACCAAGCCAGTTCATCAATCACTTCGAGGTAATGACTGTTCAACTCCAACTAAATGACGCTCTTCTTACTAGAGTGTTCGTCGGTTGTTTAGCCGGCATAGCATACGACTGGTACAGAAGTTTGCCCGATGGTTGTATCACTTCTTTTTTAGGGCTCAAGCAAATCTTTCTGGAACGATTCTATGAGGGATTCAATGACATGACTATGTCTGCCCTCAATAAAATCAAACAGAGACAAAATGAAACTGCTGAGAGTTTCATCGAACGGTTCCGCCGAGAAGCCTTGAAGATGCCTCCAGGGACTCCTGCTGCTGTTACCATAGACACTTGCAAGGCAAACCTCTTGCCTATCATCAGCATGTGGACAGGGTCAACTCAATTCCAAGACTGGCCATCTTTCATCGTCAACTCCAAAGCAGCTGAAGTGAGTGCTGAGAAGTTCAAACAGCTAGGGGTACAAATGTCTAACCCAGATCGGGACGAACATTAAATATCAGGCGGCGGTAATCGTCAGAACAACCGCAAGAACAAGGAGACTCTGAACATTAATCTGAAAAGCAAAGAGTCCTTGGCTGTCAACGTAGCTCCGCCTACGTCCACCTCCACTCCTTCTCTACCTCAACCGAGGGAACCTCGTCCTAAGGTAGAGTATTCTTTTGACGAGAATGACACCGCAAGCATCTTCGATTGCTTACTCAAAAGTAACAAGATCCAGCTCCCAGACCCAAAGAAGCCTGATGAAGTCGGTAAGACCGATCATCCTAAGTATTGTGTCTACCACCGATTCATTGGACATCCTACTCGAGCGTGTTATGTGCTCAAGGATAAGATTCAAGAGCTTGTCAATGCTGGCGTCGTTACTCTACAACAAGATGAGAAGACTGTTACCGCCAACATGGTCTCGGTCCAGTTCGGTAACTTTCCCCCGCAGATGATACAGCATGGTGTCATTCCCATTCCAAAAGCTACTCTTGAGATTGAAAATCTTCCTTCTCCACCAAATGAAGGTCTCATTCCTTTGTCCCTTGATAATGGCGAGGTTATGTGGATCCATCCCGATCTTGCTTCAGAGTTCGAGGTTTCCTCTTCTTCTAAGAAGAAAGATCGCTCCAAAGGCAAGACAAAGATTTGCAACATGGTGTCTTTTGACCCCATAGTTGATGAAGAAATACTATTAGGCACCAGATCAGGAAAAGCCTACTTGAAAGATTACCCTGAAGCTGAAGAGAATCCTGCCTCTTCTTCTGAGCCTGCTCCAGCACAACCTGTTTCTATTGAAGAGATCCCTTCTACATCTTCACCGGTTGTAGTACCTATTCCTCCCAAGCCAGTGGCTGCTGATAAAGGCAAGCAACAAGTCCGATTTGATAAACCTTTGAGGAAATCATTTCCTACTGGGCTTGAGAAGCCTTACAACTTTGATATATTGGCTCAATTAGCTAATACACCAGCAAGGCTGTCTATCTTTGAGCTCTTGCGTCTTTCCAAAGAAACACGAGAAACTCTAAGTGAAGCTCTCATGCAAGCTGAGACTTGTCTAGCATTTCTCAAGAAATTGGAAGCAGAACCTCTTTCTTGTCTCCATTGTCATAGTGTTCTGGAATTGATTCCGAACATTATTTTCACACAAGATGATATGCTGATGGAAGACAACAGACACGATCGTCCTCTCTACTATACAGGATATGTCGACTCGATGAAAGTTGATCGTATCCTGATAGATCCAGGGTCTGCTCTCAGTATTATGCCAAAAACAATGCTCGATGCTCTGAAAATCCCTGTGCACAGCCTCTCTAGTACAATCACCACCATCCTTGGATTCAATCAGGGGAGAAGGGAACCTTTAGGCAAGATTCGCTTAAAACTCCAAATAGACAATCTCCGCACAAAGGTTACTTTCTATATCATTGACAACCATGGTTGTTCTTACAATGCTCTATTGGGGAGACCATTCTTACACGAGCATAATATTGTTCCATCAACTCTTCATCAATGTTTCAAATATGTTGATGACAAAGGAGAGGTGCAAAAAGAGGTTGCTGTTCTCTATCCCTTCAAAGACGTTGAAGCATACTGCAACGACGCTCAGATGTACAAGGATGAATTCATGAAGGTTGTGCTAGCCTTAGACACTGAAGAAGAACAAGAAGCAGTGCCCAGAGACACTCTTATCATACCTGTTAAAGGGTGAGTTTCTCATCCTCAGTCTTCTAAACCACTGGCTATTCACTTGCCAGTCCAAAAGAAACCAGTTGATGCTGACCAAAATCAAAGGGAGCTCACCTCTTCTGAGCCACTTGTTATCGACTTACGTCGTAACAAAGACAAAAAGCAGCTCACTCCTTCCGAGCCACTTGTTGTTGATCTAACTCACAACAAGGAAAAAAGGGAGCTCACCTCCTCTGAGCCACTTGTTATAGACCTCCGTCGTAACAAGCCACCTCCATGTTCTTCTTCTCCCCCTCTTGTAATCAATTTGACCAAGCCTGCTAAGGCTAAAGGTCCTGCTGTAAATACAAATGTACAAATCAATGAAAAAGCACCTACTTTCCAGTATATTGATGTTATTTATCATACTAAATGCTATTTGGATATGTTAGATAGCTTCCAGTCAATTACAATGGAAGTTGTACAATCTCTTCAAACAGAAGTATCATTTGAAGACCCAGATGATTCTTACCGTATTGTCCCTTCTCGAAAGAAAGGCGAAAGTCCAATACTTTTTAGTAAAGGACCGGAACAACAATTCAGCTATACGGATGACAGCAAACTTAACGATACAGGACGCCTTCAACTTCGTCGTTACAGTCAACAATCCAAAGACATCATCCGAAAAATGGTCTATGACTTCAAAAGTGGTCTCAATTACGGTAAAGGTAGACGAACTCCTATTCGTACGACTGTTCCGAAAGGAAAGTCAGAGATGTATTACAGCAGGACTAAAAAGGGACTTGGATACGCTTCTCCTCCAATTTTATCCCCAGCAGTCTCCGATTCCGATAGCGAAGAACGTTCTAATTCTTCTGATTCCAGATCTTGGGATTCTGACACCAGCATCGTTGAAATCCATCGACTGGTCGTATCATCTAACTTGGTCTCCGTCGAACTTCCAGAAAGCTATGACGAGGATGTTGAGGAAAATCTTGAAACAGATCCTTGGGCTCAGCATATGGACAATCAGTGGGTACTTCGCTTTGATCAACGAGAACCTCCTACCGAGGATCAATTAGTTCAAGTTGATGTAGGGGAAAGTGGATCACCTCGTCCAATCTTCATCAGCAAGAATCATCCAGAAGCAGACAAACAAGAGTTGATTCTTCTTATTAAAGAATATATCGATGTCTTTGCTTGGAGTTATGAAGATATGCCAGGTTTAGATCCTAAGATTGCTACACACAAACTGAACATTTTGCCTAATACAAAACCAGTTAAGCAGCAACAACGGCGTTTTAAACCAGAAATGATGGACGCGATCGATGATAAAGTCAAGAAGCTCATTACTTGTGGCTTTATTCGAGAAAAACAACATCCTGACTGGGTGGCCAACGTTGTTCCAGTTCTAAAGAAAACCGGCAAAGTTCGAGTCTGCATCGACTTCTGGGATCTTAATGAAGCATGTCCAAAAGATGAATTTCCCCTCCCTATCACGGATGTCATGATCGACAATACCTGTGGATTCGAGCGAATACCTTTCATGGATGGATTCTCTGGATATAATCAGATCAAGATGAATCCCGAAGATGAAAAACATACTTCTTTCCGCACTCCTCGTGGTGTCTATTGCTACACTGATGCCATTTGGTCTTAAGAATGCTGGTGCAACCTACCAACGGGTTATGAGTACCATCTTCAAAGATCATCTTTGCAAGACTGTCGAATGTTATGTTGACGATATCGCCGTCAAAAGTCGTCTAAAAGAAGATCACATCCAAGATTTGAGAACAATCTTCAATCTCATGCGCCAACATCAACTCAAAATGAATCCCACCAAGTCATTTTTGGGTGTCTCTAGTGGCAAGTTTCTCGACTTCGTCATTACCTCTAAAGGTATACACGTGGATCCCGAGAAGATCAAAGCCATTCAAGAGATGCGTCCTCCAAGCAACCTAAAAGAGCTACGAGGATTCCAAGGTCGACTTGCGTACATCAGGAGATTCATTTCGAACTTGTCTGGACGTTGCAGACCATTCACTCATCTAATGAAAAAAGGTGTATCTTTCGTTTGGACTGAAGAATGTCAACAAGCATTTGACGATATTAAGCGGTATCTCATGAATCCACCAGTCTTGGTGCCACCAATCTCTGGCATTCCATTCTTGATGTATGTCCGTGCTATGGATCATTCATTGGGTACTTTACTTGCCCAAAAGAACAAAGAAGGTCATGAACAGGCCATCTATTATCTTAGTCATACTATGATTGGTGCTGAACACCGTTATAGTCCGGTCGAGAAAGAATGCCTAGCTCTTATGTTCGCTGTGCAGAAGACGAGACATTATATCATTGGACAAACTATTCATGTCATATCCCGAGTTAATCCTCTTCGGGTACTCATGAAAAAGCCCAGCACACTCAATTCTCGGCTGGCTACATGGGCAATCCTGCTAGCTCAATATGACATGGTGTATGTTCCGCAAAAGTCTGTCAAAGATCAAGCGCTGGCAGATTTCTTAGCAGCTCATCCTGTACCAGAAACATCCAAGCTATATGACGAAATTCCAGACGAGACATTAGAAGTCAACATGATCTCTGAAGAATTTCCAACCTGGCATCTATTCTTTGACGGTGCATCAAGAATCGGACCAAATGGTGCCATTGTAGCAGATATTAGAGTTGTTCTTGTTTCTCCAGACGGATCAACCATCCAAAGAGCCTACTCTCTAGATGAACCCTGCTCCAACAATGTAGCGGAGTACAATGCCTTACTCATCGGCCTTCTATTAGCCAAACAATTGTATGTCGAATATCTCGAAGTCTACGGTGATTCTAAGCTGGTTGTTAATCAGGTTAGAGGAACCTATGAAGTCCGTCATCAAGATCTGGTGCCTTATCATGAAGCAGCAATCAACATAGCTATATCATTCAAAGCTTTCTTCATCGACTATGTTCGCCGAGCTTGCAATACTGAAGCATTTGCCCTGGCCAATCTTGCAGCTGTCTTAGCCATCCCTATCAAAAGACAGCAAGTGGTAGTTGTCTCCAACCGAGAATTGTTCTGCATTGAAAACAATCGTAATATTGAATTCAGCAATCTTGCTGAAGTCAATGTTATCGACGAAGACTGGAGAACTCCTTTCATCGATTTCGTAGTCCATGACATACTCCACGAGGATCCTTAGGAGGCTATGAGCGTTCGTCGACGATCTCTCCGATTCTACTACAATCAAACCACCAAGACACTTTATCGGCGAACTTATGACGGTCTTCTCCTATGCTGTCTCGCTGGTGATGAAGCACGACAAGTGTTGCACGAAGCTCATGATGGTGTATGTGGAGCACATCAATCTGGTCCTAAATTGCAGGATCGCATTCGACGTATGGGTTACTATTGGCCCTCTATGGTATCAGATGCCATTGAATATGCAAGAAAATGTCGTGCTTGTCAAATCCATGCAGACTTCATTCGCCAACCATCGGAATTCCTTCATCCGACTGCTGCTTCCTGGCCTTTTGAAGCTTGGGGCATGGATGTCATAGGTCCCATCAATCCTTCTTCTTCTAGAGGATATCGATTCATACTGGCAATAACGGACTACTTCTCCAAGTGGGCTGAAGCTATACCTCTGGCTGAAGTCAAAACCAGTAGCGTCATCAGCTTTGTTAAACACCACATCATATACAGATTTGGTGTACCTCGAAGAATCATCCATGACAATGGACCTCAATTCATCAACCAAAAATTCACCAGATTCTGCGATGATCACCGGATTGACAACGTCGCTTCAACAGCCTACAATCCTACTGCTAATGGATTAGCTGAAGCCTTCAACAAAACCATTATCAAGCTCCTCAAGAAGTTTGTATCCACTAACAAACGGAACTGGAGCGAAAAGCTTGGTGAATGTCTTTGGGCCTACCGGACTACAGTCCGCAATCCTACGGGCTTTACACCCTTTTCTCTGGTGTATGACTGTGAAGCTGTTCTTCCTCTGGAACAGCAAATTCCTTCTTTAAGGATTGCCATTGCTAACGAGCTCACTACAGAAAATAATGATCTTCTTCGACTTCAAGAGTTGGAAGCACTTGATGAGAAACGATTAATGGCTCAACAACATATTGAGTTATACCAAGCTCGCATCTCGAAGACTTTTAATCGTAAAGTTAAGGTCAGAACCTTTCAGCAAGGAGAACTTGTTCTAACGGTCAGACGTCCTATGACTTTGACTCATATGAGCAAAGGCAAATTCGATACGAAGTGGGAAGGTCCCTATATTGTAAGCAAAGTCTTCTCAAATGGAGCTTATCAACTTTCAGAGCTCAATGGTCGCGTTGCTATGATGCCTATCAATGGAAAGTTCCTTAAGAAGTATTATGTATGAATGTAAATACTTGTAAATCATCAGACAAAGTTCAAGTTCATAAATAAAATTCAAATTTTATTTCATCATATGATAGTACATGATATTAAGGAAGGTCACTATCATCCTTCTCTACATTTGGACGCGGACCACTGCCGTCCTTCTCGAAAACACGATCAGCAAAGGAGCTGAGAACTTCCTCGCTGGAACCCACGAGGAACTTGCAAGCAGCCATCCTCATGGCTTCCTCTTCTTTAGTCCTTCCCGGTTCAAGCAGAAAGTCCAGGATGTCTCGCGGTGGCTTGGGTGCAGACGAACCTTCGCCTGCTTCTGCCTCCTTCGGCTGAACTGGATCGGCAGGACGTTCTTCAGTGCCCTTCTGAGCCTTCGGGGCAATTTCAGCCTTCTTGGATGCTTCTCCAGACGACATTTTTATGTTGAAGAGTAGAAGTGCTCGTTCCTGTCAGATTTTTGTTATATTTATAGGCAGAGACTCCTCAAACAACGAAGCGACACATTCATCCGACGGTTCGTCCATTCATTATTGCCTGACAGTTCATCCGTTCATTTATTACCACCTGACGGTTCGCCCGTTCATTAATGCCTGACGGTTCATCCGTTCATTTATCACCACTTGACGGTTCATTCGTTTATTTATTACATTCATCCGATGGTTCATCCGTTCATTTATTACCACCCGACGGTTCATCCGTTCATTCATCACCGCTTGACGGTTCACCCGTTCATTATCATCTGACGGTTTATCCATTCAATCATCACTATCTGACGGTTCATCCATTTGTTATCATCCATTTTGACGGTTTGTCCGTTCATTCCATCATTTGACGGTTTTCCCGTTCATCTCACATACATTGACGATTCATCATCGTTCATCATCCACATCAGCAACTTGTCGTTTTCGATTAAGTTGTCAATTGAAATAATAATATTCAATTTATTATGCCACGTCCATATTACCTCTGAGCAGATATAATGAATATAATTATTTTCTACAAAATCATCAAGAAATATATTATGTCTCGTACCTCTGAATATATTTTCTATCTCTATTATTTATATCTAAACAAGATATACAACAAATAATGGAGCCACAGCAAAATGTCTTTTATTAACCAGAATATGAGGCATTACAAAAGCACATGAGCCATAAAAAGACACAAAGGTACAAAAAGTTCCACTAAGATGGAGGTATTATCAGGTTGTCAATCTGCTGCTTCAGTGTCTGCAGCTGTTCTTCATGAGTGGACATCACCCTCTTTCTGGCTTCTTCCATCCCAGTTTCTTCATTGAAAACGGGCATGGCTACCGTCCGACGGGTAATCTCGGCACCATGAGTCGCCTCATACTCATTCTTCTCCTGAATCAAAGCATTGTATTGCTCAATTACAACTTGATGATCAGCAGTTTCATCTTCTAACTCTTTCTGGAGACGAGCAATCTCTGCTCTTAGTTCAGCAGTTCTTTGTCCTTTCCTTTCAGCCATCAAGGTGACTGATTCTAGCTTAGAGTTGTATTCAGCAGATTTTGTGGAATAAGCCTCCAAAAGATTTTGAAGATTCACCATTTCTATATCAGCTGCCTGGGCCATTCGTTCGAACTCGGCCTGCACTAGAGATTCCATTTCCTTCTTCTTGAGCTCCTTATAATTTTTTATGGAGACTTCTAATTCATTCAATATATGGTCAAGGAGAGTGGCCTGAGCTTCATCTCCTTGCTCCCTTATAGCCCTTACCAAGAGAGAAGTTGGGTTTCTAACCATGAAAAAATCAGCTCCCTCTTTGTCTATCATCTTATGAACTAAAGGTCCCAAGGATTCAAAGAAACATCTGGTGAACGATTGGACGACTTGCTAATTAATTGCCAGGGTCCCAGGAGTCGCAGCTATTCCTGTTGAAGACGAGGCAGTAGGATGCTCGATTCTTTGTGTCTGGATGGCTGGCTCTTTAAATAAAGGAGCCAAAGTGGAACTAGTCGCACCTCCTGTTTGTTCCTCTGCAAAAGTAAAATTGTTATTTTGCCAGTTGTTTGCTAATGACCAAGAAGATCAAATGAAGACAGTCTTACCTTGGTTTGATCCAGTAATGAGCCTATCTTCCGCAGGAACGGACTCCAGCTGAGCAGAAGTCACTTCAGCCACAACAGCTTGGCTACTGCCCGCTTCAGAACCACAAGATAGATGATGACTACTACTAACAACCACCGTTGTTACGGGCACTATAGCCAGGTCCGTCGGAGGTGCTGGAAGAGTCTCAAGATCTGCAAGAAATGCAAATAAAGATATTAGCTATCAATCTATTTTAAAAGAGAAGATTGCTAAATTTTATTTTTATACCTTGAGGACCGGTGGCGGGAGTTTCTTTCGGAGCTTTTTCATCTGCTGCTTCTTCTGGAGATATTTCTATCTCAACATCCTCTTCAGGATTTAAGGTATCAGCAACTTTTTTTGAAGACGCCTCCACTTCAATATCCTTTTTAGGATCTGAAGTATCATCGGCAGCATCAGGAGATATATGCTCTTCATCATCCCTTTCGGGATCTTACATATATTCATCAATATTTTCAGACGAAGAGCTCTCCTCATCTTCGTCTTCTTCTTCTGCATTCCCGCTGTTAGTTGCAGTCTGGTCCTCCAGCAGGTTATAGCTGCAATCTTCTAAAGCTGCAATCATTTCACGATCTTCTTCTTCACGGAGGGTCTTAGGAGTAGGAGGAGGTTGAGTTGTCTCCGCGACAGGTGAAAGAGGTCGTACAACATTTTGTTCTTCCTCCGTGATGTTTTCTCTGGGCTTTTCAGCCTCAGTTCTTGGGTCAAGATCTCCCCTCTGTTCAGTCTCTACCATTTGTTCTCGACTAAGAGTTTTGTTCCCAGATTCAGAAACAGGTGTGGGAGATGACATTGTAATTCCTACTGCAGCATCTGCCACTACTGAAGACAGGATTTGTCTGGAAGAAGAGTCTGCTAAATGTCTTCTACTGACCAATCTTTTTCTTCTGTGTAGAGGTCTTTCAGGACTCTCTACATTTATTGGTTCGACTTGTTTTTGGACAGAGGTCGGTGTGGTAGCCTCTTCTTACTGAAGTGTCCCGGCCAATTGCCGAGATTGAGACCTCGTGGTGATCTTCTCTGAAGAATGATCTAATATCAGTTTCTTTTTGGCTGTCGGAGCGGGAGGCTCCTCTCTTCTCCTCTTTTTGGCTTGAGATCTACCTACTTTCAAAGAAATACGCATTGCTGCGTTTACCTCTTGAGGGAACATAATATCCCTTGAGGCTTCCAAGGGTGCATCTGTCGGTTCATGCACCTCATCATTTCCAGGGATTGACAAAGCAACTCTCCCTTTCCTCAATCTTGTCGAAGAAGCGAAGCTATCTGCGAGATTAAAATTCTCAGCAAAAGTGTTCGCGGAGGTATAAAATACTGAATATGTAAAAAAGCATCCGAGGACCATGGGTGCTATTTGCTGGCATCGAGAATATAGCTTTCGTATCTCGAGCATTATAATAAGCCCAAGCTCGGGCCCCGTCTATCAAAAAACCCTTGCCTTGAAGGCAGGTGATGGCATTTCCCACGTGGAATTGATCGTACCCAAATTGCCGAGCAAATCGACTAGGGAGATATGGTTCTAAATAACACTCCTCTTCAAACCGGTACACCAAATGAGACGGCCAAATTGTCTTCAACCATTCAAAGGCTGCACGGTTCAGAGGTTGCATCTTCGAGTCAACCATATTTGTTGGCATTTGATCATATCCAGCGAGGAGAGGAGCACAACAAAAGTTCCATTTTCTGTTCAGATTCAGAGCATATCTACGTTCGCTCAAAGAAGTGTACTTCCATTTACCATGGGAGTATCTCCACAAAAATCTTCCGTCAACCGGTCCCATGCCGGGGTCCATTAAGGTGGGATAGTGGAGAAGCAACCATCCAAATAGATATGTGTACGACAGTCCTAGACGAGGAAATTCCTTTTCTCCTCTGGCTTTTAACATCAGATCAACATATAGACGAAGACTGGCATTCAACTTGCAAGTCATCGCTGATAAAAGGTCCACTTTGTAGCCGAAGACCAATTTAACTGCGGCGAAGAGAACGCCGCGATCAAAGCGGTCTACTGCACTAGATCCTGGGACCACAAATCGACGGAGCCGATACGTCAGAAACCCTGCCAGCTGAGCTTCTTTTGACATGGGTCGATATCCCATTCTCAAGTAACTCTCAAGATTGTCCCCTTTCTTTAAAGGTGGACATTGATAATCATCTTTCATTTCTTTATCAAAGTCGCCACTTCCTTCCATCAACTTCATCAATTCTGTATTGCTCAAAGGCTTGAAGAAATCAGGGTAGCATTTGTCGTGTTCCTTAGTCTTCTTCTCTTCTATATGATTAAGGAACAGATAAGGCAGCCACTTCGACGAGTAACAAGTATTGGAGGTGGCACTTTTGTAATATAAAGAACAGATCTTGTAATGACATAGCAGCTCTTCAAAGACTGCTACCATTGCTGCATTCTCCTTTCTAAGTTTGTCCAACTCATCATTGGTTGGAACAAATTCTTCATATGGAGCGTCTGCCATTGGCAAGTACGAGATATACTTCATCTCGTGGAGTGCAAATCCGATTTCATCGCCAGGGGTCATGAAAGTCCCTGTTCTATAATTATATCTTTCAGCTAAAGCCAAGAACATGTGTGAGTTGGGGGCAAAACCATAGACAGTGGCATGCACTGCTTGGTACAAATTGATTTGTTGAAGTCTGTCTTCAAAATTGGTCAGAATCCAATTTGCTATGCAGTTCCATCTCTTATAATCTGGATTCACCAATCCAGTTAATCTGATGTCCTGTTCTGGGTACTTCCCTTCAGCCTTCGCAAATTCGTTTGCAAATATTGGTGTTCTGACAGGCATCAACAAGGAGGAGTTCTCTGGTGGGATACAACCAGGTCTCAAGCCTCTCAACAAGACACTGTATCGATCAGAGGAGCTGTAGAACATGTCCTTCTTATTTGGCCCTTTCTTCACAAAAATCTTTCCTGCACGGGCATCCTGGAAAAGAGTGAGGTTCCATTCCATCTTCCTCGGATAGCTCGCATGAGCATACCGGGATAAAGGAAGGCAGCGGGAGATATCTGGTATAAAGAATGACCTATCCTCCTGATGGACAATTCTTTCCTCCATCCTCGGCCTTGGTTGAGAGCTTTTCTCAAAAGCCTCACCGAACAAGAATAAAGGTTTCTTATGAATGACAGCGTCTGCTGATTCTAGAGGTTGTCCATTCATTAAACACAGCAAAGTTTCATTGTCTTGAGATATCAGAATAGCCTGACGGGAGGTCGGCAGATCATACTGGGGATAATGTACATGAGAGAGATCCTCTTTATACTCTGACTCTGAAAGAGTTCTCACAAAAGTTTCATATTCTGGATCTTCCCTCACATTAACTGCATCAAACAGAGAAAATAAAATTCAGTACAAGACAAGTCAAAGATTCTGTCATCAGTTTGCACAAATATCAGAATGTGCAACATCAGATTGCGCAACATCAGTTTGCGCAAACATCGGACTGCGCGAACAAACAGTCATCAGTTTGCGCTGACAATCTCGCACAAATCAGCAAATTGTGCTGACATCAGCCAGCACAGTTCAACCAATTACGCAGAAAGTTGTTCTTCATAAAAATGAAGAATTAACTGATTTGTGCAACCAGAACCCTAAAGAGGGTGGCGCAGTATGATCACATCTCTAAAAAGAGATGGATTCTGAAGAACAGTGGGATCAAAACCCTAAAAAGGGTTTTTGATTTAAATCCTTTACCTGACACTGCAGGGTGCGCGGATTCATGACGAGATGCTCGTCGCGCAGCCCTGGTCGATGATTCGGCGGGGGTCTTCCCCTTGGCGGCGGCGGAGGATCGTCGGGGAGCCATGGAGATCGTCGAAGAAGGAAGACAGGAAGAGCTCAGAGGTTTTTCTCTCAAGTGCACGAAGGAGCAAAGTAAAAAAATGAAATGAAGAAGAGGGCTATTTATAGTTTCTGAAAATGAAACGGCCGCCTCAGAATGCGCCTGAAATTAGGGACAATCCCTCGGATTGCGCAGCCAGCTCACTTCATGCGCAAATTGATTCAAATTTCAAAATTCAAAGTATTTCAAAATTTTGAATAAATTCAGATTTCGAAAACTTTGAAGGGGGTCTTGTAGGTCCTAAAAATCAGATTACACACATCAACAAAGTTGGAAAATCAAGAAATACAACTTTTAGTTGAATTGCGCAGACATCAGATTGCGCACTCCTCAGATTGTGCACACTGGTTTGCGCACACTCCCAACTGCGCAGACTGACGTGGCAAAAGTCATCATTACTTGACGCAAATCAAATCTTCCTGACAACTGACAGCACGAAGAACGAGGAGACTGCTCGTTTATTGTGCCACACAACGCTCGAGGACGGCTGACAGCTGGTAGCGCGATCCATTCCTGCGCAGTCTAATCCTGCGCAATCTGAAGCCTGCGCAGTCCAAGCCTGCGTAATCCAAAGCCTGCGTAATTCAGATGGCACGCTCTATCAACATAACTGATAAAGTACACGTGGCATTCATGCCATCAATTGCTCATTACGTGGCAACTGTCTATGCACGATCATGCACATTTTAATCAAATGATGCCATGTGTCCAAGGCAGTTGGCCCATGATCCAGTAACTGCTTGCGCAGTCCATTGTTGCGCAATCCAACTGCTGCGCAATCCATCATGCGCAGTCCAGAATAACTGAAAGTTAGTTATTTCCAGAACTCTATAAATAGAGTTTCAAGTCTCCATTCAGAGGGATCAAGTATTAAGCATCAGAAATCAGAGATCAGAGAGTCCAGGAGTTCTTGCCCAAGTGCTGCTGCATTCTTCCGAGGCTTTTGCCTTCAACATCCGAGGCTTTTGCCTTCAGTTTCCAGAGTTGTCTTCAACTTCAGAGGCTTCGTCTTCAAAGTTCACATCGTCCAAGGGATAAAGCAATCGTAATCTAGATTGGATTCCTAAAGTTGTACCATTCCCAGAATTCAAATTATAATCTTTTACAAAGTTTGTATCAATAAAGTTTCATACTTTTGTTTTTGCAAACAAATAGTACCTGCCACCACCTCACCTGGTGCTAACCCTTCCTCTTCCATGGGCAAAGCCAACACTTGACCATGTCCTCTGGGTGCGGGTCCCCTCTGCTGAAAACTTCTCTGCCTACTCTGGATCAGGGCTTAGGCTTGGGCATACTGCTGTGGTCTCTGCTGCTGGAATGCCTGGGCCTGCGTCGACAATGGCCTCAAGAACGGGTACTGCTGCTGCTGCTGGACTGGTGTTGGTCCTCTCACCGAAGGACTAGAGAAGGCTGATGAAGATGAACTCCCCTGTTCGGGCAGTTCCCAACCATGTGGTCCGGGGCACCACAAACCAAGCACAACCCCTGTGCTCTGCGACACTCTGATACCACATGCCCTGGCTTCCCGTAATGTGAACATCCCACTGCAGAAGAGTGCTTCTGCTTCTGCTGCTGAGGGTGTGTCGGGGTTGAATGTTGAACCGACGTTACTGAGACCGCCGGCCTCGGAGCTCCAATGGTCAAAGTCCTAGCTACCGGGGCCGGTGCTGAAGACTGATTCATCTGGCCGTGGGATCACTTCTGACCCCCGGTCCTATCCACGATCCTCTAGGAGGTATACTCATGCCTCCTGGATGCCCTCAACACCATATCAAAAGTCTGATGCTCAAACTGCTCCACTGCCAATAAAATCTCCAGGTGAAGCCCCTGCTGCAACCGCTGGGCTCTATCGAACTCGGTCGCTACTAAGGTGGGAGCAAACCGACTAAGTCTCGAAAATTCGGCCGCATATCTATCGACCGTCCTGTCCATCTGCTTCAGATTGGTGAACCTCATCTGTAGATCGTACCGAGCTACGGCATCGAAATACTTGGTCTAGAATCTCTCTCTGAATACGGCCCATAAAATAGGGGCCACTAATCCAACGGCCTGTGCCGTCCACCAGCTGCGGGCAAGATCCAATAACTACAGGCGCACTACCGTCAACTTCTCGTCTTCTAGAGTCCTGGCTGCTTCTAGAATCACCTCTGTGTCCTGAAGCCATGCATCTGCGGCAGTAGCATCTTCACTGCCGTCGAAGAATAGAGGGTTCAAGCGCTTGAAGCTGTTGGCCGCACTGTTACCCTGATGACCTCCTCGGGTCAGAGCATCTGTCACTGCCTGGTACAAGGCATCTCCTCGACGATCCTGAGAAGCTAATAAGGTCCTGATGAGACACACCAAAGTGTCATCATCAGGCTCTGCAGGCTGGACGGGCTGAACTGGTGGCTCTCCTCCGGTAGGCACGATTCTGGAGGCTACTCCTGAATGTTGGGCTTGATCTCCAGGTTGCTGCTGGTCCACGGGAGGCATTCTGCCTTGCTGATCGGCAGGTCCAGGAATAATGCCGCTGAAGAAGACAACATAGGGAACAATAAAGAAGGACCAGGACAGATCAACGATACAAGCATGTGATCAAGTCAAGAATTTCAGGGATTAAGAGGATACGAGCAGAGATCAAGGGCGAGTACTAATTGAGACATCTATTCAGTAAACCTCACATATCTTGATTTACAAGACCTGCATGGGCTCCTACTTAAACCATGTAACGCCTCAGAACCAGAATCCTGGAGAGTGGGGGCGTACATAGCCAGCTACGTATATTGAAGTGCAACCCACCTTGCTATACGGTCACGGCTGTCTAGATACATGAGGGTTTAACTACAAGCCATCAGTCTCATATGGTCATGAATAAGCCTATTGTCTCAATCTCAAACAAGCAATAACAGTCACAAGATGTCAGAACACCAAATATACAATAGTAAGGCATCCCATACATTACATATTCTGATGATCATGAAGCTAGTCGTACAAAATGTCAAGACTAGCTAGAGTTTTAGTCATACATGATCAACCCTAGGATTTGTCAATCATGTTACAGCCCGTAGGCAGATAGTAAATAAAGGTGCAATCGAGCTAAACACATGCTCGTTGGCTAAACGCCTCAAAAGAATAATTTTACAATAGGGTGGGAGAGCCAAAAATAAATCCACTCGTTGCCGGGGTTACGCCTGGTGGTCACCATCTGGCTGGAAGGTTGGTAGATCCTCTGAAGCTGCTCCGATATCTGGCCATACAAAACTAGCTGGGTCAGACCCCAGAAAGAGCAAGTGCCACAAGAAGGCTTCACTTAGGAACTAAAACCAGCATATAACAATTGAATATTAAAGATAATAATAAAAGAAACTGATAATAACATGTACAACGATAGGGAATTGAGTACGAGGAAACCATTCAAGTTGCCAGGTCACAACCCTTAAACCAAATAAGGACCGGGGTTGCAACCCTTCACCTGAATAGAAACCCATCTCAAATACTGCTGGTAAGGTAATAAGATAATAAACGAAGAGAGGACACAGAACTATTCCAGGAGCTAGGTTACAACCCTTAAACCAAATAAGGACCGGGGTTGTAACTCTTCGCATGAACAGAACTGGGCCCCTGATCTTTATTGCTAAGGCAAGCATAAATATTATTTTATTAAAGTAAGGTAAAAATATGACAAGCATGGCATGGGGTGCAATAAGACAATAAACGAAGAAAGGACACAAAACTGCTCCGGAAGCCAGGTTACAACCCTTAAACCAAATAAGGACAGGGGTTGTAACCCTTCGCCTGAACAGAACTGGTCCCCTGATCATTATTGTTAAAGCAAGCATAAGTAATCATGTCATGTCACAATCTTGTACAGAATACAAGACAAGTCGAAGCTGGGCTAGACTTTATTCAATCAATCACGGCCAAGCATAGAGTACGGCTTGATACTTTAACTAACTAGGGTTATCACAAGCCTAGTTACTAGCAAATGTAATAAGATTATCCCAACAGCCACAAGCCCTGCAGACCATCCAGGTTATCCAGGTCGAATATCGATTTATGAAGGGTGCAACACGTGACTGTGTGCTGGAAATGTGCCCTACTCGTCGGTAGGCTACAAGTCCACTTAGTGCGCCCGATAACGGGATTGCTTGTAGCTGGGAAATCTCTTCATGACTACTGAATTATTCTAGTTTATTAGCCTTAGTCAATTGCAGTAGGTACCCCTGACCATGGTATTCAGGAGTCCTCATCCGAGACATGATGCAAGACAGTACTGGTTTATCTGTACAAACACAATCGCCTACGGTGTCCAGGTCATTCATACTTGTCATGTCGGGCTAGCTGTCATATCCGCATATCCAGATATATCATGTCAGTTTACTTATCAAGAGTGCGCCACTGTGGGCCAATATCGTGTTCATGGAACATATCAAAACTTACATGGCATAAGCATACAATGTAACATTTTAATATAATAATAATAATATAATAATAAAAGAGGACAAGACTGGGGAAGTAGCCATGCGGCTAAGAGAAATAAGCTCATGTGGTTGAGAAGGAACGGGCGCATGCGGCTGCAAGGGAATGGCGCATGTTGCTCAGGACAATCGGGCATATATGGTAATAGATTACGGGCTCATGCGGCTGGGAAAGGGGCCGGTTCATGCGGCAAGGGTCAAGTGAGCTCATGCGGCTAGGGAATGCGCTCATATGCGGCTGTGGGAAATAACTTCATGCGGCTAGGGGAATCAACGCCATGCGGCTCAAGGGGAGTTAGGCTTATGCGGCCGAAAGAGAACAAGTCATATGCGGCTGCAGGGAAAACAATGCCATACGGCTGAGAGAAGAATGACTTTATGCGGCAGCGGGGTGCGGGAGTTCATGCGGCTGGAAAAATGCAGTCTATGCGGCTTCGGTCGAACAGTGCCATGCGGCTGGGTCATGCCGAGGCCTTATGCGGCTGCAGGTCAATAAGTATATGCGGCAGGAAGGAACCAGTTCATGCGGCTAAGCTCAAGTGGAGTCCTATGCGGCTGAGCAAGGGAACCCGGGCCTATGCGGCTAAGGAGACTGCATGCTTACGCGGCTGAATTATACCAAAGTCTTATGCGGAAGTATAATGCCATGCGGCTGGAAGACTTGCCGCATGAAGGTCCATGCGGTCAAGTACTGCCATGCGGCTAGAAGACTGTTCTTCTTCCCTACTGGTCCGAGAAGAAGTGTCTTGAAGTCCATGGCTTCAAAGCTCACAAATCCTTCATCCAAGGTCTGAATCTAGACTTTCATAGGTCAAAGTGTGGCAGAACAAAATTTTCTAGAACATGGAACCATCAAAACTTGGAAATAACAATATTAAGTAGATCAAACCCAAGAAATCCAAAAATACAATAAACTTAGATCTACACAATTTGAACCATGGAAATTAGAAATGCTACATATTAAAGTGTGTTAGAATCTCGTGGGAAAGAGAATGGAACAATAAAAACGGAGTTCCTCCATGAAGCAAGCTGCACTTGCTTAAGCTCTCTCTCTGGTAGGTGAAGAGAGTAATGGTAGAGAAGAAGAAGTAAATGAAGAGAGAGAAGGAGTGGGCGGCTATAAAGGAGAAGAGTGGGGGTAGGTAGGGTTTTCTTTTGGTTCATGATGAACCCAAAGCAAACCAAACCAACCACCAAGCCAAGCCAAGCCAAGCCGAACCATGCAATAAAATACCCAACTAAATCATGAAATAAGACATACAATATACGTACACGTATACCAAAATACGTAATATGAACCATGATCGTTATAACATGTAAGCATGTGAGATATCTGAACATGTGAGCATGTATGATAATTGGACATGTGAGCATGGAAGACAACTGGAATATGTAAGCATGTAAGGTGACCGGGCTATACAAACATGTAGGATAACTGGGACATGTGGACATGTTAGATAACTAGAGCATGAGAGCATATGAGAACTATATAGAACGACAAATGATAATGTGACTTAGGAACTATTCCGGAACCCAAGTTACAACCCATATACCAAATAAGGACCGGGGCTGTAACCCTTCTCCTGAACAGAACTTACTCTAATCAATGTACAATATAGGGATTATATATAGCGTGCGAGTACTAAATAGGACGACAAAGGACAAGATGACTGAAAAACTATTCTGGAACCCAAGTTACAACCCGTAAACTAAAAAAGGACATGGGTTGAAACCCTTCTTCCGAACAGATCTTAGTTTCTAATCATTTATCGATAAAAGTAAAGCATAAACAATAATGTACTGAAATAAACAAATACGGACACTGCCTAAACAAAACTAGACAAGAATGGACTCCATACAACAATCATGGTCAAGCAATGAGTACGGCTTTATACATTAGCTAACTAGGGTTATCATAATCATAATTACTAACAAGATACAGTTTTGAGAAATCCAATCCAGTTACTTGTCCTGCAGACTACCCGACTTATGCAGGCCAAAAGGAAAAAAAGTAATGGTGGATACATTGCCCGGGAGACAAATGTATCCTAAGATCTAATAGTGGGTACATCGCTCAGGAGACAAATGTATCCCAAAACATATAAAAGGTGCAACACTTGATGGCGTGCTGGAAGTGTGCTTATCATGACAGATATCTCCAAATCCATTCAGGTTAGGGCCGAGACAAAGGACTTGCAGGTAACTGGAGAATTCTTTCCTCCCAATATTCTAGATAATCAAGCTAGTTGTTTAGTCCTTAACATTTTCTTGTTGGATTCTGTGTGTGACATTCTACAGAATCCATCCTAGATATGATATACAAGACTAGACAATACAAGAAAGTGCACTATAACAAGCCACAAAAAAAATATAATTAGCTAAAAGCTAGGAGTGCGCTACGACGAGCCACTATAGAGAAAGTAGGGAGTGCTCTATGACAGGTTACTATCATGTAAGTAAGGAAAGACATGTACAAGAGTGCACCACGACAGATCACTATCTAGTAAGCAAAGAAGACATGTAACATGAGTGCACCACGATGGGCCACTATCTAGTAAGGAAAGAAGACATTTAACATGGTTGTGCCACGACAGGCCACTATCTAGTAAGTAAAGAAAATATGTAACATGAATGTACCACGACGGGCCATAACAAAAAAATTCTAGACATGACATAGACTGCAAAAGTACAATAAATCCGGGAAGGCATGGCAATACATATCATAGCATATAAGAAAGAATCGAAAGGAAAAATATATCATGGAATGTGAGAAGGAATAAATAAAAGTAAGTACATGATATAGAATAATAATTGAACATGTGCTAGTGTCAAGTGTAGTTAGGCAGTACAATTATTATCTAACTATACAAGATCATCAAGATGAGATCATGTTGTCATGTTCAAGTTAAGTACAATATTGACAAGTTATCAAGTTGGGTCGTCGCATTTTAGGTCAAATATAGAAAACATGCAAAGAAGATAAAAAAAAACTGTAATTGAAATTATCAGTTGCTTATAAACTCCAATTAAAGTAAAACAAGAAGATTCTTGAAGCCAAGAGAAAGATCTACAATGTTTATGTTCTGAGTTTTTTCAAAGTTCTAGCTACAAAATAGCTTAAACAAGAAAAAATAGCCATTCAAGATAAACTGCACACGGGCGCACTGCGCGGACAAAAATGCCCACGGTGTAAGGTGCACATATGTACGGTGCGCGGTTTGCGCACTTGCAAAATGCACTGCGTGCGTGGCCCACGGCGCAAGGTGCGCGCAAGCATGGCACGCGGAAGAAAATTATTCGGGCGTACGACACCGAAGTTGTGCTGCACGCCCAGGCAAAAATACCCACGACACAAGGTGCGCGCAGGCACGACACGCGATCGCGCGGTAGAAAATTGTGCGGGCATGCGGCACGCAAGTTGCGCTGCACGCTGGGGCAAAAATGCCCACGGTGCAAGGTGTGTGCAAGTACGGCACGCGGGTGCGCGACATAAAATCGCGCGGGCACACGACGCGCAAGTTGCGCTGTGCACGGAGGCAAAAATACCCACGGCGCAAGGATGGCGCACGACGATAACGCTGCGCACGATACTGTTCATTGTCCCAACAGCACCAAATGGTGTGGAAAATCCATGAACACGAAAATGGCATAACTACTTCATACGAAATCGAAATCAAGCAGTTAAAATCCAAAATTGGATAGAATTGAATTTTCCACAATATGGAATCATTAGTTTTCGAAAATAACAAAGTTTAAGAGATCAAAATCATGAAAAATAAGAAAAGTTATAAACTTACATCTACAAAAATGTAACCATCAAAATTGGAAACTCCAAGTTCTAAAGAGGCTTAGAATCAAGCAAGAAAGAGAATAGAACAAACAAAACAACATTGTTGAAGATTTGACAAGATGTACTTGCCTATGGTTAGGGGGGAGTAAATGAAGAAGTTGAAGACAAGTAAATAAAAAATGGAGGAGAGAAAGAGAAGTTATTTTTTATACCATCCCTCTCATCTAAAACCAACCCAAACCAAGCCATGCCAAGTTAAACCAAATCAAATTAAACCAAGTCAAGATTAGACCAAAGCAAGGCTAAAAAAGGTAAGTCAAAACACGGGTCACCTGACAAATGTCAGAATCTCATACACGTATACTGAAAATACTTATAACGAAAAAAGGAAGTGACAGGTATACCATCGGTATACACTGGCAAACTGGTGGTATGTCGATCAAGAAAAAAATCTATAAGCTGGGAAAAATTTAAAACATTCTGAAAACCAAGAAAATACGAAATACAGTAAATAAATATGTATCAGTATATAAATACCGATACAGTGAGACGAGTCTCACAGTTAAGGTGAGAGGTTTTCTTCTTGTTTGGTTGAGATCAATTCTCCATTTTACATATATATAACGAATTTAAACTTTTTTAACAATTTTTTACATAATTTTATTTTTTTAAAAAGAAAATGGTTGATGATATACACGGCTTAGACGGCTCAATCTTGAACCATTTTGAAGCCCATATATATATATATATATATATATATATATATATATATATATATTAAGAACCCCCTATTTTTATTAATCAAGGCTCAAAATGCCGAAGCCTAAAGAGAGTACAAGGCAAAAAGCCTGAAACCACCAAAAAGGCAGGGGGCAACCGCGTCTGCCAAAACTAACTGAAGAAAGGTTGCCAGAATGCTGGTGGGCTGTGGAAGCACAGTGAACTCCTTTTGCGACATTGCCGGTGGATTTTCCGAATAAGCTGCTCGACGGAGTATTGGTGACCCTCGTATCTCGCTTTGTTGCGATTCTTCCAAATTACCCAGGTGGCGGCCGCTGCTACGATATGGTGGCCGTGGGATGCGACTCCCCAGAGGGCCAGGAGATCGTTAAAGCGCCCGTCTTCTGTAGTGATGTTGTAGATGCGGTTGAGGATGCTCCAGATTTGGTCGGAGAGGCTTCCCTCCTGGAAGATGTGGTCAATTGTCTCCGTCTGCCTTTCATCACAACAATTACAAGCTGACGCCAGGCTAAAGCCGATGGAGTTAAGGATCTCATCGGTTGGCAATTTCTTTCTCATGACTCTCCACAGGAGGAAGGACCATTTCTTTGGGATGCACGATTGCCAGTATCGCGCTATGAAGTGCTCTTGGCCGTTCTCGTGGATCACAGCTCTTGCCGATCGCACTGAGAAAACTCTAGAAGCTTCCAGCGACCATCTCAGCTCGTCCGCGTCGGAACCAATGATAAGTCCTTGCTGACGAATGCTGTCGACCGTTTCGTTGCCGGACCAGTCACGAATCTGGTCCCAGTTCCATTCGTTATTAGTGGGGTTCCACAGGTCTTTGATCCTGCTGTTGCTTGGAGATTCAGAAATGTTCGGGATAAGGCTGTCACCGATCCATCTTTCCAGGAAGAGGTTGGCCTTGCCGTCGCCCAGATGGAGCCTAATCGCCGGCTCAGCCAAATTGTGACCCCGTAAAATATGGCGCCAAGCCGCAGAGGATCTGCTATTAGCTCTGGCCATCACTGGGTGGATGTGTTTGAAGTATCTGGCCTTCATGAACCTGGTCCATAGGTTTTCGCTTGTGCGAAATTTCTACCACAGTTTCATAGAGAAGGCTTTGACGATGTGATTGAGTTTGGTGAATCCTAGCCCGTCGGTCGCAATCGGGGTGGCCATGGCATCCCAGCTGGCCCAGTGGTGTTTGTCTTGACCTTCATTGTGGCCCCAGAAGAACTTGCAAAAGATCTGCTCGATCGACGTGAGGACCTTCTTGGTTGGGGAACAAGCCGCTAAGGTGTGGATGGGGACGGAGTTGAGCACATATTTGATGAGGATTATTTTGCCGCCTGGGGATAGGGTGGCGTTATGCCATCCTTCGATTTTGTTCCTGATTTTGGTGATGAGGTTCTCGAAGATGCTGGCGTTGGATCTCCCGTACACCAGGGGGCAGCCAAGGTAGTTGAAGGGAGGGTGAGCCACCGAGAAGGAAGTGAGGTTGGTTAGACTGGTAGTATTCTCGATTTTGATGCTGTGGTGGGCGTAGATAACGCTCTTAGAATGGTTGATTTTCTGGCCAGAGCATCTGGAGTACCGCTTTAGGGTGTTGTGAACAACCTCCATCGATCCTACATCCCCAGAAGAGAAGATAAGTAAATCGTCAGCAAATACCAGGTGGGTGATGATGGGGCATCCACTGGCGGTGTGATATTGCTGGAAATTCGGGGTGTTGGCCATGTTGTTGAGGTTTTTGCTCAGGGCGTCGACTGCGATGATGAAGACTGTGGATGATAGAGGATCGCCTTGTCTGACACCGCAGCTAGATTTGAAAATGCCCTCGGATTGGCCGTTGATGACTGTGGAGAACCATGAGTTGCTGACGGATCTCCACACGGTGTTGGTCCAAATCTCCGAGAATCCGAAAGCTCTGAAGACCCAGATCATGAACTGCCAATCGAGTCTGTCGTAGGCTTTCTCCATGTCAATTTTGATGGCGATGTTGCCCCCTCGAGCAGGAAACTTCATGCAGGTGATGAGTTCTTGGGCCAGCAAGATGTTGTCCTGGATGTTCCTACCTCAAAAAAATCTGCTTTGCTCCTCCGAGATGATTTTGGGGAGAATGTCCGTCATTCTAGTAGCAATGATCTTGGATATTATTTTTTTGGTGAAGGTTCAAAGACTGATCGGTCGGAAGTCGCGGAAGGAGTTAGGGTTGTCTTTTTTCGGGATGAGGATGAGGTTGGCTCTGGAGATGGCTTTGGGGTAATGAGCTCCTTCTCCCATATATATATATATATATATATATATATATATATATATATATATATTATTTTTTATTTTTTTTAAAACAACACGTGCGGGTTCAGTTAAATCGTGTCTCCCCGCACACGATTTTTAGCCGGTCGTCATGTCACTTAGGTCTCTTCGTGCGGATCTTGTCTGCACTGGCATTTTCATCATCGCACCACACGTACGCCTCGCGCACTCCGCGCGCTCCAGAGCCTCACGGGACGGCCGACGTATTTCGACGTCGGCAACTCAACGCCTCGCTTCCACTACTAAAATGTGCTCTATTAGCGACAGAATAAAATAACGTCGCTAAATATTTAATATAGCGACTCCTTTTGACAAACATCGCAAAACGTCATTGAATAGCGACGTTCAGCGACAAAAGATAAATTACGTCGCTGAATAGTGACGTTCAGCGACGTGACTTAAGTTATGTCGCTTCTTAGCGACGTTCAGCGACGTCTAAATCAGACGTCGCTAATGTTTTAATATATCCCATTCGAAACTTTTATTTCTCCCTTCTCTCTCTCCCAACCAAAATTTTTCTCCTCCGACGAAGCCCCCCTCCTCGTCGCCTCCCTCCGACGACGAAGCCCCCTCCTCGCCGCCTCCCAACTCCGACCGAGCCGTCCTCAGGTAAACCCTAACCCTAGCCCTAGCTATTTTGACACGATTTTGACCTCGTTTGGACACGAGTAGACACGTGTGTCACACACACACATACCCCTAGACACGTTTGTCACACACACACACACATACCCCCTCTGTCACTCACATGGTTTTGAGCAATATATGGAGGGGGTGCTGTGAGTGGGGGAGAATGTGCATGGAGGACACTGCTCCTCCTCTTTCTATGGGTGTGGCCCCTGTTGCAGCTGTGTTGGATGCAACTCCTGACTCCATAGATTGGGAGTAACCTGCTGGATTCAAACCATTTGGGAGAGAACTGTCAACAAGATTTTGTTACACATTCTGGATGTTTACTAAGTGATTTTGAATTCTTTAAAAATGTCATTTTATGGAAAGGACATGATAGTTTGTAGGCTTTAGATTGAACTTTTCTTTAGTTTTGTAGCTGAATTATTGGTAGTTGCGTTTATCATTTGGATTAAATACGTGAAATATCATCTGCCAGTCTTGTTAATTCTGTAACTGGTTAGCAATGGAACTTGCTTACTATTGTTATATTATGAGGCATTGCTACAGGGATGATGTTCATTCTTATATACAGGCTCAGCTACTACTTATCACTTGGTTGTAGTCTGGTGGTTTAATTCTGCAAATTTCTTGCTTGGGTTAGGGCTAGGGCTATTCAATACAAAGGTTCACGATGCTTAGGCCATCTCGAATGGAGGTCTCTATCTCCCCTATTTCTATGGTAGAAATTTGTTTTAGAAAAAACTTCTTCCATTGGTGGTTTCGATGTCAATCTCTATCCTAGGTGGCATTGATGTAGGATGGCGAGATTCTATGAGGGTTTCTACATGTAGAAACTTTCATAGAAATTCTCTCTGATACTAATATTGGATCCCACATCATTAAATTGAACTATTTATTTTGTGACACCTAGAATAGAAATGGAAAACCATTGAAAATATTTGTTTTGTGTATGCAATTTCAATGTAGAAACTCTACCTGATAGGATATAAATTTTTATAAAGTATATTGACAAGTAGGATAGAAACAATTTAGGAATTTGAAAACTAAAAATCAAATGAAGACCCGAACAGTTCACATTACTTTGCAAAACTCTAGTATCAGATAAAACCACATCTTCATAATCAACCCCAACCAAATTCAAAAATCAAACCCAAAGTCTATTTGAACTTGAAACCAGTTCTTCGATTATCAGACTGTATTAGTAAATTCATTTCAAAAATACCAAATTGAAATCTAAACTCAATAAAACCTAAAAATAGTTGTACAGAAGTGTTCCCCATATGTGTACGTGTCAGAGGGGGATATGCGTGTCTAAATATTGGACACGAAGGTGTCCAAACAAAAAATAACAGAATATCAGTACATAGCAGAAAACCAGTATCGTGTAATGGGGTCGGGTAGAATTGGACACGACATAGTATGCCATTGGCCACGTGCTCGTGTCCACGTGGAGAGTAGGGGTAGGGCTTCGTGTCTATAACCTTGAATTAAATTGGGTCCACAAGTCGTGTGTCCAAGATACCAAGGCGTTTCAGAGTCGAATTTACGATTGTGCACGCACAGTCCAAATCCCGTGCATGTGCGATTTCGTGTCCGACATACATCCAGCCGACACGAAACTTGAGGGGGGCTTGTCAGTGGTTGCCCTCACCTCTGTGTCAAGTGGTTCGTGTCCAGGTGTCCAATTTGTGTAGGAGCTTATGAAACAAATTTGTGCCTATTGGATAATTGTGTGTCCATCTTTGCAGAATTATTTTCAAATGGATATGAATTACTACTTGCGGAACCGTTCATGGATGTACAATCATCGTCCTGATGATATGTGTGGTGTACGGGATGAATACATAGCAGGAGTAAAGCAGTTCCTGTAGTTTGCTAAGGCGTTCCCTCAGTACATGGACGGCACCAAAATTAAGTATCCGTGTGTGAAATGTCATAACGTAAAATATTATCCAGAAGTGAAAGTGACATATCATTTGTACTCGAGGGATTTTACGCCTAATTACTATCAGTGGACCGCACACAGAGAACTTGTGTCTTTAACATCAGAGCCGGAGCCTTATGTTGAGCCGTATATGCATGCGGGACCTAATTTTGTTTCAGATAATCATGCATACGACGACGGGTGCGTGAACATGGTTTTCGACGCTACGGGGCCTAGTTTCGTTCATGATACAGCTGAAGAGGCACCGAATGTCGATACTACAAAGTTCATGGAGTTGTTGGAGAATGCAAGGACTCCATTGTATCCTGGTTGTGAGGATCATTCACCGTTGGAGGTGGTTACAAGACTGTTGAGCATTAAGTCAGATTTTAACATGTCGCAAGAATGCTACAACCGAGTATTGGAGTTGATTATAGAGATCTTACCGGCGGGTGCTAAGTTACCTAAAGACTTATATCGGTCTAAGAGGATGGTGAGATCGCTCTGGATGGGATACGAGAAAATCGATTCTTGTCGCAATGGGTGCATGTTGTACTACAAAGATGACAAGGACGCAGATGTGTGCAGATTTTGTGGTGATGATTGCTATAAGACAACTAGTACAGAAAGGTCTACCGATGCAAGAAGACCGACCGATGCAATGTACTATATGGGAGGAGGTTAGAGATTATCCAAGTGCTATCGAAGATCCTACAACTGGGTACAAGTGCGATAGATTTGGTAGAAATCATAACTGGACAAAGAGGAGTATATTCTGGGATCTGCCATATTGGATTACCAATCTGATCAGACATAATCTTGATGTCATGCATATTGAGAAGAATGTGTTTGATAACATAATTAATACTGTGATAGACGTAAAAGAAAAAATGAAAGACAATCCCAAGGCCAGGTTGGACTTAGAAGAAATATGCAAACGCTCTGCGTTGCATTTGATAGAGGAGAATGGAAAATAGTTCCTGCCGAAGTCAATTTTCTCACTGGACAAGGAGGATAAAGTGAGACTTTATCGGTGGATCCAGGGCCTAAAATTTCCAGACGGATATGTGTCAAATCTGAGAAGATGTATCGATCCGAAGGAAAATAAATTGACGGGTATGAAGAGCCACGATTGTCACGTATTCATAGAGAGGTTAATTCCGATTGCATTTCAGGAATTCTTACCGCAGGCAGTTTGGGATCCATTGACGGAGCTTAGCATATTCTTCAGGGATCTTTATTCTAATAAATTGCTCATTGATCGTCTAGAAAAGCAAGAGAAGGACATTGTGGAAACACTATGCAAGCTAGAGAGGGTATTTTCTCCTGGATTCTTCGACTCTATGGAGCATTTGTCGATTCATCTATCCTATGAGGCACGTGTTGGTGGACCCGTCGAATATCGATGGATGCACCCGTTCGAGCGATATTTGAATCACCTAAAAAGAAAGGTAAAAAATAAGGCACGGGTCGAGGGTTCTATTTGTGAAGCCTATGTTCTCGAGGAGATTACAAACTTTTGTTCGATGTATTTTAAGCCTCATGTTGCAACTAATAGGTTCAAGTCAACAACTTGCCCGATCAGAGACAACTTTGTGGATCTCGATTCCACCAAAAATAGCTGTTTGTGTATTAGATCTGAGAACTACAAAGATGTTGATACGGGCAACGATTTCTATAGCATCCTACGGAAGATTGTGGAGCTGACATATGGTTATGGAATAGAGCCTGCTAAGATTGTGTTATTCAGGTGTGATTGGTTCGATCCGATTGAAGGTCAAGGTTGGAAAGTAGACAAGCACGGTCTTGTGGATATAAACTATCGGCGTCGATATCAAGCCTATAAACCATTTGTCCTATCAAGTCAGGCTCATCTCGTGTACTTCATAAGTTATCCTAAACGGGAAACAACAAGGTCGGGCTGGTGGACAGTATGCAAGACTAAAGCTAGAAATACCTTTGAGGTTGACGATATAGCTTATCAAGAGGATGAACTACCTCTTGTAACAAATATTATAGAAATGGACACGACGGATGTTTCTCATTACACATCTAATTGTGTAGAAGAAGTAGAATTATCTGAAGAGGAAGATGCAGATGAAAGTGAAGATGTAGAGGAGAAAGAAGAAGAAGATGAGCTAAACGAACAAGATGAATTTTTAGAAGAGGATTAAATTTGTACGTTTATTTTTTCATCATATTTGACACTTTAGTAACACTTTTGTGACTATGATATTTTTCAGAAATCTGTGATGTCTACCATATAAATATGTATATTTGTTTTATTGTCATATGTTATTATCAGGTATGACTAGATCCGGACGATGCGGAGGATATTATGTTAGGCAGTCCAATGTGCGTCAGGTTGGGGATGCAGATTCCGTACCCTCAACCTCATCTCCGAGTACGCCAGTGTAACATTCTGTTCCCGATCCATTACTGGGACAGGGCAGTTCCAGCAAGTTGGCGACACCTCTCTCGTCGTCCAGCATTCCTCCCGCGTCCAGCATTCCTTCCGCGTCCAGCATTCCTCCCGCGTCCAGCATTCCTCCTACCGACAGCTCCATGGAGAGAGCCGATGCTGAGCATATGGAGGACGACGAGACTGATCCTGATCAGGCAGGAGGTGAGAACGACCCTCCATGCGCTCTCCCGGACGAGACGCGTATGGAGATTTGGACGGACGGGCCTACGAAGTAAGTTAATTAGTTAATATATATTTCTCAAATGATTATATGTACATATATATTCAAAAAATTTATTATTGTATAGATATCGGCCTCCTGCAGTACAGAGATAGCTGGGGTTATTTCTGAGGCAGAACTATGGTGGGCTTTGGATTAACTACTCAGATGCTTTCGCAGATAGGAAGGCCTTTTGGTTGGCCCACTTCAAGGTAAAAAATTTGTTTATTTTTAAATTTTAATAATCATTTGTGTATATTATACAACTCTTTCTATTTTGCTTCTTGTAGAGGACCTATTTCTATCCACCACACCGGACGGCAAAGATCGAGGCTCAATTTTCTGCCGTCGCAGGCAAGCTCATCCGTGATGCGATCCACGACCAGAAGTCTCGTGATCGCTCCGAAAAGCCGATCCATGGTTGGATCATGTCAGAGCAGTGGACTGCGATGAAGGCTAGATTCGACGAGGCCAGGTACCAGGAGCGGTCTGACAAGGCCAAGGTGGCGCGGTCGAGCGCCAGTAAGTGGTGTGGTGGCTCCATTCCTATATAGTTGGATAGAATGTTTAATACTAATAATAGATAATATATTTTAACAGGGCGAGGACCCCAACATGGTGACCGTCTTCCTGGTCACCCATCGGAGGGCTGGGGAGTTCATTGACGAGAGGGCGACGCAGGCATATGTACGTTCTATTCTTTATATTAATTTACTAATTTAGAAAACAGAAAAATAGATATCAATATAGACTTTAGCAAACACTTAGACGTTAGCAAACATTGTTCTAGGTCGAGTTTCTTCGGCTACAAGAGGAGGCGGCTGCTGCTGCTAGTGCGCCAGCAGAGGGAGGGGCTGGTACTTCCTTCCAGCCGCCTACAGCTCTATCATCGGACGACCTCTGGATGACCGCCGTTGGTGGTCTTCAGAAGGGTACGTACTACAGTACGGGATCCTACGGCGCCTATTTGGCTTCGGAGTCATCCCGGGTCCCCTCTGTCAGCGCGTAGTCTCCAGCTTCGCAGGCGTCATCACGAGCTCAGGATATTGGTCGTCATATCGACGAGCTACGTCGCGAGTTACAGCAGCAAATTTCTGATCAACATACCGCAGAGCGACGATTCGACGATCCGATGATCACCAGACGATTTGATGCGGTCGAGCACATTATACAGGAGCTGCTGAGTCTGCAGCAGGCTACAGCTGCCAGCTTGCACATGTTCACCGAGTCTACGGAGCGCACAGAGCGTAGACAGGTCGAGCTGGAGGGATCACAGATGACCATGTCTGCCTCACTCACTCAGATACATACTTCGATTGAGGAGAGTTCTCAAAGGATGGTGAGTACCCTTGTTGCGTATGCTAAGTGACTGCGAGAGCTGGAGTAGATACGTCCTCCCGGTCCATCGACGGTGTCGACCCCAGACGTTGTACTGCCTCCTATTGCCCCTATGGTGCAGCTCACACAGGAGCAGTATGAGTACATGCTATCTCAGATGCGCAGCAGGGGTCCTCAGTGATTTCATTAATTTTTTTATGAGTTATATGTATTGGCCCTATAGGCAAATTGTTTATTGGTACAGTTTTGTTTATACACTTGGTGGGAGACTTTTATCATCTCCCATTTTTATTTGACTCTATTGGATGTTTGTGATGATGTGTGTCTGTGAATTGCATTATGAAGGATTTGAATATATTTATGTTTCTGATGATGTTTGTGATGATATAAAGTGCAGTGTAAAGTGTAAAGTACAGTGTGCAGTGTGCAGGATTTGAATACATTTTTATCATCTCCCATTTCCAGATTAGTGTTTAAACTGTATATAAAGTGCAGTGTGCAGGATTTGAAAACTACATTTTATTTTTTTAAATTTTCCAGCATATTAGCGACGGTTTGCGATGTTTTGCGACAGATTTGCGATGCGGAAGTACGTCGCAAAAATGTATCTTCACGTCACTAACTGCGACGGCCCGTCGCTAAACGTCGCTCAACGTGCTGACGTGGCAAAGCTTGCCATGTCACTACATGCGACGAATAGATGTCGCTATATACGTCGCTAAGTTGGCGACGTACTGTAAACGTCGCCGAACGTCGCTAAGTTTGCGACATTTTAGCGTCCCAGACAATTCGTCACAAAAGCGACGATTGGCGACGAACTTTTGTTCTGCGACTAGCTTTTCGGCGACCTGCTTATTTTTTCGCTAATTACGTCGCTAAATATATTTAGCGACGTATTTTTACTTATTAGCGACGTTTTTGGACGTCCCTAATTTAGCATATTCTGGTAGTGTTCGCCCACGACGCCCAAGGCGCCCCTGACGTCTTCACGGCGCTTACGACAGCCGATGCCGCCCAGCCACTCATTCTATGCGCACGACGTCCTTACGACGTCTTTTCGACGCCCATAGGGCGCCGCACGACTGGTCGCGTGGTCGGCCGTCGTTTATACCCATGGTAGATTGGTGCTGGTCCTCGACCACCCGCGCGGTGCCCTACCCGTTGAATTTTCATGCACAGGACATCCCATTCTGTCCCACGCCAGCTCAGATCGTAGCCATTTTCGTCAATCCTACGACGTTGTGGATGCCCCGCATCGCACAGGCCAGGCTCATCATTGTCCTATATATATATATATATATATATATATATCAAATGACCTCTAGCCTTTTCGCCACAATTACCCATTGCTTCAAAATATATATATATATATATATATATATATATATATATATATATATATATATATATATATATATATATATATATAGAGGCTAGAGGTCATTTGATATATATATATATATATATATATATATATATATATATATATATATATATATATATATCAAATGACCTCTAGCCTATATATATATATATATATATATATATATATATATATATATATATATATATATATATATATATATATTTTGAAGCAATGGGTAATTGTGGCGAAAAGGCTAGAGGTCATTTGATATATATATATATATATATATATATATATATATATATATATATATATATATATATATATGAGCATTAAGAGAATGATATCAATATCATTAAGTTAAGCATACTCAACTAATTTAGTTACAAACTAATTGTAACATCTATTTTTTTTTTTATTTAGGTCTTGAAAGTTTGGGCTATCTAAGTTGTTAAATCGTTTATTTCTAATAAAAAAAGGAAACTAATTTTACAGAGATTTTTTTTTTTTGTCAAAAGATTGAATTTGAATCCTATAATCTAATAATTCTTGTTCTCTTTTCCAAATTTTTAAACCAAACAGACGCATAGGAGAACTTGGGAGGATTCATTCAGCGACATAGTTTCACCCTTTTGGGTATCTTTGGAAGGTTCAAATTTTAACCAGCCAACAAACGAACCTCTTATCTTTCAACCAACAAAATAAATGCCGAGTTGGATATATAAATTCATTCCAATAAACCTATCATTTTGCTAATAAACCCAAAATTCACCCATATAGAAAAAGATGTGAATTTGACTCGATCAATCTGGAGGCATTCGCACTAGAAAGATGTGGACTTGACTCAATCAATTACATGCATGGTGGACTTTGTGTTGGACTCTTACCAGCAGCCATCATATGACCCATTGCGAGACTTCCCAAAGCCGTGTCCTTGCCATGACCAGCAGAAGAGACCCGAATGGCAAATGATGCAAAACAAATCGAATATTTAATTGGATTTGAAGATGATTATATATTGTACGTTCGTTAATCGAACTTGATTTTTCATATTCACGTGTGGAGTTTGAACATCCTTTTTTTTTTCCCTTTGTGAACGAAGAAAAGAAAAAAGAAGACTAAGATATTTCTATAAAAAAATAAAAAAATTCTCCGACACATTATTCCATTTCAAAAAAAATGAGAAGAAAAAATATTATTAAAAAAAAATTAGAAGAAAAATGGTTTTTCACTCACCAGAAGGATATTTACTTTTCTGTCCTAAGAATTTATTTCCCTTCCTCAGTTTTGACCTTTCCTTTTTTTTCCTATGCATTTTTTTTTTTTTTACCTTTCCAAATATCATTAAAAAAAATTATGGTCGGGAAGGAAAAAAAAAATGAACCAAACCCTTCCAGTGTGTGGTAGTGGGATTCGAATACAACATATTCATCAGGAACTTGCAATATGTCGATGACATGGAGTATTATTTTTTTTTTTTTGTACGCTTTCGATTTTTGTTACGCTCTTAAAAAAATCAAGAACTGAGATATATGTAATCCAACGGTTATTAATGGCCGAATTTCAAAAATTAAGATTCCTAGAGGAACTCATGAATTCTTAATTTTTGAAACTCAATCATTAATAACCATTGTATTACATACATCTCAGTCCTTGATTTTTTTTTTTTTTTTAAGAAATCCGTTGTATATACATTCGAACCACCGTCGGTCATGTTTCTTTTTATCGAGAAATAGAAGAAGCCATACAAGGGTTTTGTCGGGCCTACTCATACGCTATCTAAACTAAGAAATTAGATTAATTGATACTCGTGCCTGTGAGAAGTCGGTCTATCCAATTTCATTGGTATTATTATAATTTATGAATTTCTATGCGAAAATAAAGATTGAGGAAAGAAAGTTTTCGAATCACTAACTCAGGTCTATTGTCCAATACTACTCGTCGAAATATGGAGGTACTTATGGCAGAACGGGCCAACCTGGCCTTTCACAATAAAGTGATAGATGGAACTGCTATGAAACGACTTATTAGCAGATTAATAGATCATTTCGGAATGGCATATACATCACATATCCTGGATCAAGTGAAGACTTTGGGTTTCCATTTAAAACGTATACAAAAAATGAAGAACCTAAATAAAAAATAATGCATGTATCATCATCATATTGTAAATTGTAAGTACCTATTTGAGTTTCTGTAGTTGAACTGCAACATCTACTAGTCAACACAATTGTCTACGGAACGGACAGAATTCGTGGTCTACTCTCCCAAGATTTTGAGATCTATGTGTTTACTTCTAAGTTTTGAGTCCACTGGACTCGGCTTTCCTTTCATTTTCTTTCTTAAATAACTTTAGCGACTTCGTTCCCCCTTGACTCTTGCATTGAAAAATCCTGGTCTTTGCATATAAAACTTGTGTGACAACAACCTCTGCAGAATAAACTAAGGGAAATTCTAAAGACACTCCGGTTTTTACTTACAACAATTTATTACTTCAGGACAGTTTGTTTAGAATACCCCAAATTTATTTTGGGTTGTCCACGCCACCCACAAACATTCACCAAATCCTTCTTTCTAAAATTTCTATTCTCTCTTTTCAAATTTTCAAATTATTTTTCTCTCTTTCCAAAACCATAATTCATGTCTCCAACTCCACAATTCTCTTTATAAACCACAATTCCTTCCAAGCAATAGCACTCAAACACAAACCTTCATCACAATTTAGGTATGTCTCCAATATTCTTACTCCATTCATTAGGATTTTGGATTTTTTTTTTTTTTTTTTTGTGAATCTTTGGTAATTCCTACAATAATTAGATAAAATAGTTTAGAACTAATTTAGGGGGGATATTTATTTGTTTCAAACCCTAGAAATCCAATTTAGGGATTAGAAAAATCGGATTATAGATTTTATTTGCCTACAGTCGGACTGGAAACCGACATGAATATAGGTAAACTCTATAGTCCAGCAGTATATTTAGGACTGTAGGCAAACTCTATAGTCCAGCAGTATATACAGGATTGTAGAATTTTCTACAGTCCTGTAGTATATGTAGTCTTGTAGGAAAATCCTACAGTACTCCTGTTATGCATATGGACTGTATATTTTTCTGACAGTCCTATTTGCAATGGCGGATCTAAAGAGAGTCCAAGGGGGGCCGTGGCCCCCCCAAAAATTCTAATTTTTCCATATATATTTTTATATATAGGAACTTTTAAACATTATGTGTTGATACTTTTTTATGCATAGAAAGTGCAATATACATAACAATCATGACATATATATCCGGATAGATGCTTAATAATTTTTTCCATATATTTTTTATATATAGAAACTTCTAATTATTATGTGCTGGTAATTTTTTATACATGGAAAGTGCAATATAGATATCAATATTGACATTTCCGGATAGATACTAATAGTTTTAATACATGGAAACTTTTATATGTTTTAGTGACTCCATATATAGTGGTGCACCAAATATTTAAAAACTGAAGATACTATTAAATTTTCTTGAAATTTGATTTGATTACATCAATCTCAACATATATTTCAAAAATATTATCTTAATTTTTATTCTAAACTTACGTCAATTAGCTAATTTCTTCCTCAATTTTTTTTATAAAAAAAAGAACATACCATGTTTCCTCAAGAAAAAAAAAATTGATTGCTTCTTTTAATCTTTATATCTCCTTCATCTCCTCATTCTTCAAGCTTGTTCCAGAAAATTCTCAAGGTATATTTAGCTTATCCCTTCCTCAAATTTTCTCTACTTCTCGACAGCGACCACATTTAATATTCCTGGTATGTTGATTATACTTTATTTTACAATAACCATCTCCTTAATTAGATTTTCTCTTCATAAGTGTTTCATGAAAGAACATTGTTTGCTATTTTGTAAGTTCTACATGTTAAATTGTTAATCTTTTGGTTAGTCATTAAAAACCATGTTTTGGTCTTATTTTTAGTTTCATGTTTGGATCTTATTTTTACATGGTATTGTGAACTTGGTAATCAAATGGAAAAATATGTTACAATTGACAAGTTTTTTCAAAATAAGAGAACGAATGAATTAGATTCGGCTACTCCTAAACCGCCATTGCCAGCCTCTAATAATGAGATTCTTCCGTCAGAAATTCCATCAAAAAATTCAAAAAAGTTGAAAGTGAAGGAGTTGATCTTAATTCATTAGTCTCTAATATTTGTAGTTGACTAGTTATCGTTTGTTTTGAATATTTTTTATGAACAAATTTTTCTTTCCTTTTTTGGATCACTTTAGAAATATTTGCTTTTTTACTCATTCTTGTTTAAGTTTAATTAAAAGTTTCTACATACAATTAGCATGGGCCCACCAGAATTTAAATCCTAACTCCGCCCCTGCCTATTTGTAATCAGGACTATAGATTTTTCTGACACTCTGTACACTCCCAGTTGTTTATCCATGTGTTCAAAATATAAATTTTTTCCAGTTTTCGACAAAAAGAAAATGACACACTACGTCGGTGCGTAAGAAACACAATATGTCCCGTCCGGTTGAGAGACTGGTCACTATTGTTGAACCCAAGCCACGGCGATAAGTCACTACATCGGCTCGCCAGTCTCGTTCGAAGACACCGGCTCATGCTAGCCCTCTGTCTTCTTCCTCCTCCAATGAAGACTTGTCTATTGGCCGAACTTGACCAGATGATGATTCAGGACCTTCTCTATAGTCGACTAGTCCAATTTTGACTCATCCAGAAGGTTGCTCTATGTTGTTGTCGCTCGACAACCATATTGCCTTTCAAATATGGAACGAACCGGTATGAACATTACGTTATAAAAATTTAAGTTTTGATTTAGATTACTATATATTTCGTAATTCTAATTTCATCCAACTGTTAACTTTTCAGATGAGCTCCCGTATGCTAATAGTCATGTATCAGGGAAGATGTGTAGTAGTTGAAGTTTTAACATGGGAAGCCGTCAGGAACAAAATCATTCCTACCGGTTTACACAATTTGGCCAATTATCTGTATAAGACGGTGGATTGTTTTCCATTAGAAGTCTTGAGAAAACTTTTATAAATCAACAAACATAACAAGTACAATCTTGGATTCTCGATGGAATCATTTGAGTACAATTTTTTTCTGGGAACTTTGTGATGATGGAGGTTGAACGTGTAGTGCCCCAAAATTCGTGATACGTATTTTATACGTGTTCGTATTTCTGACCCGTATTTCTCATTTTCTTTGATTAGTTAGTTGTGGTTTATTTTCATATTTAGCATTGTGGTTTAATTGTCATTTATCGCTCATGGATTAGTTCTGATTAGTGGAGCTTGGTTTTATTCGGATAGGAGAAGGATTGGGTTTGGTTTAGTTTGGTTTTAATTGTGATGGAACACCTTAGCCTAACCTCCACCCTACAACCACCACCATCCCCATTTATTTAACCCAACTTCCTTCTCTCTCCTCATTACTCTTTTTCTTCCTCCATTACTTCTTCACCTACCAGAGAGAGAGAGAGGTCTAGGCAAGTGCAACTTGCTTCATGGAGAAACTTTAATTTTATTGTTCCATACTCTTCTTTACAGCATTCTAACACACTTTAGTACTTGGCATTTTCTCTTTCCATGGCTAGATTCTTGTAGATCTAAGTTTATAGTATTTTCGGATTTCTTGGATTTTGATCTACTTAATCTTGTTATTTTTAAGTTTTGATGGTTCCATGTTGTAGAGAACTTTATTCTGCCCCGTTTTGACCTATGAAAGTTCAGATTTGGACACCGGACGAAGGTTCTATGGAGCTTGGAAGTATGGGTTCATGGCGTTCTTCTTCTCGAAAATTTAGAGAAGAAGAACAGTGCTTGACTTGACCGCATGAATATTTCATGCGGCAAGTGTTCTCCCAGCCGCATGCGCAATTGAGCCGCATGAGACCCTTGCACTTCTGGCCGCATGGACTTGAGTCGGGCGCATGCGCCTGAACTTCTCGAACCACATAAGTCTACTTTCCTTCTTGGCCGCATAGACTGAGTCTTATCCCAGCCGTATGAGATCCTGAACCACCTAGCCGCATGCGCCCCCTTGCCTATGCAGCCGCATGTGCGCCCATCATATTGAGCCGCATAGATCTTTGCTCTGTGAGCCGCATGAACCCGGGCCCGTTCCAGCCGCATGAGAACCCCTTCCCGCCAGCCGCATATAACCCGCTCCCCATCAACCGCATACGCCCCTCCCTTACCGCTGGCCGCATATGACTGATACCCTTCAACCGCATAAGCATTTCCCTTTTAGCCGCATGCGCATGACCCTATCCAGCCGCATGGGCTATTCTCATCCCAGCCGCATGAGATCATTCCTGGCCGCCTATGCTCGAGCCGCATGGCTCTTTCCCTGGCTTGTATTTTATTATTTAATGGTCGTTATTAACTCGTACTTGCAACGCCCTGTGTAACTTGAGTTCCTATAGCGTACACCTTACCCTATTGTATATTTTTACGCCCATTTTATATCCCTACGCCTTTTGTCCCGAACTTGATAATCCCGATTTGATTGACATGATTGAATTGACAATTGTACCTGGCATGGTGTGACCAAGAACTGACATGCTTGATAGTGGCCTGCCGTGGTGCACTCCAGACATGATAACTTAACCTGATAACTTGACCTGCTATACATGACACGACAGTGACCCGTAGTGGTGCACTCTTGACAAGTACCCTGACAATGCTTGATAGTGGCCGGTCGTGGCGCACTCTTGATAAGTAATAATGATGATGATAGTGGCCCGTCGTGGTGCACTCTTGACAAATCAATTCATTGGCCCGGACACCGTAGAAGATTGTGCTTGTATAAACTACTAGTCCGGTTGTGTCTTGCATCATGTCTAGGGCATGATCCCTGAGTACCACGGTCAGGGATTCATACTGAATCTGGCTAGGTTAATGACTAGATTGATGAAATAATTCATGGAGAATTTCCCAGTTACCTGTTGCCCCTTTGGTCCCGGCCTTATATATATATACATGGGATTTGTTGCTATCCGTCGAGATGAGCGCACTTCCAGCCCGCCGTCGAGTGTGGCACCTTAGGACACATGTATCTTACTACAGTGTGTCTGCTATATCATGCTATCTTTTTCTTTTCTTGCTGGGATCACTCAGGTAGTAACAAACAGGTAACTGGACTTGAAATTCTCATTGCATCTTGCTAGTAACTAGGCCTGTGATAACCCTAGTTAGTTAAAGTATCAAGTCGTACTCTTTGTTTGGCCGTGATTGATTGGATGGAGTCTAGTCCAGCTTTGTCTCGTCCTGATCCTGTACAAATTCTGACATGACATGATTACTTGTGCTTGCCTTAAACAATGAAGATCAGGGGACCAGTTCCGTTCAGGCGAAGGGTTACAACCCCGGTCCTTGTTTGGTTTACGGGTTGTAACTGGCTCCCGGAACAGTTCTGTGTTCTCTCTTCGTTTATTGTCTTGTTGTACCCCCATGATAGGTTCGACATGCTTTACCTCACTTCAATCTTATGATTATTTACATGGCCAGATTTCTTATACTATTTTGCCGATAAATGGTGGGAGAATCCAAGCTCCATTCAGACGAAGGGTTACAACCTCGGTCCTTGTTTGGTTTACGGATTGTAACCTGGTTATCTGAATAGTCCTATGGTTATCTCGTCGTATATCACCTGTTATATTTTTTCTTAATTCCTGTCTTTATTACCTTATTATTATTGTGCTAATTACTGGTTTTAGTTCCTAAGTGAAGCCTCCTTTGTGGCACTTGCTCGTTCTGGGGTCTGACCCAGCTGGTTTTGTATGGCCAGATACCGGAGTAACAGCAAGGGATCTACCTACTTTCCAGCCCGATGGTGACCGCCAGGCGTAACCAGGGCAACGAGTGGGTTTCTTTTTGTTCACCCACTGCAATTGTACATTATTCTTTTGAGGCATTTAGCCGACGAGCACTTGTTAGATCGATGTACTTTACCTTCTGTCTGCCTACAGGCTGTAATCATGATTGGCAACTCGAGGTTGATCATGTATGACTTAACTCTTGCTAGTCCTCACATTTGTACGACTAGCTTCATGATCATCTGGATATGTAATATTTGGGACGCCTTACAATTGTATATTTGATGGTCTTACATCTTGTAACATCTACTTACTTGCTTGTGATTGAGACACTAGGCTTGTTATTGACCTTAAGAGTGATGGATTGTAGATAAACCCTCATATATCTAGACAGCCGTGACCGTACATTGAGGTGGATTCTATTTTATTATACGTAGCTGGCTATGTCTGCCCCCGCTCTCCAGTATTCTGGTTCTGGGGCGTGACAGAACGTTCCTTCAATTACTCCGTTGACGATCCGACGACGATCGAAAAAAATTGCAAGTCTTCCTGTTTGATTTGCGAGGAGGACGACAATTCGGCTCCCTGAAGTGTTGGTGATGCACTTTGTCCTCGAATAGAGTAATACTTCTATTTATAATCAATATATGGAATGATCCACGCATACGCGTAGGGATGTACGCTCATAATATGTTGGGCGCAGGGACACTGGGTGCAAGATTTGAGGGACGAATTTGTTGGAACTGCTTTTTGGGCTGCACGTGGGCCGCCATGTAGCGTTTGCTAATATTCATCTGTTGCTGAGATCCTGGATGGTTAGCACATATTTACGAGCATGAACGGGTCAATGATACATGGCGCATGCGTACTTCCCAAAGATCTCACTTTGTTGGAGTAGAGGAGCTTCCTACGCCATGATTTGGCATGTAAGGTCTCCTGCTGTAGAAACAAAGTGTTTTGGAGGCGTAGGGATGACCCTACGCCATAACTTAGCTTGATGCAGTACTTTGGCGTGGGTGAGATTACACGTGGCATTGTACAGTTATCTCTGACCCTCTTCAATCATTACAGTGATGTAGGATGTCAACTCAGTTTTTGAAGTACCTTGGCTTCTAGTGGCATAGGTTGATGCTGTGCCTATGCCAGCTATTCGGTGTCTCTTCGATTCCTGAGCTGCCGTCATCGAAGCACGCTTGCACTTTGACCGATGCATTCGCATTGGAAGTTGAACTCATTGTCAGAGGGAATTAAATATACCTTGGTTAGAGGAAAGTTGAAGTCCAGCTATTTGTTATAGAGCGTAGCTACAAATGGCGTAGCCGCTCTAAGGGCGTAGCCAATCCAAGGCGCAGCCACTCCACGGGCATAGTAGCCTTGCTAGCATAGTGGCTTTGCTCGTATTAGATTTGGTCAACTTTTCCTTTAAGCGTTGTCGCTGCATGTGGCGTAGATCTCAAAATGATGACCGAATCGATTTTTGAAGTGGCAAGTTCATTGCCATAATTAGCAGATTCATTAAAATCAGGTTCATTGCCATTAATACAAGATTCATTACGTTAATCTTGGGGCTTTGACTAGTTGTCGCGTGGCGCAAGCGTAGAGCTATGCTGCTACCTATAAATAGGAGTTCTTCTTGAGATGCCTTTGGTCATTCTCTATTTGCACTCCTCCTTATATCTGACCCCAACTTAGCCTTGGGTGGCTGTGAGCCTTGTCTTTGGAACATAAGTCGGCTATTGTTTGTGGATCTCCTCATTCAAAGAAGTCAAGTTCATAACGAAGAATTCCTTCAAAGTTTTTAGATGCATTTGAGCAGTTGGTATGAGGGTTCGAACCTGAACAACATCTTGACTGTGTTTTACTTCGAGGGACAAGATACTGGATTTGGATTTATTGTCATTCCATGCTCGTTCATCTTCCCACGCCAGTCGAGCTGTGTAGGGAGCTGCACGGGGAAGCTACGTCCAGTGTCTTTGTCCAACACATAGCCGAAGACAAGGTAAAGATGCGTGGATGCTTCCTGTACCTTCTGCCAGCGGTTCATACACATGGACGAAGATAAGGTAAAGTGGTGCTCCTACGTTGTCCATGTCTTCTGGCAACGACATATGTCAGAATACAAGGTTAAGTTTCGCGCGCTGATTGTGCCTATGCCATCAGTGACAGAAGAAGTGTTTGCCTTAGGTTAGGAATTTTATGTAATGAAATCCTTTGTAATAAATAGATTTCCAATGAACGAAAATCCTTTGTAATAGATAGATTTCCAATGAATAAAAATCCATTGGTTCTAAGCTTCTTTTTACTTTTTTATCTGTAATTTATCTTGATGTGCCAACCTCATTCTGGCGTATGTTGTTTATGGCGCTTCTAGTACTTCGCTTTTGGGAGTGCATGAATTCCATGCTTCTACATGGATAATGCGCTTATATCAGCATTCATATAGCGTTGTCCACAAACCAACAATTTCCATCTCCCAACGGGGGTGATGACGATTACACTGGATGACGTCCATTAAATATTGGGCCTTATATCATCATTCATAGGCTAGCTTACTTTTCTGTTTCGTACCAGCCACAATATTGACAAACGTTGGAGACTGAGGCTGCGTTTGGTTATCCACTTTGGCTCACACTTTTGAGTTTAAACTCAAAAGCTTTCACAAATAATTTTTGGGCAGCTACACTCCAAACCCAAGAAAGGCCACTGCAAAGAAAAAACAAAATAAAAGGAGCAAGGTGAGGCTAACTTTGTTGCTATGATTGTGCAGGTTGACTCAGTTGGGGTTGACACGGACAGGTGGATAGACACTGGGGCCTCGTGTCATGTTTGCTCAAAAAATGAGTGGTTCACCATGTACCAACCTGTTTCTGAGAAGATTATGGTGGCAAACCAAACACAAGCTGAAGTACTTTGGATCGGGATGGTGGTACTGAACTGACTTTGGAGAACTCGCTGACGCTGCAAAATATGAAGCATGTACCGGCCATTGCCAAGAACCTGGTCTCGGGAAGTCTGCTCTGCAATACAGGCTTGAGGTTGGACATTAACGTTGGTCAAGTCATTATGTTCTATAAAGAAACATACTTCGGAAAGGCCTTTTGTACCGAAGGGATGTTCAACTTCAACTTGTAACTCCTATGGAGATAGTCAATGCATTTTCTTCTTCTGCTTATTCTCTTAAGTTGTGGCATAATAGATTAGGACATGTTCATTATAAAATAATAAACATGATGTCTAGTCTAGGGCTTATCTCCAAATGTGATGGTAAAGAGTTGGAGAAGTGTGAGGTCTGTGCGCAGATGAAGATCACAAGAAAACTGTTTAAGCAGTTAAACCGAAGTACATATCTTCTGGAGTTTGTGCACTCAGATATCTGTGACTTCAAAGAGTTCTCCACAAAGGCCGGGATAAAGTATTTTATTACTTTTATCGACGACTTCTCAAAGTACGCATTCGTTTTTCTGCTCAAGTCTAAAGATGAAGCGTTTAAGAAGTTTAAGGACTTCAAGGCTGAAGTCGAACGTCAAATCAGACAACAACTCAAGAGACTCAGAAGTGATCGATGTGGCGAGTATAGATCTCATGAATTCGTATCGTTCTACAGAGAACATGGAATTATCAATGAGACAACTGTTCCGTACTCTCCTCAATCAAATGGTGTTGCAAAAAGGAAGAACAGAACGTTAACAGAGATGGTGAACTCAATGTTGTTGACTGCGGGTCTTCCAAATTGCTTCTAGGGTGAAGCAGTGCTTACAGCTACGTTCATATTAAATAGAATGTTGCATGCTACTTCGGAAGTCACTCTTTTTGAACTCTAGTTCAAGGTCTGACCCAACTTGAATGTCATTCGAGCGTAGGGGTGTCTGGCGTACGTGAAGCTTCTGGATTTGAAGATTCAGAAGCTGGGAACAAGGACTAAGAAGACTATATTCCTGGGTAATGCTGATAAGAGTTGTAACACCCATAAATTTTTGGAATTATTTTTTTACTATTTATTTGATTTAAATAGGATTTTATGGAATTTATGAATATTTTTGATTAAATAGTTATTATTATAGATGACCTTAGCCATGGTTAAGATTTGGAGTACAAGACGACTAAGAATTATGACACGGATAGTGTACACGTGTGCTTTGACTAGTATTTTAGCCACGATAGGGAAGGCCGAGCCATAGGTGTGTTCTAACTAGGAAAACCAGGCCAAGTTGCGACTTAACCCCCACCGATGATTTATTTATTTAATTATTAGATTATTGACTTTCTAGGAGATCCGGTTGTACCAATTTAGTCCCGACTTGACCCGAACCAAATCCAAATCTAAATAGACATATAGTACTCTCAAATACCTTCATGTTGATATATATATATTTTGTATATATATTTTATAAATATTAATATATTTTCAATTTTGGAAAGTTTCTATTTATAGAAAGTGTCTACGTGTAATCCTAGTGTAATCCTAGTTGGCAATAGTTTATATTTGACCCAAAGTCCCACCCAAATCTATGTAGACATGTTGGGCATTAATATATATTAATAAATTGTTTTAATATTTAATTCAGATTTGGATTGTATTTATATAAGATAGATTTAATTAGTCTATATTAGGAAAGACCTTTTTAATCCTCAATCCAATCAATTAGCAAACTCATCAAATAACCAAACAAACTAAGTGGACCCCACCCTATAATATTCGGCCAAGTACTCCCCCCCTTGGTCGAACATTCTAAGAGAAATAGGATTCTAATTCCTATACATACATGAAACCCATAAAAGCCCATACATATATATTAACTTTTAGCCAAACCCAAACCCTAACTTAATTCTCCCTTCCTCTTTCTCTCCATTGTCGACCAACCCCCTCTCCTCCTCCAAATTTTGGCAGCATTTCCTTCATCCAAATCCATCAACTTCATCTCCTCCATCATACAACTCTTTCTTATCCATAAAAACTCCTTATTCCATCCTTCTTCCATCCAAACTCCACCAAACAAACCTAAAAACTCCATCTTCTCCATCCAACCATCTAGAGCCATTGCCAACCCCTCCAAACTTATTAAGGGAGGATTAGCAAGCAAGAATAGCAATAAAGGTGGGAGCTTTGGCAAGGAGAAGCCTCCTTAACCCAACTAGCAAGGACTTTTGGTAAGAAACCCTAATTTTTTTTCATCTCAAACCTATGCTATAATTCTTTAGAAATTCTATTATTAATTATGTAAAAATAATATTTTGATACCTTTTTTTTATGTATTTTCACCCATAAAAGTTTTATGATTTATAGTCGTAATATTCATGTTTCGATAGGATCAAATTTAACCCCGTTGTGAAGAAACTATAAGCTATTGGTAGTTATTTTCAAAACTGAATTTTATGTGTGTTCATATATATAAATTAGGATTTTTAAGTATTTTTTCCATGAATTTAGCAACTCAAATCTGGTCGAGAAAATTAGGGGTCAAAACTAGCTTTTCGGGTAATCTACCGACTTAGAATGTTCTAAATTAGTAGTATAACTTAACTCTTGTATTCATGTATTAATTCTGAGATATAGTATACTTTAAATTCTTTATAAAATATATTTTTGGATATTTTAGCTATTTTGAGTAATTGGCCATGTTCAGGACGAGTTTCGTGTAGACTAGCTGACGTAGTAGTCAACTAATCACATAATTCTTTTTGAATTGTAATTCTGGAATTTCAGAGTTAATACTGTAGAAAATAGTTTTAAATATTATTTTTAGGAATTTTCTATGATTTTTAAGTGTGTTATTGAAGTGGGGTCATAACCGGTTTATTGGAAGGTCAAAAATCCTAAAACTGTGTTCCGAGGTCTCGTTGGACACGTATGTATGTTATACAATTTAAATAGTCCTACGAGATATTTGAATATAGTTAAAGTAGTTTAAAACACTAATTTAGTTAATTAACTTATGTTATAAGTTTCATAAGTAGTTAAATAAATTATTTAGGAGCATTGGATTCCGAAGGCGTGGTCACGGGAACGAGACTTCATCTTCACATCACAGAACCAGGCAAGTACACCTTGCCAAACTTTATATTACTTACATGCTTTTCCATATTGCTATTTTTCATATCTTACTTAGTTCTATATTTCTCCTGTTCTATGTCATGGTTATTCTAGTTTTACGTGTACGTAGATTTTCTCTCTTTTTTATTACTTGTTCTACTTTTTTATCCTGTTCATGTTTAGTGATTGTGTTGTTTTGTCCATGCTATGATCTCCTGACCTGTTTGACTTGGACTTGGCCTTAGTCTGATTTTCGGTACTTGATTGACTTGACCCAGTCATGATCGTTTGATTTGACCCTGACCTATTATTAGACGTGACTATACCTGACCACCTCGTTCGTGATCTCCCATCGAGTGCGAATGAGCCTTACTATAGTTAAGGATTTCCCATCAGTTGCTGACTATAGGACTGTGAGCTCCCATCGGACTGAGGTTACCCCGACTTATAGTCACGCTTGATAGCATTATCTTTGACGGTATTCCATTTAAACTTATTCTTTAGTCTCATATTGTTCCTTGTACCATTTTCTATTTTCTCGCATATTATTTATTGTACAGTAGGCATGTATATTATGTGTCTTGCTAGTCCTCTGAGGACCTGGTGATCTCTACAGGCTTAGTTAGAGACGAGAACTACCCGAGGTATACGATTCTGGAGTCGAGGTGGGTGATGTACCTTCACAGGAGGACGAGATAGTGGCTGAAGACTTCTCTTGAGACATGTCTCTTTTAAACTTGATACTTTATTTTCTTTTCATCAGTGGACATGTAGTTGATACTTTGTTTCCTTTTCATTGTGATTTTGGGATGTCTTACCCACACAGTTATTATTTCTATTTCATGTTGGACAGATCTTTCTCGTCAGTATTATTTTATTGGACTTGATACCTCGTGTCTTATTTTCTATGTGGATGAGATTAGCTGTGTACCAGTGACTTGTACTATATTCTGGGTTGTTATCATGATTTACAGCTTAAGTATTTTGCTAGTGGACTTATTATAAGATTTGGCCTATTGGTGAAGTGTTGCTAGTATGTACCATATCCTAGTCCTATACATATTTTGGGACTGGGGCATTACAAGAGTGATGCTCGGAGGTTCTTTGATATTGTGTCAAATCATATCATTGAATCTCGTGATACAGAATTCTTTGAAGATAAATTTATAAGGCACAAGAACATTGTTCACGCGAACATTTCGGAGAACAATGTGAGTACACAGGAGGCTCAAGTTCCTTACAAAGAGGTAGTCCAAGAAGATATTGTTGCTACAGAAACAACTATTGAGCCAGAACTTGCAGAACCTGATCTAAGCGGGTGACAAGACAGAAGGACTTCGTAGAGAATTTCGTCACCTATGATGTGAAAGCTGACTCGCTTACCTATGATGAGGCGATGAAGACCAGAGATGTTGTCTTCTGGAAGAAGGCTTTTATTGATGAGTACAACTCGATAACCTCCAACAACACGTGGGTGTTGGTCGATCTGCCTGAAGAAACAAAACCAATCGGATGTAAATCGATCTTCAAGAAGAAGATGAAGGCTGATGGAACTATTGACAAGTTCAAGGCAAGATTAGTTGCCAAGGAGTTTTCTCAGAAGCAGAAGATCGATTATTTTGACACATATGCTCTAGTAGTACGGACGATGACCATCAGGATGTTGATTGCTTTGAGCGCAATTCACAAGCTGGTAATTCATCTTATGAATGTTAAGACCGATTTTCTGAATGGTGAATTGACCGAAAAGATTTACGTGCAACAACCAGAAGGATTCATCGTCAAGGGCCTCGAAGAAAAAGTCTGTAAGTTGGTGAAATCTCTGTATGTTCTGAAGCAAGCTCCCAAGATGTGGCATGAGAAGTTTGATAAAGTCATAAGATCAAATGGCTACAGGGTCAGCGAGATAGACAAATATGTGTACACAAAGTTTGCTGACAGAAGAGGAGTTGTTGTTTGTCTGTACATGGATGACATGCTAATCTTGCGTACAGATCTAGCAAGTGTCATTGAGACAAAAAAGTTCCTCTCATCTAAGTTCAGCGTAAAGGACTTAGGGGAAGCCGATGTTATCCTGGAGATAAAGATCATCCGGACGGAAACTGGAGTGGCATTATCACAATCTCATTACATTGAGAAGATGCTTATACGCTATGGGTATCAGGATCTTCCAGGGATCGATACGCCTTATAGGTGTGACAAGAAGCTGAAGCCAAATACAAGAAAAAGCGTCAGACAGTTGGAGTACTCAAGCGTCATCGAAATTTTTATGTATGCGACTACTACCACAAGGCATAACAATGCTTTTACCGTAGGGATGCTGAGTCGGTTCACGGGCAATCCAGGGTGTCACGGCCCGCACCCGCTTTTCGAGATATAAGTACATGTCCAAGCCAGCCTACATCGCAGTGTCGACGGTAAAACGTTGTCAATGCCATAATGCTCATAATCACATAATAAGAAACTTTATTTGCTCATTCTAAAACTAAATTATTTTGCAACGTTTCAAAGTTTATATTTAATCCAAGCACATTGTCTCACAAAAGAAAATAAAATAACTAATCTATCTAACTAATCTTCTAAGTTGACCTCAGCATACCCATGCCTCCAAAATTGCTAAGACAAGTCGCGACTAACCTGAAAAATATTGGTTTCCAGTCAGGAATGGAACGAATACATTCTAACAGCAGTTCCAATAATTTGACAAAATTTATAAAACAATAAATAATATTAAAGTACATGATGAGTGGATCAGCAGAGAATTATGGAAAGAAACATGTTAGTAAAACAGGAGAGCATCCCATTCAAGACAATGATGTAACTATAATAAACGACTGAAACATGAACAGTAATATAGCAAGACTACCTCTAACTAGTGAGTTGCAATACACTTTTGACATGTAAACGGCTAAGGGTAAATCTGGCACCCCGTACATGAATTGTGCGACTGTGATCAGACACGATCAGACATAATGGGACATTTATGGGTATGTTTACATGTCTACTAGTGTACTTTCCCGCCCGACTAGTACTCATGGATCCAAACTGGTCACGAACACGGTAATAGATTGGTCACGAACAACATGTAAAGAATCCATAACTACTATCTCGTGTAATCATCGTGTCGAATATCAATATAAAATACTACTAAATACTTGAATCATAGAGATAATCAAATATAAAATTATCAGAGATGTACCCGCCTGGGGTCCTTAGTTGATGAAATCGATACTACCAACCACTCAAATGAGCCACGAAAGCCAACTCGTTCAACCGTCTCTGGATGCTAAACTAGACATCACCAACGCGTTTATCATAAAATAAATGTCTAAGAATGCCTGCCTAAAAGTCCAATTCCGGACACATGGACAAAATAATAATTTTAGATCAAAACGATATCCTTCGTTGGACCCGCTTTGCACCGAAAACTGTGCCAGTACTTAGGGTCTCTAAAGTCATCAAACTATATATCTACAGGTCTATTTTGATAAGGCAAATCCAACCGATGTCCAAAGTTAGATTCCGACGGGCCATGCACAACTTCGCCCGTTGGATCGGGTCGCGGGCCCGCCAAAATAGCATTCCAGTCGACCTTTTCAGAATCGGACCAAACTTGGCATACAGGACCAAAAAATGACACGGTCATGTTGGCGCAAGTTTCGTCTCGAGATGACAAACATGCACGAAATAATTGACTAATTTGTAAAGAGGTCGATAAGGGATATCTAGACGGATACGTCTCGATTTCGTCGCACACGCACAATGAAATTAAGTTCTGTCCATACGTATCTTTTGATGCTAACAGGTTGCGACCACGTCGTCCGGTTTGTCAAAATGCACGTCGTATCGGTGAAAATTCTAATTTTGAAAACTATTTTCTGTCAAGTTTTTCCTGATTTTCACATTAACTTATCTCACTGTCTAATTAACTAGAATTAAATCTATTAATAGGGTTTCCTTGTCCTGTATGTTGTTTTCAATATTATTTAAATGGTTTTCGAAATTGTTCAAGGATTTGACAAAAATTGGGTTTTTGAACACAAAATAGTTCAGTTTTTCGAACAGTTTTCTGCCATCTTTGTATCGATATTTTGAGCGATCAGTTGGGGTTCGTATCATTCTATTTAAAAGGGATTCAAGAGGGTGACGTTGAGTTCATACCAGAGAAAACAGATCATGAAATGATCGATTGTATGTTACGAAACATTGCCACAAAACTCCCTTCGCAGAGTGCTGCTACTGCTGTTGTATACTCTGTCCCGCATGTAGCAGGCACATTTTTCAGCGCTGTGGTCGACCTCCGACGGTCCGAGCGGCGATGCACGGTCGTGGGGTAGAAGCCCAGGGGTCAGGGCTGATGTGGCTAGGTTTAGGGTTAGGGTTTGAGGCCATTGATGATCGATCTCTCTACCTCTTATATATATATATATATATATATATATATATATATATATATATATATATATATATGTGTGTGTGTGTGTATGTGTGTGTGTGTGTGTGTGTGTGTGTGTGTGTGTGTGTGTGTGTGTGTGTGTGTGTGTACACGCACGAATCTATGGGGTCGGGTTTCCTGTTGTGTGTGTGGGGGGGGGGGGGGGGGTCTGTTTGCATGTGTTGGGTTTTTGTTTTATTTTCTTTTACTTTTTCTTTTTCTATATACAATAATTAGTCTATAAATTCATATAGATAATACAACATATTCAATATACCTATACTATACTATACTATAGTTCTTCAAAAAAAAATTTATACTTATCCTATACTTAGTCAAGGAAATGCTTGCATATAATTATACTATACTTATTCATGGAAATATATATGTGTATACATTCTCGGGCGTGAAACATGGCCCGGAGCTCCTGGACCTCTCGTCTCGCCTCCCTGGCCTCATCAACAGCGGTGGGAGCCGTCATCGTAGGAGGATTGTTGCCCGGGTTTGGCGCAGTTGAGTTTGAGTCTGCATTGACCGCGGGACCCAAGCTTGTTTGGCCAAGCATCCTTCCTTACAGAGTCGGTAGGGCTGCTTTGATCTCGTCCACGGATTTGACCAAGGTATGAAGTATGGCCTCCAGAGTGTCGATGCGTTGGTGATCACTGGGACCGTCTTGGTTGCTGTCCGTCATAAACACCGTCCTCACATGAGAAGAGATGGAAGGAACGGTGGAGGACGTGCCCTCTGAGTCATACCCTTGTACAGAGAAGTCGTCAGGGTATGTGGGAATGTTCTCCTCTAGTTCGGACTCAGAAGGAGTGGTACCCCCAGCTTCAGAGCTTGCCACGTCTTGGGACCCGTGGACGTCCTCGGGGACGTCGGAACCTGCTGCATCTGTTGGGGGAACCGTTTCCCCTGGATTATCTTTTTGGAACACCGGATTGTCGTTGATGTTCGGAGGAGTGCTACCCCTGGCTCCAGCGCCTCCCAGAGATGTGGACGACGAATCTCCAAGTGTGGCAGATTTCGTCTTTGAGCGGGTACCTTGGTAAACTCCTCTTGTAGCGGTGGTAGACAACCGCTTAGAAGAGAGTTTCTTGGTTACGCTGGTTGAGATTTTTGGACTGGAGACGTTTGTTTTCTTTCCTCTCCCGCTGCCAGGGATCTTCAGAGCAGAATTGCAGGAGGCGACGAGAAGCACCTCGTCTTCTGAGCTTGGGTGTTGCAGTCATTGGAAGACGGACCGTCGGTCTTCTTGTACTGCCGCGTTGTTGCAGCAGCAGTTGACAATGACTTGGGTACAGTGATGTCCATGGAAGGACTCTCTGCACACCGAAGCTTCTTCTCTTTCTTTGCGCTTGTGAAGGATCACGTCACGCAAGTCAGGTGCGTCCCGAGCAACTTTTTCATCCGTTGTTTGGTTTCGGGAATCCCGAGCATCCGAGTGTGTTGGCACCATGTTTGCTCCCTGATTGGGAGACTTTTGGGAACCATTCTGTCCGCTTGCCGTCGGGGACGGGACACGGTCGGTTCTGTTCAACTTTCCATCAGAGGCCCGCTTAACAGTAAGCGGAGCTCTCTGATGGTCAGAGGTTGGGACAGCTGACTGAGCTCGATGAGCCCGCGCTGCCCTAGATTTCTTCCCTCTAGCACCCAAGGGTGCATAGTAGGAAGAGTCCAAATTGTGCGCACAGAGTCTGGCACATTCTCATTGGAGTATCCGAGATCAGGGCCGCAGGAGAGGCGGTCAAAGACAGAACCTGAGCCGCATGGAGTATTCATGCGGCTGGCATTTGTGGCCGCATAAGATTTTATGCGGCTGGATTTGGCTGCCGTATGGGCATTCATGCGGCTGGCATTTGTGGCTGCATCAGCATTCATGCGGCTAGATCTGTTGGCCCCATCAGCATTCATGCGGCTGGATCTGTTGGTCACATCAGCATTCATGCGACTGGCTCTGTTGGCCATATCAGTATCCATGCGGCTGGATCTGCTAGCCACATCAGCATTCATGCGACTGGATTTAGTGGCCGCATGAGTCTTCATGCGGCTGGAATTGTTGGCTGCAAAAGCCTTTTTCATGCGGCTGACACACTTATGCGGCTTCTTTCTGGACTGCATAGAGTCCCTATTTGCTTCCTCAAGTCCAGCATCGTAGTGCTTTCCTCTGCCAGACTTGAGAACAGCATGGTCCTCTGTGGCCTGAAGTGGGGTCACATGCGAATCTTCGCCGTCCTGGACAGCAAAGAACACTTCGTCCAGAGCTTGAAAAGGAGCAAATGATTTGGACCTCCACTCCCTGCGGGCCTTCTTCGTACGGGCTCGCTTCTGGACCGGGCCAGCGTTCCCGTCGGAGAGCATTTCTTCAAACGCCTGTTGGTCGAAGCGGACGACCAGCATCTGTTGTGTGGAGCCAAGTTTGGCTGCGTCCGATTGCGTCACCAACTTCTCAGCCGTAGAGAAGTTAGTCCCCAGCAGAGTCGCCATCGTGTTTGCCATTGATTATAAAAGAACAGAACAGTTTTATGGGAGGACTGGACTTTTACTTCACAATACAAACTCGCTTGTACAAAAGAGAGCATAGGAACAAAACCTAGGAAAAGCAATCTAAAGTATAATTGTTTATTTTTGATTCTGGGGGGTGACGGTAGAGGCTCGGGAGAGTGACGGCAACTCTGCCTTGCTCCTTGGACGATCGAACGCAGCTTCGGCTCCGGGGAAGAAATGCTCTTTGTGTGGGCGGGGGTTGCTAGTCTCTCTGCTCGGGTTCTGTACGACTGCTCCTCTGTGCTTGTGCTCGTTCCTGCCTCCCTTTGCTATTTATAGGAGTGGGGTGTGCAGTAATTGCCCCTTAAAAAGAGGGTGGTTAGGGATTCGTTAAGATTCGTCTTGATCCTGTTTGTTGAAAATCAATCCGAGTTATTTATGTTGATTGCAACAAATCTGCATCATTTATTAGGAGTTGATCTGGACAGTTATGATGATTGTAATAAATCTGCATTGGACAGTTATGATGATTGCAATAAATCTGCATTGTTATGATTTGCTGGTAGCAACAAATTCGAGTGGATAAGTCTTGGTCAATCTTCTGCCATGTGTCCCAACTGTCTGTTATGTCGATTGCCATAAATCAGAATTGTTGGGATATGATCAACCCCTGCCACGTGTCCCAACTGCCTGTTATGTCGATTACCATAAATCTGAATTATTAGGATTTGATCAACCCCTGCCACATGTCCCAACTGCTGCGAGCCGCATAGAGGACTGTCATAGTTGAGCCACATGAATATGGCCTCGTGTTAGAGCCGCATAAGGGTGGCCTTATCTGAACCGCATGGGAGTCCTTTAATCTGAGCCGTATTGAAGTCCTTTAATCTGAGCCGCATGGAGGTTCTTACAACTGAGCCGCATGGATGTCCTTACAACTGAGCCGCATGGACGTCCTTAGAACTGTGGAGGTCTTTGGAAATGGGTGGATCGTGTCAGCTATACAGATTTTTCTCGTCTCTCTAGGAGAACGTCAAGAGTCATTATTTCACCTTTATGTCAGAGCTGTCAATCCGTTGTGTCAGGGCTGCTGCATTGCGTCAGAACTTTTAATGAGCTAGCTACACAGAGTAATGATGGCCAGCTGTAGATGCCTACTTTGAACTGCATAGAGCCACGTGGCCTGTTCCGAGCCGTATGGAGCTATTGTGTACTTTCCAGCCGCATGAAGCCTTAAGAGACTTTTGAGCCGCATGAAGCCTTAAGAGACTTTTGAGCCGCATGAAGCTCTAAGAGACTTTTGAGCGCATGAAGCTCTAAAGGACTTTTGAGCCGCATAAAGCTTTTATGTTCCTTTTCCATGCTTCTACAGGTAGGGTGTTATACATAAACGTATGTAACTACAATTAATATATATTTTCTAGGAATACAAAATAACCAAATAATAATTATATTTGATAATAATCATAATATCAATAATAATATTAATAATGATAACATAATACAATAAACCAATAATAGAAGTAGTATTGGGTAACACATTATCCTCCTACGTTAATAGGTCCACAGGAAATCGTGCAACACTCTAAAATATTGTATATGCATACCATTAATATTTATTTCCTAAAGAATACTTAATCACCAAAGTTATATTTTGCTATATACATACACACACACACACACACACACACACACACACACACACACACACACACACACACACACACACACACACACACACACACACACATGCACATATATAAATCCTAGTATCCCTAAATACTAAAATAGTATAACCAAAATATTGCAATTACTAAATATTATGTAGAAAGAAACATTATGTTACATATGTTTATTATAAAATCTCTATATCCTAATACACACATTTTTAGATAAGCAACCAAAATACTTATCAATGCATTTTATATGGGTACACCTATAAGTTCCCTCAAATGCACAAGGATATCTAAGAAAATTATATATTATACTTTTTTAAGGGAAATAGAAGTTAATAGCAATTTAATGTATATATTATATTTAATATTCAATTTACAGAATTTACACCCTAGATTATAAAATGAGCTACCAATATATATTTATATATATATATATATATAAAAAATATATATATATATATATATATATATATAATTTTATTTTTAATCCCCCTCATTTTATTTCAAAAAGGCTCAAAATGTCGAAGCCTGTACAAGTATACCCCTAGGCACAAAATGCCGAAGCCTATACAAGTATACCAACAAAACCTGAAGACTGGAGGTTAGGAGAGAAGAGAAATCCAAAAGTATGTCTGGCCATGCGAACAGATGTCCCTGATCTTACGACACTGCCGGAGGACCTCCCATATGATCTTATCGGCGGAGTACTGGTGGCCCTCATATCTCACCTTGTTACGATTCTTCATATGACCCACGTTGCAGCTGCTGCTACGATCTGGCGTCCGTAGGAAACGGAGGCCCAGCCAGCCAAGAGATCGTATAAGCACCCGCCTCCCTGAGCCTGTCTGTAACGTTGGGACAGTACTCTCCAGACCTTGACGGGTAATTCCCCCTAACAGAGGATGTGGTCAATGGTTTCCGTATGAGGCTCTGAGCAGCAATTGCATGCAGAAGCTAAGCTGAACCAAATAGTGTGCATATTGTCATCAGTGGGTAACTTCTTTCGAAAGGCCCTCCAAAGAAGGATGGACCACTTCTTGGGGATGCAAGTCTGCCAGAATGCGGCAATGATCGGAGATGGCGTCCACGACCACGGGCCATTTGTCTGGCCGAGCACACTGAAAAGTAGCCCGAAGGTTTGGCCGACCATCGCAGCTCATTTGCTTCGGTATCGATCTTCAGACCTCGTCGTCGGATGTAATCTTCAGCCTCATCTCCGGCCCAATCATGAACCTTGCCCCAATTCCAGTCGTTTTTAGAGGAATCCCATAAGTCCTCGATCTTGCTGTTCCCCCGGGCCGCCGGAAGGCTGGGGAGCATGGTGTCTCCAGCCCAAAGTTCTAGGAAGGCCGAGGATTCTCTATCGCCCAAATGAAGGCATATCACTGGTTCAGCAATAGTGTGCCCGATGAGGATATGCCGTCACGCTGCTGAGGATCTGCTGTTGGGGATGGCCTGTGACGGGTAAATATGCTTGAAGTATCTGTCCTTCATGAATCTAGCCCATAAATTCTGACTCGTACGAAGCTTCCACCACAGCTTCATCGAGAAGGCATCAGCAATGTGAGAAATTTTTGCAAAACCGGTATCCCCTTCCTCGGGGGGCCTAGCCATGGTGTTCCAACTTGCCAATGATGCTTGATGTGGCCTCTATTGTGCCCCCAAAAGAAGTCGCTAAGAATGCTTTCAATCGAAGAGAGCACCTTCTTGGGAGGGGAGCACGCTGCCAGGGTATATATGAGTATGGATGTGAGAATATATTTGATGAGGATCATCTTGCCGCCTGGGGATAAGGTTGTGTTGTGCCACCCCTCCAGTTTTCTCCTGATTTTGTTAATCAGCTCATCAAAAATGCCAGCGTTAGATTTACCGTACACGAGGGAACATCCGAGGTATTAGAACGGAGGGTGTTCAATGGAGAAAGAGGTGATATTGGAGATGCCTACCGCGTTCTCTCTCTTGATGTTGTGGTGGGCATAGATGACACTCTTAGCGAGATTAACCTTCTTGTTGGCCCATTGGTCATGATCAAACATGATTTTAATAATTGATCAACCTCTGTCTCGATATAAATACAAGTCAATTCAGATGTTTACCTACGATGTTTTGGACACTCCTCAATGATGGATATCTATTATGTTCAAGACCGAAGCTGTTTGCCATTCAGAATGTATTTCCTTCAAAGCAATATAATTTTTTATTTTATTGAGTCTAAGAATACATTGTACACCAAGTCGTACTAGCAAATAGGTTGTCCGGAATCGTTTTTCAAAATCACCCTATCCTTTTAAAAATGACCTATGTTTTTTAAAAACATCATTTTTACAAAAAGCTTCTGAAGGACTTTTTCAAAAGGCCAAAATTATTTTTTCTCAAAATCAACTGGCAGAACCCTAGCAGAACTCGGCCAGAGTTCGGCCGAGTTGAACGTTATGTGAACGTTTGATTTTGAACTTGGTCTCCCTTCAGTTGCGGTTTGTTACAAAGAGTTCTGTCTGAATTCTGCCCGAATTCTGTCAGAGTCCTGTCTTTGAAAAAACTATAAATAGAGAAGGATTTCGATCATTTCAACACACCAATTCACTTTCAATCTCTTCTCTTCTAAAGCTTACATTTCTTCCAAAGAGTTCTAAAAAGCTTTTATTTTTAAATCCCAAGCCAGTTACAATCCTCTAGTCGATTTGCCAGTGCGGTGCGGTCTAGAAGTTTTAGAGCGATTGTAATCAGAGGCTTGATTGAAGATACAACTCTTCACAATTGAAGTTGGTCGAGTTCTTCGTATCAAGGCTCGCATCTGTAGAAGTTGCAAGGACTTCGTATGAAAACTTGCGAGATTTTTCAATAGTGGATTCAACTGGAAGCTAGAGTTCTTCCGACTGGACTAGTCCTCACAAGAGGAAAATCAGTATAAATTTCGGTGTTTACGTTTGCCTTCTGATCACCTTTTTATTACTGTCATTTATTTTTTATTATTATTATATCTTTGATCTAACTGCTAACGAGTTTTTTAATTAGCAATATTCTGCTGCCTACTCTATTAACCCCCCCCCCCCTCTAGAGTATTCTGCTTTACGGTTTCGTTCCTAGAATTGGTATCAGAGCGGAATATACAGGTAAAGCAAGGTAAAAATTGCAGTTATATTCAATTGTTATATAGATCACAGCATTATACATGGCAACTATGAAATTCACAAGTGAAGGCCAAGCCACAAACAGGCCTCCACTGTTTGACGCACAAATTATACCTATTAGAAAATACGTATGAGTTTCTTTCTGAAATATCTTAATTTTGACTTATGGTCTGTAGTTATTGATGGCTATAAAAAGCCCCCTCTTATTAATGTTGATGGAGTTTTAGTTTAAAAACCCCATAACAAATATACAGAGGAAAAAAAAAAAGGCCAGTCTTGACGCACGTGTTATTAACTCTCTATTTTGTGCTTTAGACAGAACTGAATTCAACAGGGTGTCTACTTGCACAACATCAAACGAAGTGTAAAAACTTTTCGAAGTAACCCACGAAGGAACAACACAAGTCAAGGAGTCAAAGATCAGCAGACTTACTCAGGAGTACGAGGCGTTCAAAATGAAGCTAAGTGAATCAGTCACTCAGATGTTTACATGATTCTTGGATATTGTAAATCCGTTGTCTTCACTAGGCAAGGATTACAGTAACCATGAGAAGATTCACAAACTTCTACGAGCTCTTACAAAGAACTGGATTCCAAAGGCTACAGCAATCATTGAAGGGAACGACCTCTAAACAATGTCTCTGGAAACACTCATGGGTAAGCTACTCACTCACGAGTTAAAACTTCAAGACTTTGAAGATGCTACACCAAAGGAGAAGTCAGAAAAGTCGATCGCTCTCAAGGCTCAACATAGAAAAACTGTCGAAGACGACTCTGATGACAGCGACTCCGACTCTGAAGGTCAAGCTCTTCTGGTAAGAAAATTCCAGAAGTTCATGAGATTTAACAGGAGAACAAAAGACAGCAACAACAACAACGAGGAAGATCCTATTTTCTACGGATACAAGAAGAAAGGACACATGAAGAAAGATTGTCCTACAGCATCATCATCAAAGAAAAGCAGCAAATATGACAAAGACTACCTGAAGAAATCTACATCAAGGAAGTACGCCAACACAAGTATATAACATGAAAGTGAGGCTAGCGACTCAGAAGACGAACAATCAGATGATGCTGCAAATGTGTGCTTAATGGCTTGCGATCAGGTAATCACTAATCCTCTATTTGATCCTTATGATAATTTTACCTTTTAACAACTAGGAGAGGCTTTCAGTGACCTGCTAAATGATTACAGGAAACTGCATAATAAATATGAAACATCTAAGAAGGTACTCAAAGAGTACAAAGGTGAACTAGGAAGACTTACCGACCAACTAGATCATGTTAGAAATAATGACTCTTCAAATGAGTTTGGTGAGCTTTCTTCTATTAAGTTGTTGTTACACGAGACTATTAAGTTATCCGAAGAAAAAGACCAAACTATCATCTAGTTAAAGGAAGATATATCTAAGGAGAGAAAGAGTCTCTAGTGTGCATAGATCAGATTAGAATCACTCACATCTGACTATACTAGATTATATGACACTTCCAAAAAGTTAGGAATTAGTTTAGGAAAACAGCCTGAAGTTGCTGCTTCCTATTCTAACACGTGTCAATTACCGAATCATCGGAACACGCCCAACACTGTCAGACCAAACCATACCAAAACTATGTCCAAGAAGACAAATAGTCATGCATTCTTCTATACTAGAAAACCAAAACCTACCAATCATGCACCTCACACTACTTTCAACACTCAACATGCTAAATATCATTATTGTGGCCTCATTGGTCATATATCTTCTGCATGTAGAATCAGAAAGTTAGTAGATTTAAATGTTTATGCATGGATACCAAAAACTAACCAGTCAGGACCCTACAAGAAATGGGTACCAAGAGTTTTATCTGTAAATTATTTTTTAGGTGGGACGCCCTTCACATGCTAGGAGCAAATGGATCCTCGATAGCGGTTGCTCACGGCACATGACCGGTGACGCTTCATTATTCGCAACACTGTTGAAGAGGAATAAAGAAGGATACGTCTCCTTCGGTAATAATTTAAGAGGGTACATAATCGGTATCGGTGACATTAGTAAAGCTCCCTATCCAGTGATTAAAGATGTATGTCTAGTTACCGAGTTAAAACATAATCTGCTCAGCATAAGCCATTTAGCTGATCATGGTTATGCTATTAACTTCGTCAAAGATAAATGTACTATAATTGATAGTTCAACTGGTAGTACTATATTTGAAGGTATTAGGAAAGACAACATATATGTTTTCTATTTGTTGGAAGATGCTAACAAAGCAGGTAGATGTTTGATGGCCAAAACCATTGAGAGTCAACTATGGCATATGAGACTCGGCCATGCAAACATGGATACAATTTCAAGACTATCTACAAAGAAGTTGGTACGCGGCTTATCGAACATTTCTTTCAAGAAGGATACGGTATGTAGTGAATGTGAAAAGAACAAAGCTACCAAATCCGTATTCAAATCCAAGAACGTTGTAAGTACCACTAGACCTTTACAACTGTTGCATATGGACTTATTTGGACCCAGTAGAATTGCTAGTCTAGGTAGTAAGTTATATGCATTTGTCATTGTAGATAATTTCTCTAGATATACATGGGTTTATTTTCTTGTACGCAAGAACGATGTATTATCAAAATTCGTCACCTTTTGCAAGAAAGTACAGAATAAAAAAGGGTTTATGATTACTCGTATTCGCAGTGATCATGACGACGAATTTGAGAATGCAGAATTCAAGCAATTTTGTGACACATACGGTTATTTGCATGAATTATCTTGCCCTAGGACTCCGCAACAAAATGGAGTTGTGGAACGTAGGAACAGAACTCTATCTGAAATAGCTAGAGTAATGTTAAACCGTTTAGTCTACCTAGATACTTATGGGCTGAAGCTGTCAATACAGCGTGTTATATTCTTAATAGGCACTACCAAAATATGTTCATTTAGTGACGGCCACATCCATCGCCCATCCGTCGGCAATCAGTATTAGCGACCGATAACTCATGGATCTTGGTCAAAATAATCCGTCGGCAATCAGTTCGTCGCTAATAATGATCCGTCGCTAAGTAGTCGAAGAGCGACGGAATAGCGACGCCTTTTCGTCTTCACAATACGATACATTAGCGACGACTTTCCGACAGACTTTCGTCCATTTCAAGTATTAAATACTAAACTGTGTAGACGCTAGCGACGGATATTCCGTCGGTAAACCGTCGTAACAGTGTATCAGAGGGTATTGTTCCGTCGCTAGTCCGTTGATCGCCGTCGCTAACAAAGAACGGATTAGCGATGGAATACTAACGAATTATCCGTCGACCATGTTCTGAAAATGCTTGATATTTCCAGAACCTTGGCGACGGATAAATCGTCGCTACACCGTCGACAGAGCGACTGATTAGTGACTGATTATCCGTTGCCATGGTTCTGGAAATGTCAAGCATTTCCATAACCTTGTCGACGGATTTTTCGTCGCTACGCCGTCGAGAGAGCGACTGATTAGTGGCTGATTATCCGTCGCCTTGGCGACGGATTTTTCGTCGCCATTCCGTCGAATGATATACCACCATAACCTTGCCGACGGATATTCCGTCGACCACCCGTCGCTACCTGGAAACAATTTCAAATCTCCAATTAGCAACGAAAATTTCGTCAAAAATTAGTCGAAAACTGGAAATATCTGTCGCTAACCGGTCACTAGTCCGCCGCTAACTGAGATTTTTTTGAAAAATATTACAGTACTTTCCCTGTTCCCAAAAATATGCATAAACCAAACCAATATATAATGCACACCAATTATCCAACAATTACATAGACCAAATATATAATACACGCCAATTATCTAAGAATCACATAGACCAAATATGCACATCCAAATTTCATGCACACCAATTATCCAAGAATCATATAGACCAAACCAAATTAATATAAAATAGACATCAATGATCCTGAAAAGTAACCTAATATCTGTCGTTATAATCCGATCATAGCACAAATATTCCAAAATTCCCACAAATATTCCAAATTTTCTTAATTACAATACTTTAAGGAGGAGGAGGAGTTCGATTGTCCGGTGATGGTAATTCCTGCTGCGACCGACGAATATACTCCTCCACTAGGTACGGCGGTGGTCGGAAGGAAGTGGCTGCATGCCTTTGGCTCACTCGAGCGGTATTTGTGCGTCAGATAAAATAGCAAAAATTCGATTTATCTCCAAGTGTGAGAACGGATGGCTCAGAACACAACCCAAAATTCATTCTAGCATACATTAGTGTGAATCATCTATGTTCCGTACATATGGTGTAGTATATGTTCTTATCATATCTAGTATCTGAAGGATATAACAGAATCAAGATGAACTCACATAATGTAATACTAAAACATCATCACTACTATATATGATATAGTGATAGGTTGTCGTATCATCATTGCCGAGGGATGAGGGTCGAAGGACAATCAACTTTATCTACGGCTACATAGTTTCTGCCTCGCCAATCGAATGGCTGCAGGGACTATGTCCTGACCACCATGTCGTACCGTAGATTAATACAAATGGAGTTGGAGCTGGAGCCAAAATACAGTACTAATTCACCATGTCGTACCATTTTACTCTCTCACTCTCTCTCCTCCCCCCTCCGGCGCTCTCACTCTCTCCGGCACTCTCATATTACTAATTTCTATGTGTTTTAAGTGTAAGAACGGATGGCTCAGAATACAACCCAAAATTCATTCTAGCATACATTAGTGTGAATCATCTATGTTCTATACATATGGTGTAGTATATGTTTTTATCGTATCTAGTATCTGAAGGATATAACAGAATCAAGATGAACTCACATAATGTAATACTAAAATATCATCTACTACTATATAAGATATAGTGATAGGTTGTCGTATCATCATTGCCGAGGGATGAGTGTCGGAGGACAGTCAACTTTATCTACGGCTACATAGTTGCTGCCTCGCCAGTCGAATGGCTGCAGGGACTACGTCCTGATCACCATGTCGTACCGTAGATTAATGCAAATGGAGCTGAAGCTGGAGCCAAAAATACAAAATCCAAAATATAAAATACAGAATTCAATCCCTGGGTTCGCCGACCCCCTCGGTGGAACACTCAACACCGGCACGCACAATACATTCCAGAATATACAAAAAATATAAAGAAAAAATACTATCCGCAATGAACAATGTCAATATATAATATCCTCAACAAACCAAATCAATATCCGCAAATACGTACAAACTCAGTATCCTCAACGAAAAAACTTAATATCCCCAAATACGCACAAAGTCAAAAATATAGTACTGTCCAAAAATGCAAAAACGAAACTACTGATCGCTTGGAGATAGACCCGGAGCTGGAGGAGCACCACCAGATGATGCACAAATACCACTCGAGTGAGCCAAAGGCATGCAGCCACTTCCCTCCCTCCATTCACCCTCTCCCTCTCTCATGCTACCAACGTCACAACTTTTCCAGTGCTGCTCCCTCTAATGATGATGAATGCAAAAATCAAAGACCCCCCTCTCCTTCCTCACTCTACACAGTTCTCACAACAGGAAGGATCAGTGCTTTCTAGTTCTCTTCCATCCATCAATTCCTCCGTTCTGATCAAGCATCTTCTTTCTCCTCTCCTCCACCATGGCTCTGGACCCATCTGCTCCTCCCTACTTCCCTTCTTCTTATTTGACTCTCTCAGCCACATATGGTATCCACCTCAAGTGTAGAGTCGGGGGAGAAGAAGTGGGCAGGAAGAGGAGGGGGAAGCAGCACAGCCGGCGGCATGACCCGGAGGAAGTACAGAGGTTTTCTTTAACATCTGTAGGAGAACTATAAGGATATATCTTTTCACAACATGTCACCTTGTCAAAGACCCTTAATGTGAAAACCATGTTACCGCGGTGTCGAAAAACTAACATGTCATAATTTTCTAAGCCGTATGTTTTGACATAATCCTCCCAACTCTTTCCTCCTATGTAGTAATACAAGATTACTACATAGGAGGAAAGAGTTGGGAGGATTATGTCAAAACACACGGCTTAAAAAATTATGACATATTAGTCTTCCGATACCGAGGTAACATGATATTCATATTAAGGGTCTTTGACAAGGTGACATGTTGTGAAAAGATATATCCTTATTGTTCTCCTACGGATGTTGAAGAAAACCTCTGTATTTCCTCCGGGTCATGCCGCCGGCTGTGCTGCTTCCCCCTCCTCTTCCTGTCCACTTCTTCTTTCCCGACTCTACACTTGAGATGGATATCATATGTGGCTGAGAGAGTCAAATAAGAAGAAGGGAAGTAGGGAGGAGCAGATGGGTCTAGAGCCATGGTGGAGGAGAGGAGAAGGAAAATGCTTGATCAGAATGAAGGAATTGATGGATGGAAGAGAACTATAAAGCACTGATCCTTCCTGTTGTGAGAACTGTGAAGATTGAGGAAGGAGAGGGAGGTCTTTGATTTTTGCGTTCATCATCATTAGAGGGAGCAGCACTGGAAAAGTTATGACGTTGATAGCATGAGAGAGGGAGAGGGGGAATGGAGGGAGGAAAGTGGCTGCATGCCTTTGGCTCACTCGAGCAGTATTTGTGTGTTAGATAAAATAGTAAAAATTCGATTTATCTCCAAGTGTGAGAACGGATGGCTCAGAACACAACCCAAAATTCATTCTAGCATACATTAGTGTGAATCATCTATGTTCTGTACATATGGTGTAGTATATGTTCTTATCGTATCTAGTATCTGAAGGATATAACAGAATCAAGATGAACTCACATAATATAATACTAAAATATCATCTACTACTATATAAGATATAGTGATAGGTTGTCGTATCATCATTACCGAGGGATGAGGGTCGAAGAACAGTCAACTTTATCTACGGCTACATAGTTTCTGCCTCGCCAGTCGAATGGCTGCAGGGACTATGTCCTGATCACCGTGTCATACCGTAGATTAATGCAAATGGAGCTGGAGCCAAAATACAGAAACCAAAATAAAAAATACAGAATCCAATCTCTGGTTTCGCCGAAAATACAAAACACAGTTCTAATTCATATGTGTTTTAAGTGTGAGAACGGATGGTTCAGAACACAACCCAACCGGAGAGGATATTCTGAGAGATCCATCTGAGTAGGACGTATACTCTGAGAGATCACCTTTACAAGAATGATATTAGTAGTGGGATTGAGTGTTGGAGGAGATATTATCAGAGTATACGTCCTACTCAGATGGGTCTCTCACCGCTACTATTTTTTTCTGACAGCATGGTGGATGTGCTCCATCAACAGATTCTTGCTATGAGCCAAAACTTTGCCTCGGAGCTCAAGTGGACATCCTTTGTGTAGAGCTCGAGTGAGAGGTTCTTGACAGCATGGTGGTCTCCTTTGTCAAAACATGGTGGCCCATTGGTCATGATCAAACCTAATTTTAATAATTGATCAACCTCTATCTCGATATAAATACAAGTTAATTCAGTTATTTACCTACGACGTTTTGGACACTGCTCAATGATGGATATCTACTATGTTCAAGACCGAAGCAGTTTGCCATTCAGAATGTATTTCCTTCAAAGTAATATAATTTTTTATTTTATTGAGTCTAGGAATACATTGTACACCAAGTCGTACTGACAAATAGGCTATCCAGAATGGTTTTTCAAAATCACCCGATCTTTTTAAAAATGACCTATGTTTTTGAAAAACATCCTTTTTATAAAAAGCTTCTGAAGGAATTTTTCAAAAAGCCAAAATTATTTTTTCTCAAAATCAACTGGCAGAACCCTAGCAGAACTCGGCCAGAGTTTGGCCAGAGTTTAGCCAAGTTGAACGTTATGTGAACGTTTGATTTTGAACTTAGTCTCCCTTCAGTTGCGGTTTGTTACAAAGAGTTCTGTCCGAATTCTGCCCGAATTCTGTCAGAGTTCTGTCTTTGAAAAAAACTATAAATAGAGAAGAATTTCGATCATTTTAACACACCAATTCACTTTCAATCTCTTCTGTTCTAAAGCTTACATTTCTTCCAAAGAGTTCTAAAAAGCTTTTATTTTCAAATCCCAAGCCAGTTACAATCCTCTAGTCGATTTGCCAGTACGGTACGGTCTAGAAGTTTTAGAGCGATTGTAATCAGAGGCTTGATTGAAGATACAACTCTTCACAATTGAAGTTGGTCGAGTTCTTCGTATCAAAGCTCGCGTCTGTAGAAGTTGCAAGGACTTCGTATGAAAACTTACAGGATTTTCCAATAGTAGATTCAACTGGAAGCTAGAGTTCTTACGACTGGACTAGTCCTCAGAAGAGAAAAAACCAGTATAAATCTTGGTGTTTGCGTTTTCCTTCTGATCACCTTTTCATTACTGTCATTTATTTTACGATTATTATTATATATGTGATCTAACTGCTAACGAGTTTTTTAATTAGTAATATTCTGCTGCCTACTCTATTCACCCCCCTCTAGAGTATTTTGCTTTACGATTTCGTTCCTACACTTCTGGCCAGAGCAAGAGGAGTATCTCTGGAGGGTGTTGTGGACCATATCCACCGATCCGACATCCTCGGATGTGAAAATGAGGATATCGTCCGCATATGCCAGGTGGGTGATGATCGGACAGCTACTGGCAGTATGAAAGTGCTGGAAGTTCAGGATGCAAGCCATATTGTTTAGATTTCTGCTCAAGGCATCCACCGTTATGATAAAGATGGTGGACGATAAGGGGTCTCCTTGCCTGATGCCGTGACTCGATTTGAAGAATCCGTCGGCTGGTCCGTTAACAACCGTAGAAAACTACGAGTTGCTGATCGATCTCCATACGATATTGGTCCATTTTTCGAAAATCCAAAGGCCCTGAAAACCCAGATCATGATTTGCCAATCCAGCCTGTCATAAGCTTTCTCCATGTCCAGTTTGATCGCGATGTTCCCACCTCTAGCAGGAAGTTTCATGCAGGTGATTAACTCTTGAGCTAGCATAATGTTATCCTGGATATTTTTTCCTCGGACGAAGCCACTTTGCTCCTTAGAAATGATCTTGGATAGAAAGTCTAACATACGGGAGGCGACGATCTTGGATATGATCTTGTTGGTGAAGGTGCACAGACTGATGGGGCGAAAGTCACAAAAAGTCTCTGGGTTATCTTTTTTCGGGATGAGGATTAGGTTGGCGGAAGAGATGGCTCTGGGATAAGTAGCTCCCTAGAAGAAGGTAGTTATCGCTTCATGGATGTCTTTCTTGATTATATCCCAGCACTGTCGAAAAAAAACCCCAAAAATATGTCTGGTCCCGACGTACTGTGTGCATCAAGGGCCCAGACCGCGTCTTTCACCTCCTGCTCGGACGAAGGGAGTTCCAGCTGGATGTTATCGGTGTCGTTTTATGAGCTGGAGGATCTCAGCCAGGAAGTTGTTGTCTCTGTGAACCCTTTTTTTGGTGAACAGCTGAGAGTAAAACTTTGCAGCAGCCACTTGGATTCCATGTTGGTTACTGATGATGTTACCAGATTTGTCGGTGATCTTATGGAGGGTGAGTTTCTGTCTGCAACCGTCGGCATAGGCGTAGAAGTAGGCTGTGTTTTTGTCCCCCTCCCTGTCCCATTTAAGCCTCGCTTTCTGTTTCCAAAAGTTTGTTTCTACTTTCAGCCAAAATTTAAGAATAGCTTTGGTGATGTTAAGGGCGGTCCTGCCTGCTGGCGATCGGTCTGTCGTAAATAGAGCCTCGGCACAAGTGACATCATCTTCGGCGACATGAACGGCCTGAAAAATATCCCCATACGCCTGTTTACTCCAAGCCGAAAGGGCTTTCCTCGTCGCTTTAAGCTTGTTGGCTACCCTGATGCGCGGGTCGGAGGAACCCGCGCGGTTCCAAGCTTCCGCAACAACGTGCTTGAATTGGGGGTGTTCGCTCTAGAAGTCGAAAAAATGGAAGTTCTTTTTAATCTGACTGGAGGTGCTTTTAATTTCAACCAGCAGGGGAGCATGGTCGGATTCGGTTGCATTGAGGTGAGATAGTTTGGAGATGATCCCCATTCCATGCCAGAGGGTGTTCGTGAGGGCCCTATCTAGGCGGGAGTATTGCGGACGGTCACCTTCCTGCATGTTGTACCAGGTAAACGCATTGCCTGTGAACTGGAGTGGAGAGAGGTTGGCATTAAAAATGAAGTTGTTGAAATCTTGCATGGCCGTATGGGAAGGAGGGCGGCCGCCAGACTTCTTCTCTCTACAGGTGATAGCATTAAAGTCCCCAATACAAAGCCAAAGTAGGTTAATGTGGTTGAGGTGGATGTCGAGAAGGTCATTCCAGAGCTGTTTGCGTTCGGCAATGTCACAGCTGCCATGAACCGCAGACAGAATGGCGCGCTTGGGGAGGAAGGGGTGTTCCATCCAGCACGAGAGAGCCTGCCTTGAATCCTGGATAACTCCGATCTTGACGTCCGTCGAGCAGAGGATCCAAATGTCGTAGTTTCCTGCAATGGCAGTATTAAATCCTAACTGCAGCTGGATGGTTTTGGTTTTCTTGAGGGGGTATCTTGGGTTCTAGGACGATCAAGATGTCAATCTTATGGAGTTTTTTTAGGCTAGTAAGTCGCCTCATGGTGGGTTTGTTTGCCACGCCTTGAACATTTCAGGAGAGGATGTTAAGCATTAATGCTGTTGGTGGGGGCATTTTTTGTCCACTTGGCTGCGAATTTGGTGCGCATGGTCGACAGCTCAGTGGCTTTTATTTTATCTATTTTTTTGGTGTTGATGGTTGCCATCGCTACCATGGAGTTGTCAAGGATTGGTTCCTCGGCTATGATTGGGGGGGTGTCATTTGCGGGTTCGAGCCTTTCTCCAGTGGAATCCAGGATGGCCTCTCCGGGAGGATAATGAGGGTGTCTTCTGCGCATCCGAATAGTTCTCCTACAGACTGAAGGGGAAATCCTGCGGCCATGACCTGTTGTCCTCTAAGGACCAGTTCTTGTCCCAGGATCTCTAGGGCTTCATCGACGGTGACCAAATCGCTAGAGGGATGGCTGACAAAGAGCTTGGTTGGGACTGTTAGGGAGTCTTGGAAGGATTTTGCAACAGCATCCGAGGGGATATCTCTGGATGACACCATCTCTGAGATTGGTCCAAGGGGCTCGTAAGAGTCTTCGAGGACAGCAAGCGCCTGAGAGGGCTCAGTGGCTTCTGGGTCAAGGGCATTGAACTGATTGGAGAGGATGAGGGATGGGGTGGTGCCATGAACCATTGCTGTGCTAGGGGAGGCGACCTTGACTGGCGTGCCTTCACAATCGTCGAATCTAACGTGGGTGTTCGAAAGCAGAAGCAGGGGGAGGTGGGCTGCGGTTGTTGATTCCTGCCGACTTTTATAGGGCGTCTTTCCGGACTGTGTTCCACTTGAGCTCTGGGTGAAGACGAAAACAGTGTTCTGCTAGGTGTCCTCGCAAATGGCAGTGTTTACAGAAAATGATGTGATTGTCGTAGACTATTTGCTGGGTGTGCGTCTGGTTGCCTAGCTCAAGTAGAATGTGATTGGGGGGCTCGTTGGTGAGGTTGAGTTCCACATAGATTTTAGCGTAGTGAGTTTTAGTAAGGTTGCTTGTTTCTTCTGTTGTGACCATATATGTCCCGAAAGAGTTGGCGATCTGTTTAAGGGCTGCGGGAACGAAGCAGATAAGAGGAAGGTTGGGAAGGGTCATCCAGGCCGCAACCGTCGCTGAGTCTTCTTTAGTGTTAAAGTCCGTTGACCACCTGATAATCTTCATCTGGTAGGAGTCAACCCTACCGGTGCCCTTGGACCACACAGTCCTATGGTCAAGCTCGGAGGAGAAGTACAGCAAAATATGCCTGGGGTCCAGGGGTGCAACCTTGTATTCTGCGGAAAGCCACCAACTGGCAATAACATCCTTAACCTGGTCAAGTTTCGGGTAACCAGAGGAAAATTTGAGGACGAAAGTGTGGGGGAAGGAGGTAGAAAGATAGGACAGTTCCTGATCTGAGAAGGGGACCTTAGGTACAGGAGATTCCATAGGGCACACAACATTGGGTAGTGGGACATCGGGGAAAAGGAAACCCTTCTGGACTGAACGGTCCAGGCGAAGCTTATCGGCATAAGAAGGCAACGGGACACCAGAAGAAGAGGAGGTAGCCAGGGTACCGCAGATGGGGGCACCACAGAGAAGGTCAGGGAGGGCGAAGCAACAACCAGCCTGGAAGCCGGATCCGGACGGGGGCTTCAGGGCCTCTGGGGAGGAAAGAGAGCGGAAGGAGGGGGGCGGGGCGGAGGGGAGGTTGGGCTCGTCAACAATGAGGTAGGCTCGAACTGTCGGGTCGGGTCTCGCAGGCTAGGCCCAAGAGCAAGAAGGTCAGCCGGAAGCTCGCGACATGGAGCAGTTGACGATCCCGGATTGGGGAGACGGGTAATAGCAGATCCGGGCGACGAGGCGATGGGGTCTGCGCCAACTGGGACGTCCGCATAACAAAGGGACGCGCCCGCCGCCCCAAAACCCGGGGGCGATGGAAGGGCGCTCACGGGGGGAGGAAAAAGAGCCCAAGGGGCCAGCACACGACGACTGGGCAGAAAACACGCTTGCGGCGGAAGGGGGCCCAGCGGTCGAAGAAGCGGTCGAAAACCTAGCGCGTGAAGGCGGCGGAGGTACCGAAAAGGTGCCCATCTCCGGGTGAAGGGGCAATTCGCCCACGGCGGGAGGAAAAGGTCATGCGCCCACTACAGCGGGGAATGGGGCCAAGCTCCCGAAGCTGGGCGGATGGGCAATGCGCCCGAAGTCGAAGGAAGGGGCCAAGTGCTCGAAGCCGAAGGAAGGGCCATGCGTCCAACTGGGGAGGGGGCCATGCGTCCAACTGAGGAGGGGGCCATGCGTCTAACTGGGGAGGGGGCCATGCGCCGAAAGCAGCCTGGCCAGCAAGGGAGGCGTAAGCAGCATTAGGGAGGGGCTCTGTACCCAAAGGTGAGGGGGCAGCACTGGGCTCCACACGAATGTGGTCTACTGCTACATGCAGAGATTCTCCCTCGTTGAGCGCAGGGCTCGAGGCGAGAACAGCAGAATTTGAAAACTGTGGGCGAGAAACGAGCATTCCCGAGAGCGACTCCGGCACGGAGGCCGGAGCGCCCGCGCCGCACCAGATCCACGAGGGAGGAGGGTTGGCCTCAAGGGCGGAGGAGGAGATGGGGACTCCGGCGAGAGCGGGGAGCACAGGGCCACGCCAGGCCACCGGGGGGAGGGAGGCTGCAAGAGGATGGGACAACGAGTGGGGGTGGACGAATGAGGAGGTGGAAAGGGAGGAAGGAGGGTGGAAGAGATGGATGGTCGGTGGTGGAGGGTGAGCGGAGGCGGGGAAAAAGGAGGGTCGCGAGGGGGGGGCGAAGGGGAAGACCGCCCGGAGAATACGAGGAGGTCGGGTAAGAGGGCCATGGGGGGCTAGGAAAGGGAGAAGGGGAGGAGGGGAAGGAAGAACGAGCGCCAGAAGGGCCTCTGGACGCCGGCTAGAGGCGGGAAGGGAGCTCCCGATGGGGAGAGCTCGAAGGAAGGAGGAGCAGCATCTCAATTTGATTATATATCTATATATATATATATATATATATATATATATATATATATATATATATATATATACATGGACGCCTTGGTCGCACTACATGACCTACATGGGCTTGGGTTGGGTTGGGGTCAAGTCCGGGCTAAATTGGTACAACCGGATCTCCTAAAAGTTATATTGTTGATAATTAACTAATTAAATTATTTATAGGGGTCGAGTCACAACTTTGACTGATTTTTCTAGTTAGAATACACATATGGCTCGGCCTTCCCTACCATAACTAATACACAAGTCAAAGCATGCCACTGCACTATCCGTGCCATAATTTCTGGTCATCTTGCACTCCAAATTTTAACCATGACTAAGGCCTTCTATAAAAATAAATAAATAACTATTTATAAAATTCCCAAAAATCACCATTCAGTTCAAAATAAAAAAAATCTTTCGGAATTTCTAGAAGAGGGATGACAAATCTACCCAACACAGAAATAAATTCGTCATCAAATTTAAGGACTATGATGATCAAATATTTCTAAGATTTCAACTAAATATTGAATCAAAATCAATCCATAATGACTTAAAAATAATTCTAGATTTTATTAATATCTAAAAATACAAATCAAATATAAATATAACACTTGGTATAGTAATAAATTAAAAAGGTACTAAGTATTATCAAATAACCTGTAAAATATATTTGGATATGTCAAAATTTTAGTAAACATTTATCTAATAATTTGTCATCATAAGTAAAATTTAATATCATTCAAATATATTTATAAATTAGAATTATAGAAATAATTGACAATAATCTGTAATTATTTTAAAAAATAATACTACATATTTAACAGACTTAGCCAAAACTAAACTTACTATTTCGTAACCATAACACTTTTCAATAATATTTTTTTTTTATTTTATTTTTTAAATAGTACTCAATAGTATCAAATAATATTTGAAACGCATCATGTAAATTTAAATCGTAATAATAAACGATCAAATACTTCTAGAAGCCTATTGTGAAAAATCTCTTTTTTAAAAATAACTTTGGTAAAATTCCTTTCTTTCAAAATATCTATTTTAGAAAAAAAAATTCTAACTAGAAAACAAAGATAAAATAAATAAAATTTCAAAATCCGGGAAGTGGGCTTAAAATTCTACCCTCCTTAGAAAATTTTCTTCCTTGGAATTTCAATGGACACGATTAGGTACGACTAAGAATATAACCAAGATAGGAAATTTCAATCCGATTGAGAACCACAATGATATAATCAAGATGATGATATGATTAATGATCACATTAGTCAGGCGTAATCGCGAGTAAAATCAAAATAATAAAATAAAATAAAAAGAAAATATGATTAAGCATGATCAAAATATAGTATGATTGAGTCACAATTCACGTTTTGTTTAAAGATGATCAAAGATTTTAGGTGAAGTCTAGAAGGATCTGATGGAACTGGGGATTCCCAGGACCCTTCCTTTGGTGTGCGTATTGATCGATAGAAAGTTAAACAGATCTAATACGTGTTCTAACCCTTCATAGGCGGAAACTAGGGTTCACGAATTATACCTGCGGCGGAAAAGAGACAAGTAATTTCTGGCAGTCTCGAGCGGACGACCCCAAGATCTTCTGCACGTATTCCTTCCTCGAGTTGGACGTCATGTGGGCAACGATCTCCCAACCTTTTCTTCTCCTTGGCAGCCCTCTCTTTCTCTCCTTACGTGAATCACGAATTTAGAGAAAATGTCAGATTTCTGATCAGTAATCTGACGGTCAGAGAATAGAGGATATATATAGGCTACGGCAGGGACCATGAGGAAAAATTAGGGTTAGGCCTCCTAACGGATCTGGATATCCCGTGTTCAGCACTAACACACAATCCAGGCCCATTAATAATAGCTCGGTCCACTAATGAGCTATTGTTGCACTACCTCCCTAATCCCAAATTATGTTTGTGGGCTCCTTTTATTATATGCTCGTTTGGCTCCCCATATTAAGATATCGTATGTCCGTCGATAAAATTAAGTTACTGACAACTATATTGATTCGACATCTTTTATCCTTAAGTAGTACCGCTCAACTTTATTTGTCATATCGGATATAATCCACCTGCAGGGTTTACATGACAATCCTTATGAGCTCCTTAAGGGGAGATCATCAACCCGATGTATCGGGACATGGATTCCATTTATAATCAACAGCCCATCATATATACAATATTATTACCTAATTCATAGAGGTTGTCGATCCATAATGAATCTCACTCTTTTATGAGTCAAAGTAATGCACACTGCATATACATGTCCGTTATTATATCCGGATTAAGAGCACAAGCATCCATAATAACAGAGGTATTTGTTCTCTTATGTAGTCAGTACAAAGAGAACAACCTCAAGTGGTCCTGTTCAATACACACAAAGTGTACTAGTGTAAATCTATAGTCAAGATAGACTAATACCAGATTACACTACAACATTTCCAATAGATTGTCTAAGTCCATCTAGGTTGTGAACTATTTATATACTCCATAGGAAACTGATAATATGATCTTCTGTGTGACACCACACACCATATTATCTACAATATAGAATATCAGACATTTGCATTAACACTTGTAACAAATACAATATGCAAACATTTGCCCATATGATTCTCATTCAAAATTTAAGGAAATAAGGTTACTACAAAAGTGATGCTTTTAGTATATAACCCTAACAGGAGCTATGATCACTTAGATATAATTTAAGATATAGTCACGATCATGGCTAAACATGCAAGTCATCCAAGCATGATAAAAATTAAAAGGTTGGCATGAGCATGAATAAGGTCAAAATAGTCGTAATCATAGTGGAATAGTAATATAAACATTGGCAATAATAGAGTTTGAAATATAGAAACGACTATGACTATAGTCAAAATAGTTTAGTCACGATCAAAGTTGATTAGAAACGATCAAAATTTAACTTTCGTTTAGCACGATTTAACTCGATTAACTATTTAAGCAAAATTATTTAGGCACAATTACGGAGTCAAAATCTAAAAAAATATGCGAATTGACTCGATCTAAATATAGTCAAAAAATGGTCTAGTTGCGATCAGAAAGTCGTAACGATGATTCAAATCGAAATCGTTTTTAGCGCAATTCAATTATAGAATCATAATCTAGGTATGATTATGAATCTAGTAGAAGGAATTTAAAATAGGCTTAAACGATTTCTAGGGGAAACTAATAACGATACAAAAAAAGTGAAAAGATAAGAGAAAGGGTTCAAGAGATGAAAGGATAAGAACTAATCAAATTTTAGTCGAGAGTTCATGAAATTTTGAACCATAAAAAATCGATAACCACATGCCAAAAAAGGATGTTGGCTCTATAATACTCAAAAATCATATATATATTTGAAGTCACCTTACCGAGAGGTTATGTAGCCCCTCTCCCCGGAATTTTATCATATTATAGATTTATTTATTAATTTGAATTAAAATGGTGATTTTTTTTATAATTTTATAATTAATTAATTACTTAGTTAATTATTACGGTAGATGCCTTTAACCATGATAGAGTTTGGAGTACAAGGTGACTAGAAAGCATGGCACGGATAGTGCAGTGGCGTGCCTTGACTAGTGTATTAGCCATGACAGGGAAGATCGAGACATAGTGATGTCCTAACTAAGAAAACCAGACCAAGTTGTGACATGACCACTATGAATAATTTACTTATTCATTATTATTGTTATTTGACGTTTAGGAGACCTGGTTGTACCAAATCAGTCAAACTGGACCAAAACCAAATCCCAACCTATGTAGGCATGCAGTGGAACCCGGGACGGCCATGTAGGCATATTTTAAGCGTGTACAAAATTTCTTAAATTATTTTAGGTATTGATGTGCATTTTTTTAACTATTTAAATATTTGGACAAAATTGGCATTTTTATTATTAAATATTGATTTACAATATTTGTACAATTTTCTGGACCTGGATAAAGGTGAATAGTATGAATTCACCAAACACCAGTTAATTATTTAATTAATATTTTATTAATTTGTGGTGATTAAATAAAAATGTTTACTACTATTAGATATTATTATATTGGCTAATTGAGTATTGTGATATGTATAATACAGGTATTATCATTATTAAATGGCATTTTAAATATTTGTATGATTTCTCGGGAGCCAAATAAATAGTGTAAAACCTCAAGAATTTATAGGAATTTCTATACATATTTCCTATTTTATTTTTCTTGTATTTTTACAAAGTAGCTAAGTAATTTAGTTTTATATGATTTTGTATAATAGTAATTAGCAGTAATTGCTAATCATTAATTACAATGAGCATATAATTGCTTTAATTAATGAATAGTATATATGTAGGAAATCCCTTAGAAATTATTTAATAATTTTGTGTGCGTATGTATATGCGTATAAATGTATATAGATATTTATATATATTAATAGATAATTATATATATATATATGTATTTTGCCAATAGAAAAAAAAAGATAAAAGAAAAAGAGGAGCAGTAACAGCTCGGTGGCCTGCTCACAGGCCCACCGCTGAGCTTCCCAGCCAGCACAGAAGCCCCACACCCGACCCCCAGTTGTCCAAAACCGGGGTATATATACGACAGTATACATAACGAGACCGAGGAAAAGAAATCGAAGCCGCGACTAGTCATCAAAACCCTAACACAGCCACCCTCAAGATCGCCCCTTCCCTGCGCACGCCACTGCAGGACCGCCGACGGCCGGCCACGAGTCGCCGGCGGCAGGTCGGACGACCGCGCGCGCGCGCATGCCGTGTGGCAACAGCAGTAACGGCAGGACAGGTACACCGATTCACCATCTCATTTCTTTGTATATCCTCCATCGTTTTCGATTTCGTAAGTTTCTATAGAAACCCCAAATGACCCTCTAGAGATTCCAATAAGTAGATATAGACATGGTTCAGCGATCAACCCGGAAACTCAACGCCAAGTCGAAGAAAAACCTGCTCGTAAACAGGGATTAGAGTAAGCCAAACACCCATATTTACGATCTGATTCTCGTCAACCTATTAAAAATAATTAGAAAATACTTGAAGGGAGTCAGAGACAACATATAGGAGATTTAAACGTATCTTGTAGATCCCAATTTCATAGAGTATGCACAAAGTTATTCTAGTTCTAAAATGGACAAAAACAGATTTAAAATCAGTTTAGAAAATCATGAAACAATTCCACACGACGTGCGTCCCGCCATTCCGGGCGATGTGGTCGCGCACCGAAGACATCGAAAGCTGCGTAACGGCTTCGTGGTCGTGTGGGCTTTGACGGAATTCGAATTGGTTGTCACTACCCGTACCCGCTTTTCGGATACGAAACGTGTCCAAGTCCAGCCTACACCGCAGTGTCGGCGGTAGTACGCTGTCTAAATACAAGTCACGACAATCTAGATTCACATGGTAAACTAAATCTCATCCATAGAATAATCGAATCGATCAAGATCAATGAAATACCAAAGAAAACTGAATATTATAACTGAATATATCCAAGATTCAATGTCACGTCCGGTGGACACAAATCCACTACCAGTAGACGGAAAAAATAGAGAAATACATGAAATGAACCAACTGAATACAACCTGCTAACCAAGAAAACCACGACTGCAAAGCTCCGCGAACTGGTGCTAACTCAACCTGCTCAACTACTCATGTCTCAAACTCGGCTAAACCTGAAGAGATCATCAGGTCCTCAGAGGACTAGCAAGATACATAAAAACGAGCCTTTCTAACAGTTTATTATGCATGGAAAAATACAGAATAAACAAGTAAAACTGAGCACTGAATAAAGCACGAAACTATACACTGTCTACACATAGATGAACTGCTGAACGAGGACTAGAGAACTCATGTCAAGATGTCAACGGATAACCGAAACGAATACTCAAACCCTCGACCCTAGTGTTGACTCGCAGGTTTGAACTACTAATCCTCGTCCCTAGTGTGGACTCGCAGATTAGCATCTACTACTAACCCTCGTCCCTAGTGTGGACTCGCAGGCTAGCATCTACTACTAACCCTCGTCCCTAGTGTGGACTCGCAGGCTAGCATCACCATCGTCCCTTGTGTGGACTCACAGGCGTAACCCTATACCACTAACCCTCGTCCCTAGTGTGGACTCGCAGGCTAGCATCTACTACTAACCCTCGTCCCTAGTGTGGACTCGCAGGTTAGCTTCAAGGTTCAAGACACGGAGGCACGACTCAATCAAGGCACGATCAATAAGACACAAGGCTAACGTGAACACTGTCTAAAGCAATGATAAAAATATACCAGCTTGATAGAAAGATACATGGCAACAATATGAGAAAACTGGATAAAATAATAGACAGTGCATGTAAATAAAGCTGTGTAGAAAGGCAAGGTATACTTGCCTGGGGTCCTGTGTTGTGCATACGGGTCAAAATCCGTATCGAGATCCATGTAACCTGTTTATGAATTACAATGTCAATATATAATCTAACATTAATAGCAAGCTGAGTTTCTAGGATGACTTTTATGGAAATTTGTATTTGGTTATTGATGAACTTATTTGTACTTAAAAGTATTATAATTCCCACCATGCTCAACTTGATACTTGGGTATACCCCAACCTGGCCTTACTGCTATCATCCTAACCTTTTGACTTAGATACTACTCTCATATAGTTGCTACTCAATCGACATGCTCATGTCTCATTTCTGGGCCCCTGTTTCATTGGCATGTATATGATATTATAGTCCAAACATTGTACTGCAGCCAAGCCTCTGTACACTACAGGGTTTTAGATGATACTGATACATAAAGTTGTCTCAGGTTTAGGATGTAGGAGAGTACCCCTCTACCTTCTTTAGGTACTAATTACATGTAGCCTATATAAGTGTCTGCCCTCTTTAACCAACTGATATGAGAACCCCCACTGTCTATTTGCTAAGGGACTCTATACTTGAGCCCTCCCTTTCTAGCCAACTCCTGATACTTGGTGAACATGGATTTAATAAAGGGAGGCAGGACTGAATCAGTAAAACAGATAATGGACTGAAACATAGGAAATTGGATAATAGAGAACAGGGCTTTACTGGTCCTTCGATGATGCTTACCTGGGTCTGATACTTCTCGCTACATCTTATACTAGGACCTGATCAAGAGTTGGAAATCATGTTCTGACTGAACCGAATTTTCTCTGGAAACTATCCCTGGCACTTACCTACTTGGTATAACTGCTCATGTGTTCTTTTGATACAAGGGCTGCTCAAGGTATCAATACAACCTGCTACTAGTTTCCAGTCCTTGATCAATGCAATAGGACATTGCCAATAGTTAAACTGGAATGAGGTCTCTGCCTTGGTACAGTTATAAAGACAACCAAGATATGCCCCTTACACTCAACAACATGCCTAAAGTCCTAACTCCCTGTTCTCACACTCCCCATATAGCAACCTGCTGTAGCACATCACAGTCCATACTTGCACAAATCTGTACAGACACACCCACTTATACTACCCTGTCTACCTACGGTTCTAACCTCCATACCGGTGCCATGTTGTCCTTTACAGGAAGAGATCTGTAACCTTGACCATAATCTCTGAATTGGGGACTGAAATCAGGCTACTCGAGTTTTTGTGATTTACTCATGACTGATATATATATATATATATGAGATAGGACTGGTTAGGGAGATCTGGAACATATCCACACATTATGGATTAAACAAATAGGAATGGACTGATACCATCTGATACCCAGATGCGGTATTTGGGACTATAATCTAGATGCTTCAGCTAAGAAACTGGAGGGTATATGGTTGAAATGTCTAGAGGAAAAGTTACCAATGAAACACTGGAACCCAAAAGGAAATCTAGAAATCTCTTAACGTATAGTTTTCAGAACATACCTTTGCTAAGCACTTATCATGTACAACAATCACTCAGATGACTCAAGAATATAAGAACACCTTTGGATGCTTTGACATGAAAAACACAAAATAGTTTATCCTTCCTCTGTTCTAATTATCTACTGTTCCAAGTTAGTCAACCACTGCTCCTACATGGTTTCAAAATTCTATAGGAAACACAAAATATTGGCATCTTTGGTTGAAATCCCAAGGAATTCGAAAAACTGGAACTATTATTGCAGATAAGAGCCGTAAAACCATGGGACTAGATCACTGACCTGCCATGGACCAAATGGGTAAGATCAACAATACTCAACTTCTAGTACTGAACAACTCTTTGGTTGAATTATCCTGCTAACGTTCAGGTGAGTATCTAGATATCAATGGGTTCCGAACCGAACCATTGTTGACCATCTTACTTTGACAACTGAGACAGGCTCGATATACCCATCTGTCCAATCTACGCCCAAAATCCCTTGGGTAACTTAACTGATACTCGTATAAATGCCGATGTTCAAAATATCGTTTCTTACTGTGATCCAAAGCTAATAGAACCCCTCAATTTGGAATCAACAAAAGTTAATGATTCCAGTATAACACTGATGTTCAAAAATATGTTAGTTTGATGTGATTCAAGCTAACAGAAGTAGCCAGGAAGGATGAACAAAGCCATCACTAGCCTAAAAAAAGAAGAAATCCATAAACATAATTCTTGAGATGCCAACAACTTTCTCTCCTGATCACACCAGTCCCCAAATAGCATTTCAAAGTCAGAGATCCATTTCTATCTGTACTCCTAGGTTCTTGACTTTCCAGGAAATACACCCAGAATTCCCTCGATTCTAAATTACTATTAATATTTGATCCCGGATACATAGGTAATAAACCCACACCGTTTTTCCTATACTGTCTGTTCGATTTACAGAGTTTTCTCTTTAGAACTCTTCTTGAGCATTAAATCGAACAATAATAGGCGTGATAATAGAGATTACCAATGAAGGCAGGGAGTTACCTGACAGGGCTTTACTGGCTTCGACAACAAGCTTCAACTGCTTTGATGTTGTTGATAGTGGTCTAACACTCGATGACGGATGGTGCTCCCTTCCTTCCTGGTTTCTTTTGAAGAGGGAGTAGTTGCTAGGGTTTGAAGAACGGCCAGGGGTCCATGGCTATTCTATATTTATATACTCTATTGTTGGATTGATCCAAAGGGAATTTGGATAGATGGAAAAATGTTTTAAACGATTTGAGTTTATCCCTCTACTCAACTAGAAGAACAGAGTTTGAATTGGTTCAGGGGTCATCCAAATAAGTATTACAAATAGTAAAGTTTGCACTAAGGCCCTCCTAAGTAACTATTTGCATGGAAACCCTCCTTTCTATGTTATAGAATTTTATAAGGGTCTTTTTAGGGCATATATATACACACATATATATAACATGCCAAGGATAACAATAAAATTAAGAACAAAAAAAATTGGCACAAGGGCTCACATTGGTCGCGTGCGTGCGACGAATTTGATGTGTATCCGTCGAAATTCCCCGTATCGTGCACTTTACAAATTCTCCAATTACTTTGTACACGCTCGTCAGATCGAGACGAAACTTACGCCAACAGAACCGTATCATTTTTTTGGTCATGTATGCCAAGTTTGGTCCAATTCTGAGACAGTTGAATCCGACGTCGTTTTGCGGGCCCCACGGTCCCACTCAATGGGCGATTTTGTGCACGGCCCGCCGGAATCCAACTTTGGACATACGGTTGGGTTCGTATCAGAAAACTGGATCCGTAGACATGTAGTTTGATGACTTTAGAGACCGTTGACTCTGGCACGCTTTTCGGTACAAAGCGGGTCCAACGGCGGACATCATTTTGGCCCGAAATTACCGTTTTGCCCCTGTGTGCAGAATTGGACATAAGGACAGGCAATCCTAGCTAATTGGACTATTCTGAGATCATTGGTATTGTTTATTTCAGCTTTCGGGGACTGTTGTACTGGTTTTGACTGTAGTGGCACATTGAGTAGTTCAGATTGTCGGTTTCACCAGCAAAGGACCACAGACGAGTACAGTTTATTGTCTACATTTCGATATTGATTTTTACTATATTTTATTGGTTGGTTATTGGTTATGTGATTATTTTCTATTATAAATTGTTGAGTCGGAAATGAGAAGTACCAAGGATGTGTGATCTGACCTTAGACCGTGTAGACCGTGTTGCATTTATTTCTTGTAGACCGTGTAGACCGTGTTGCATTTATTTCTTGTAGACAGTGTAGACATTGATTTATTTATTGCAAAGTAGACCGTGTAGACCGTGTTTATTATTGCATTTAAACTGTGTAGTTAGTTATTATTATTCTGTAGACAGTGTTTCTTTATTGCCATATTTTCTGTAGACCGTGTAATTGTAGACCGTGTAACTGTAGACCGTGTAATTGTAGACCGTGTAACTGTAGACCGTGTAACTTTAGACCGTGTAGACCGTGTCGCATAATTGTCCCAAGACCGATCACATATCAAAGGTACTTCTAGTATTTGGGGAAAGTATTTGGTGTCTATTTATTTCTATTGGTTTTCCGTATTTACTGTTTATTTTCAAAACTCATAATTGATGTCTAACCTTTGTTTATAGTCATCTTCTTTATTTGAAATTGCATTCAGTGGATTGTGCTCGTTCCATTCCTGACTGGAAACCATATTTTTCAGGTTAGCCGATGATTCACTTAGCTTGGGGAGTGACGGGTGTTTTTGCAGACGAAAAGCCTAGAGACTAGTTAGATAGATGAGTTGTAGTCATTCCATATTTGTACAAGTTTATATTTTTCTACAAATGTAAAACTTATGAGCTTTGTAAATTAAATTAACGTTGTGAATGAGCATTATTTGTGATTTTGATCTTCATGGCCGTGACAGCGTTCTACCGTCGACACTGCGACGTAGGCTGGCTTGGACACGTCCCGTATCCGTTTAAAAAATAAAAAAATGGGTGTGGGTCGTAACAAGTTTTTGTGGTGGCCCATGCAGGTCGTCTTCGCAAATCTTGCGAACTCGTGATAGTACTTAAGTTAGTTGTACTATTGCGAGCCTGCGACTAGTAAATGCTCATTCACGATTAAGAATTAATTTAATTTAAGAGAATGACTAGGACTAGGAGTCCCTTATACAATTTTATCGATGGGTAGTCTAGGCCATACAATGTAGATGAGGGTTATTGATTTTGATAGTTGTCATATCTCCATAAGTACACTATTTTCTCTAGATATGAAGATATGATCCAATGTGGATATAGTATTCACTTGGCGAGACAGGGCTTCATAGAGGTAACGATCTAACCTTGATGAATTGTTCAATTTATTCTCTTTGCCTCTTAGATATCACCCCCATATCCTAGTCCGAATTATCTATTTAATTCCTAGTTGCCCTAAAAAAATTATTATTTTATCAAATTTTGATTATGTTACCCATATACGAACCTCGAGTTATTTTCGATTCAAGTTTTTCCTCCATGATTTGAATGCATACTAGGATGTTTGTATTTCTTTGTCTTCAGTTATTTCCCTCCCTGTTGGAACTTCTATTCTAAGGATTATGACTGAAAGATACTTACGCTTTATTTCATAGTCAACTTGTTTGAATTTCTAGAAGCCCATGATTTTTACTGATGTAGTTAAAGGAAGGTTAGTTAACCCATAATGGCAGGACAGCAGCGCACTGTCACCATTTATTTGAATTAGGGAGACTATGGATCCACTGCAGCCAGCAGCGCACTGGCAAGGCACGATCCCTATTGTTGGAATTAGTTTAAGAAAATATAGGTGATGAGTTATTGCTAGAACTATGGCTAGTGGTACTCTCTTGATCGTAGTTACCCTTGAGCCAATATTGGATAGAGTTAAGAGGTGTTCGATTTTGTATCATGTTGAGTTACGAAACCAAGGGTTTACCACAGCTAGAGTATACGGGCAGGGCGTAATCCTTGGCAAGATGACTTCAAACATGATTACAAATTTAGGATACCATAGAGGATAGAAAAATACCCTGTGTGACCCGTAGAATTCAATCCAATGTTAGCGAAAGTTTTGTAAGTTGGGTGGTATGTCCCCCGACCCAGCATTCCATAGTCCTTGTGATCTATTGACGAGAAAATTGATTGATGCTAATAGTTTTACCTGGAATATGGAATATAGAGGTCCATAACCCATTAGTTGACCAAGTCCTTGTGAATAGAAGATAGTAGGATTGATTATATAAGCAAGAACACCAGGTGAAGTTGATTCCCTCAAAACTCGAACTATTTGTGCCTTCTTTCAAAAATTTCGCATAATTGTATTCAACAATCTTAACAAACGCTGCTGTCACAGCTTAGTTTTGCGAGCTCACTATGTTCTCGAGCTTGATTTGAGGCATATGTTTAGTGGGGACGCCTGCTAACTTATTGTCTAATCAGAATCAGTATATTATGGTCTGATCAACCATGATGCATTTGATTCGCTCTTCGTTTAATTATACTATGTGGATAGAGATATATAGGTATCTAGGATCTCATCCGCGATTGCTTTGACAATTCCTCTTGAATTATATGTTCGTCCTTGATTCACAAAATTGTATACAGTAACATCTCCCTTGAATTCCTCATTGTTTTTGTCTTTTACCGATTTGGAAAGACGAAAGCTTGTGATGGCAGAGAGATACAGAGTATTCCTATGGCTATGATAATGGTAAGCACAAGTGTAGCTACCATCGTCCAGTCATGTGATTGAGTTACTCGTTCCCCCATCGACCCTCAAAACAACTATTGAGACTTTCGAGCCATCTGAATTTAAGAATGATTAGGGTTTTACCCTTAGTCAGAATGCCAACCTAGGAGACTTTCTATTCTCAAGGGACCAATTGTTGTGAGCCTCTAATTATTTGTTGAAGCTTGCTTTGAGTCCCTGTGGCAAATAGTCTGACGGGTTGACCCCAAAAGAAATTCACGACTCAGGGGTTAGAAATCTTTTCATATGATGTGTCTTAGAGTTGGTTACCCCGGCGACAACTCATGTATACTAGGGACGAGTAGGTCATCCATTTTATCGACCATATGTCATTGCACACGCACCCATTTTCCATTTATTGAGGAACGACCCTTGACTTGACTTATATCTACCGTATCCCGATACGCCGTGCCTTATTCTTTATTAACAAGAGTCAAGTTAAATATCTAGACTTTGAAATTCTTCTAACCTCATTATCCCTAAGACTATGTCCTAGCTTCTAAGGTGGGTAGACTGTAAGCTTTCTAAAGGTTTGGAATAAACGAGGATTACCTAGTGATTAAAATAATTTCTATTAGGATGACAATTAGTGCCCCATGGACTCCCACTTTCCCTTTAGATCATTTTGTGTCCCCGACCGTGTCGTTAATAATCGGCGCACGAGACTAGCTGTTACCGTCCAATAAATTTCATATGCAAGATCTAGACGAGTCTACCTTCATCTAGGTATATCATGTCCCACACAAACACGTCCCCTTGTACTCTACTTTTTGGGTACGACTTTCAGGACAAAAGGACTAGCTATAATCCCTACCATAATAGCCGTATATTTTCCGACTACAATTAGAGACTCGACCTCGACTCAAATCTTTCAACCCAATATATGGTTGTGATCGACTCGAAGCCCACTACGCGCATGCCACTAGTGTGCCACTCAATAGAGGCCTCATGTGCTACTTAAACACAAAAGTCACGAAAGGCGCATTTTTGGGCTTTATGAAACTAGCTAACCAATCTGACAGGCAATTAGCTCAACCATTTGGGTGGAAACCTATTCTAAGTTACCCTAACCTAGTAGAAATAGTTCTATCATTAGGATATAGTCCAGTCAATATAGATTGAAATTCAGGGTTCACCCAACCAATGATTGAGGTCCGATTAAGGAACCCAATAAAACCCATCCATACGTATCGCCATATTTGGACTATAAAATGAACTATTTGTATAAATAGGTCCCTATACATATTATGTAGTCTTCCTCTCTTAGAACGCGAAGGCTTTCGTAACCAATTTTTTATCTACCTGGAAGTCGCGATACGAACTTGTATTGCACTTTATCCCTTGCTCGTGTGGTTAAATAACCACGGAAAAGATCACAATCTTGAATTCCTCAATTTTCGTTCTATTATGGAACTTAATTTAGAATTTCGAGAACGGAACTCATGTATTGCACGGATGGCAAGCTCCTCTAAGAACGAATGGTTCTTTGATCTAGCAAGTGACTGGACTAGAGTAGCCCACTCTAGCAAATAAGTCAATGGTTCATGAACTCTTTCTAGTTGTATCATTGGATACACTCTACCGCTCTTGAAGCTTCATGACTGCTCTCGATTATTTTCTTATCTGCCTGTCCTTCCTATTTTAGAGCGACGAGTGGTCATGCTTATTAGAATTTATTAATAATTTTAGCTACTTGTATAAATTATTGCTTGTTAAATTTTGGGTTGCTTGATAGATACGAGAGGAGTTTAGATACCATATGCCTAGATAATTGTTGGTAGGACTATTAGCAACCAGTTAGAAGATTTTAAGATTTTTAGTTTGATGGAGTAGTGTGACCAAAGGTGGGTAGAAGTTCTCAAGCATTCGAAGTTATGAAATGGCTAGAAAAGGGTATAAAATAGTTTGAGTGACTAAATTGAGAAGATTAAGGTAATGGTAGATCTTCTTTTGAAATTAAGGAATAGTATGAATTAGAATTTCGAGGACGAAATTATTTTTAAGCTGGGTAGATTTGTAGCCCCTCTCCCCGGAATTTTATCATATTATAGATTTATTTATTAATTTGAATTAAAATGGTGATTTTTTTTATAATTTTATAATTAATTAATTACTTAGTTAATTATTACGGTAGATGCCTTTAACCATGATGGAGTTTGGAGTACAAGGTGACTAGAAAGCATGGCACGGATAGTGCAGTGGCGTGCCTTGACTAGTGTATTAGCCATGCCAGGGAAGATCGAGCCATAGTGATGTCCTAACTAAGAAAACCAGACCAAGTTGTGACATGACCACTATGAATAATTTACTTATTCATTATTATTGTTATTTGACGTTTAGGAGACCTGGTTGTACCAAATCAGTCAAACTGGACCAAAACCAAATCCCAACCTATGTAGGCATGCAGTGGAACCCGGGACGGCCATGTAGGCATATTTTAAGTGTGTACAAAATTTCCTAAATTATTTTAGGTATTGATGTGCATTTTTTTAACTATTTAAATATTTGCACAAAATTGGCATTTTTATTATTAAATATTGATTTACAATATTTGTACAATTTTCTGGACCTGGATAAAGGTGAATAGTATAAATTCACCAAACACCAGTTAATTATTTAATTAATATTTTATTAATTTGTGGTGATTAAATAAAAATGTTTACTACTATTAGATATTATTATATTGGCTAATTGAGTATTGTGATATGTATAATACAGGTATTATCATTATTAAATGGCATTTTAAATATTTGTATGATTTCTCGGGAGCCAAATAAATAGTGTAAAACCTCAAGAATTTATAGGAATTTCTATACATATTTCCTATTTTATTTTTCTTGTATTTTTACAAAGTAGCTAAGTAATTTAGTTTTATATGATTTTGTATAATAGTAATTAGCAGTAATTGCTAATCATTAATTACAATGAGCATATAATTGCTTTAATTAATGAATAGTATATATGTAGGAAATCCCTTAGAAATTATTTAATAATTTTGTGTGCGTATGTATATGCGTATAAATGTATATAGATATTTATATATATTAATAGATAATTATATATATATATATGTATTTTGCCAATAGAAAAAAAAAAGATAAAAGAAAAAGAGGAGCAGTAGCAGCTCGGTGGCCTGCTCACAGGCCCACCGCTGAGCTTCCCAGCCAGCACAAAAGCCCCACACCCGACCCCCAGTTGTCCAAAACCGGGGTATATATACGACAGTATATACATAACAAGACCGAGGGAAAGAAATCGAAGCCGCGACTAGTCATCAAAACCCTAACACAGCCACCCTCAAGATCGCCCCTTCCCTGCGCACGCCACTGCAGGACCGCCGACGGCCGGCCACGAGTCGCCGGCGGCAGGTCGGACGACCGCGCGCGCGCGCATGCCGTGTGGCAGCAGCAGTAACGGCAGGACAGGTACACCGATTCACCATCTCATTTCTTTGCATATCCTCCATCGTTTTTGATTTCGTAAGTTTCTATAGAAACCCCAAATGACCCTCTAGAGATTCCAACAAGTAGATATAGACATGGTTCAGCGATCAACCCGGAAACTCGACGCCAAGTCGAAGAAAAACCTGTTCGTAAACAGGGATTAGAGTAAGCCAAACACCCATATTTACGATCTGATTCTCGTCAACCTATTAAAAATAATTAGAAAATACTTGAAGGGAGTCAGAGACAACATATAGGAGATTTAAACGTATCTTGTAGATCCCAATTTCATAGAGTATGCACAAAGTTATTCTAGTTCTAAAATGGACAAAAACAGATTTAAAATCAGTTTAGAAAATCATGAAACAATTCCACACGACGTGCGTCCCGCCATTCCGGGCGACGTGGTCGCGCACCGAAGACATCGAAAGCTGCGTAACGGCTTCGTGGTCGTGTGGGCTTTGACGGAATTCAAATTGGTCGCGTGCGCGCGACGCATTTGATGCGTTTCCGTCGAAATTCCCCGTATCGTGCACTTTGTAAATTCTCCAATTACTTTTTGCACGCTCGTCAGATCGAGACGAAACTTACGCCAACAGAACCGTATCGTTTTTCTGGTCATGTATGCCAAGTTTGGTCCAATTCTGAGACAGTTGAATCCGACGTCGTTTTGCGGGCCCCACGGTCCCACTCAACGGGCGATTTTGTGCACGGCCCGCCGGAATCCAACTTTGGACATACAATTGGGTTCGTATCAGAAAACTGGATCCGTAGACATGTAGTTTGACGACTTTAGAGACCGTTGACTCTGGCACGCTTTTCGGTGCAAAGCGGATCCAACGGCAGACATCGTTTTGCCCCGAAATTACCGTTTTGCCCCTGTGTCCAGAATTGGATATAAGGACAGGCAATCCTAGCTAATTGGACTATTCTGAGATCATTGGTATTGTTTATTTCAGCTTCCGGGGACTGTTGTACGGGTTTTGACTGTAGTGGCACATTGAGTAGTTCAGATTGTCGGTTTCACCAACAAAGGACCACAGGCGAGTACAGTTTATTGTCTGCATTTCGATATTGATTTTTACTATATTTCATTGGTTGGTCATTGGTTATGTGATTATTTTCTATTATAAATTGTTGAGTCGGGAATGAGAAGTACCAAGGATGTGTGATCTGACCTTAGACCGTGTAGATCGTGTAGACCGTGTTGCATTTATTTCTTGTAGACCGTATAGACCGTGTTGCATTTATTTCTTGTAGACAGTGTAGACATTGATTTATTTATTGCAAAGTAGACCGTGTAGACCGTGTTTATTATTGTATTTAAACTGTGTAGTTAGTTATTATTATTCTGTAGACAGTGTTTCTTTATTGCCATATTTTCTGTAGACCGTGTAATTGTAGACCGTGTAACTGTAGACCGTGTAATTGTAGACCGTGTAACTGTAGACCGTGTAACTTTAGACCGTGTAGACCGTGTCGCATAATTGTCCCGAGACCGATCACATATCAAAGGTACTTCTAGTATTTGGGGAAAGTATTTGGTGTCTATTTATTTCTATTGGTTTTTCGTATTTACTGTTTATTTTCAAAACTCATAATTGATGTCTAACCTTTATTTATAGTCATCTTCTTTATTTGAAATTGCATTCAGTGGATTGTGCTCGTTCCATTCCTGACTGGAAACCATATTTTTCAGGTTAGCCGATGATTCACTTAGCTTGGGGAGTGACGGGTGTTTTTGCAGACGAAAAGCCTAGAGACTAGTTAGATAGATGAGTTGTAGTCATTCCATATTTGTACAAGTTTATATTTTTCTACAAATGTAAAACTTATGAGCTTTGTAAATTAAATTAACGTTGTGAATGAGCATTATTTGTGATTTTGATCTTCATGGCCGTGACAGCGTTCTACCACCGACACTGCAGCGTAGGCTGGCTTGGACACGTCTCGTATCCGTTTAAAAAATAAAAAAAATAGGTACGGGTCGTGACAGGTTATGCCTCGCCAGTGTACATCTGGCTACAGTAACCCTTGGTTTCATGACGCAAGTATAATATAGTATCGAATACCCTATCAACTCTATTCAATATTGACATAAAGATAACTAAGGACAACCAGGACATAATTTTATCAATATTTGATAACTTACGCTTACTTGAAGTTACTTCAACATAAGGATCATGTCACGCCAGTGCGCTGCTGGCTGCAGTGAACCCGCAGTCTCGATAATTCAAATGAGTGGCGACAATGGGCTGCTATCTTGCCATTGTAAGCCATCAAAATTTATTCCAACTATATCAATAAAATTTCAAAGTTGTTTCTAGAATTTCAAACAAGTCGATCATGATAGGAAAAGTGTAAATACATGTTCATGAATAAAAATATCAGTTTCGAAAATCATACGATTGATTAGGAAAAAAATGATCGAAAGCAAGTGAAATGTAAATTTTAATAATTTCTCTAAAATTCAAAGATCGAGAAAAAAACATATATATATATATATATATATATATATATATATATATATATATATATATATATATATATATATATATATATATATATATATATATATATATATATATATATATATATATTTTATATATATATATATATATATATATATATATATATATATATATATATCTTGAATTTCAACAAAGCTAACTTGAAATAGAGATATGGATTATGGATCATGTTAGGTTCAAACTACATGGGTAAAATATTGATTTTTAGAGAAATGAATTACTACGAAAATTAGAAATTAAATAAAAAATATGGACCATACGATATGACGATGTAAGAGAAAACAGAAAATAAAATTGCAAAAATGATCAAGATAGAAAAATGTAAGTATCTGTCACATCAGTCTCGATTCTTGAAAATATAATGGTTGATTAGAAAAAATCATTGAAGACAAAGAAGTATAAACATTATAATTTCTATTTCATGGACACTCAATGATTGAGGGAAAAACTTTGATGAAAGAACTAACTCGAGATTCATATATGGACCACAAACTATAAATCATAAGAGTAATTCATGTTATCTCTATAATATTCGAAAACCGTATATATATTTGCGGTGCTGTGCTGCGTGCCTGCGCTTGCGGTACTACGATGCGCGCTTGCGGTGCTGTTGTGCGGGTGTACGACTATGCTGCTTTGCAGCTATGCACGCTGACGGGCTGAGTGCGCTAAGGGACACATGCAATTAATGATGTGGCTGATTGGAAGATTTAAGCGGTTATAGAAAGATTGTTCAATTAATCAGATCCATCTTTTATGGGATTTGAATTTAATTCAATCAAATCCTTTTAATATTTGCACATATCTTTTTTGCAATCAGTTACGACCAGGAATAGGATTAAGGTTTCGATCCTTCTCTATAAATACTCTCTTCGTGCCTTCATTAAGGACTAACGCTAAAATTAACAGATGGAAAGAGCTATGCCATCATTGCCATTGGAGTTTCTCAAGTTTGTGAAAGGAGGTGACAGCGAGCGTTCCAGAGGTTCTTTCAAACTTGCTGGTTCCTGGGAGCATATCGCTATCGGGCAAATTTTGCTTTGAGCAACGGTGATCTTAATAACCTCAGCAAAACAATTATGATCTTAATCACTCAAGCAGAATTGCGGTGATCTTTTTTTCGTCTGCTAAGTTGCTTTTATTCTTCCAGTAGAATTACGGTGATCTTTTTTCGTCTGCTAAGTTACTGTCATCCCTATTTCTAAGAGATCGAGGTTTCCATCTAACGATCTGTTTTGAAAACAACAGGTCCAGCACTGAAGCAGAACTTCAAGCATTTAGCCTAGGTATTGAAGTAGCAAAGAAACTTCAAGTTACTATGCATATTATAGAAGGTGATGACTTAAATATTGTACAAATTCTTCAAGGAGAAGATCATTTAATTCCATGGAAACTCCATCACAAGGTACTCTAAATCAAGTCGAAAGTGTCTTCAGTCAATAATATTAAGTTCTCATACATTCAACCAAGTAGGAATACAGTTGCAAATAAGCTTGCTCATGAGGCCCCCCCAATATGAAAATAATAAAAATGTGCAGTTTGCACCTTCATGTATTAACCAGTTGCTTTTGGTTGATACTTCTATTTGTAACACTCTAGATGTTGATTCTTTCAGTAATTTATGATCATATTGGGACTTTATATGAAAAAAAAAGAATTAATGGAAATAACATATTTCTTTGGACATTATACTCTCACGACAGAGGAATATATTCTCTTGGTGAGAGGTGGGTATTCATTATTCTCAACTACAACTGAATAATAGTAATATTTTTGAAACCATTAAACTATTTCTGATCAATAATATATAGACACAAACTCAATTTAGATGTCAATATATTCGACTAGACTAAAACCTGACTCGGATCCTACAGATCCAACTCCAAACCTCACCCTACCCAACTTGAATCCAAAACCAATAAACCCAAGCAAACCCAACCAAAATGGGACCAACAAGAACTTGTTCTGTCCCAACTCGACTCAACCCAAAACTAATTTGACTTGACCAAAATTTGATACGAACCTGACCCGACCAATATTTGACACGAGTCAACTAGACAAAAACAAGGCAGCTCAATTAGATTATTTAAGGTAAAAATTTTAAGACATCTCCAAACTTGGTAAACCTTGTGTTGACAAATCTTTATGTATGTATCCCCATCTTTCTTTCCAACTTCATTTAATGATTCAAAAGTTTTTTTTAAATAACTAACTTGAATGACCTTTATATATAACTAATAAAAGCACGTGAAAATATATTTTCTTCTTTCTAATCTTATCAAATATTAATATTTAAATTTAAATTAAGATTTGTTTTATATATATATATATATATATATATATATATATATATATATATATATATATATATATATTTATATATATATAAAATTTAAATTTAACTATAATTTATTTTATGGATATATGTGAATACAAGAGAGGTACTCCGTTATGCGGAAGGGAAAAAAAGATGATACTCGGTTATGCGCAAGACAATGAGAGAAAGTTTAAAATTATAATTTTTTAAAATTAAATGGTTGATGATATACATACAGCTTAGATGATGGTTGATGATATACATACGGCGTAGACGGCACATTTTTGAGCCGTTTCGAAGCGGCATTATATAGTAGAAGATAGTCATGTTCACTTTCATTGCATGTACAAAAAAAATCTATGCTATTAATAAGATAAGAATATTTAAATTATACTAAAATATTTTAAATATTATTTGATTATATTTTAATTAGGATATGTTATAGATATATTTTTAGAATTTTGGATATGTATTTAGTTAGATAATATCATGTACATGTTTAAATATAATTTAAATATTGATTATATGTTAGAATTTGTTATATGTTCAGGCAGTTTGAAATATTAAAAAAATCTTAATTATGTAAGAAGATACATACACGAAAGATTTTTAAATTTTTTATTAATTTATTTGGATGTTCATAATTGGTATTGTGCTATTTTAGATATAATAGGATTCTTATTTTAGAAAATTCTATTATGATCTAAAATAGGATATTGATGGGCTATTTTAGGTGTACTATGATTCTTATTTGAGGGCTTCCTATTTAAGAAATTATTGTGACCTAAAATAGGATTTTCTCATCCTATATATATGGGTTTAGGGTGGAGGCACAAAGCACAATACAAAGTGGGGATTCGGGGTGCTCGTCCATAAGAAAATCTAAGAAAAAGTCCGTACTTTGTTATTAGGACTTCGTCATCCAAGATAGAAGGAAGAAGAAGATCTAATCGAGGAGTCATCAACTTCGGTTAGGGAGATTGCTACAGGTAGGTGAGTGATCTCAATTGTAATCTTCTATTTTTTTTAGAGTGGTGAAGGGGTTGAACCTATTAGGATAAAGGGTTCAACGTGAGTTTTATCAATCTTGTAATTTCACTTGAGTTATTAAAGGTTGGAATTTGTCCATGTATTATCTTGTACTTGGTGTCCGTTAGATGGGAGTTGGTTTTGATCAGGTGGGTTGGCAAATGCTTCCGCATGCGCCCAACAATTGGTATCAGAGCGAGATTCGTTCTGGTCTGATACCCAACAATTGGTATCAGATCTTCGAAGGTTCTGGCAACCATGTCTACGGAGCAGATGAACACTTGTATGATCACCCTCACAGGAAAAAACTAGGCGATTTGAAAGCCAAGGATGAAAGATCTACTCTGTTGCAAGGATTTGAATGGTCCATTGGAGGGCGACAGCTTAAAGCCATCGGACAAAGCTGCTGAATACTGGAAATGGCTAGATTGAAAGGCCATTGGATTCATTCACCAATGGCTGGACAACTCGATGTTTCACCACGTATCCATGGAGAGTTCGACAAAAGCCTTATTGGAGAAGCTGCATTCGTTATACGAAAGGAAGACGGCTGACAACAAGACATTTCTTATTCGCCAACTCGTCAACTCGAAGTACATGGAGGGTGCCTCAGTGGCACAACATTTGAACGAGGTTCAGGGTATCACCAATCAGCTGTCTGCGATGAAGATGGTGATTGATGATGAGCTTCAGGCCCTAGTGCTCTGAGTTCTCTGCCAAAAAGCTGGAAGATATTGGTGGTGCCGGTGAGAAACCCCGCATCAGATGGAGTTGACACGATAGAGGCAGTCATAAGTAGCTTGTTGAATAAGGAGGTTCGGTGCAAGCAAGTAGAATCGTCGCAGGAGTCCGCTTTGGTGGCTTCCTACGGGAAGGGAAGAACCAAGTCACAGACGAGGACATGAGGGAGTTCTCGAGATCATGCGATTGTGGACCGCAAGGAGGGATACTATCACTGTGGCGAAAAGGGTCATACCAAGAGGAACTGCATGAAGCTCAAAGCTGATAAGGCCAAAGGCAAGGACGATCAGGAGGATGTCACGACGTTTGAAGATATCATCATCGCAATGACCGACACAAAGGAACCTTGTAGCTTATGTCATGATGGCGACTGGGTTATGGATACGGGGGCATCGTACCATGCCACTCCACATAGGAGGATCTTTACGTCATACTGTGGCGGCAAGTTTAGACGTGTGAAGATGGACGACAAAGGGACGGCTGCAGTTGTAGGCATCAGTGATATTCACTTGATGACGGAGTTTGATGAGAAGCCCGTACTTAGTAGTGTGCGACATGTACTGAGTTTGTGCTACAACGTAGTTTCGGTAGGGAGGCTGGCAGATGATGGTTATCGCGATCTGTTTGGGAGCAAAGATTGGATGCTTGCGAAAGATTTCCAACAGCTGGCTCGAAGAGATTTGTGGTGTGGCATGTACAGGCTCAAGCCGCTGAGCTGTACAGGCAGGCCACAGATACCGAATGGAGGCTCGATGAGATGGGAGCATCAACATTCACACAGTTCAAGGGGGGTTGTGGGTCATCGACGACATGCACAGTACGTGATGTTCTGCTCGAAGTCGCATATGTATGTGGGAGCTTCAAGTTCGGACATAAAGGTGGGCAGGTTCAGGAGTTCAAATCTCGGAAGAATCGCACCATCCGCTTGGTTGGGCCAGCTAAGGGTGAAAAAGCTCGTCGGAAAGTTAACACTTTCCGGTGGAAGATGAAAGTCGAGGACAGGCCAGTGGTGCAGGATGTGCTACGCATAGCAGCTAGCGTCAACGTGACGGTCGAGGGGCTAGAGACGAAGGAAGATGCAAAGCAACTCGGAGGATCGAAGATCAGTGGCATGGGGGAGCAGGTATTCTGTCGAGGGACGACATACATGGAGTCCAGTTGAGAACCCATGGGGTCAATATCCTCTCATCAGACTGAAGGAGGAGATTGTTAGAGTCCAGTCTGGATTTGATAACAAAAAATTTGTGGAATCTAAATCTAATTAAATATTTGAATTGATTAGATTTGGATGTCCATAATTGATATTGTGCTATTTTAGATATAATAGGATTCTTATTTTAGAAAATTCTATTATGATCTAAAATAGGATATTGATGGACTATTTTAGGTGTAATAAAATTCTTATTTGAGGGCTTCATATTAAAGAAATCATATTATGACCTAAAATAGAATTTTTCTCATCCTATATATATAAGGTGAGGGTGGATGCACAAAGTGGAGATTCGGGGTGCTCGTCCACAAGAAATTCTAAGAGAAAGTTCATACTTTGCTCTTAGGACTTCGTCATCCAAGATAGAAGGAAGAAAAAGATCTAATCGAGGAGTCGTCAACTTTGGTTAAGGAGATTGCTACGTGTTGGTGAGTGATCTCAATTGTAATCTATTTTTTTTTCTTGAGAGTGGTGAGTGGGTTGAACCTATTAGGGCAAAGAGTTCAACGTGAGTTTTGTCAATCTTGTACTTTCATCTGAGTTAAAGGTCAGGATTTGTCCAGGTGACGTACGTCACCGCCATATACTTGTCTTCATCTTGTGCTTGGTGTCCGTTAGACGGGGTTGGTTTTTATCAGGTGGGTTGGCAAACGCTTCCGCACGCGTCCAACACATTTTTGCAGCAATATACATGTCGCATTATAATGGTAAAAATAAATATATACCACTTTTTCAAAATTATAAGTCCGTCCCTCTCTCGTGTGGCACACATTATTTCTGTTTCTCTCTCTCTCTCTCTCTCTCTCTCTCTCAGAGAGAGAGAGACGAGTGACCTTGGATTGGATTGGAAGGGGCTTTGGATTAATTTTTCGGTTATTAGAGAAACATCGTATAATTTTGTTTATCCAAAATAAAGTGAGAAAATGAACAAAGTGGACTCAAGTTTGTAGGGATAATCTAGTCCTTAGAAGTGTATATTGGTTGGGCCTCGACGTTGAACTATATTAAAATTATATTGGGCCATATTAGGGTCGTTATTAAGAATTTGGGCCCAATTAATGTGATTGCTTCGGAGTATTCTTTCAGTCACTTGAATTCGTCACAAAACGAGACTTTGAGATTGCGGTGTCAGGTTGTGATCTTGTATGTTCTTAACGACTTATTTAATTGACCCTTCATTGACATTCAAATTACTCTCCATATTTAAGAGTGCCAAGAAAATGAAATAGTTCTTGATGATAATGACGACGATGATTATGTGAAAATCTATAATCAAATTAGCCATGATTGCAACATCATCGAATTCTTGATTCTTAATTATCGTAACTAGAACTCTGGAGGTATATTTTTTTGTATTTTCTTCATTTTTTTTTTTTTTTGCATGGGAAACCTATTTTGACTAATATAGAATATTTTAAAATAAATTTAAGTTAAAGATAATTAACTTTTATTGTAATTGAAAGTGTTTAATTACTAATTGTTAGCAATTATGTTAGTTATAAAAATGTGTAATTTACATGTTAATCCCAATTTATATATATATATATATATAAGCTGTCTCGGGTTCGAGTCTCCCCTCCGGGGTCGAGCTGTCTCGGGTTCAAGTCTCCCCTCCGCTCAAGGTCAAGATGGCTGGGTGGCTATGCCATGGATATATATATATATATATATATATATATATATATATATATATATATATATATATATATATATATATATATATATATATATAACCTTCTTTTTTTAAAGAAGTTAATTGTGGCGAACGCTCCAACCGGAAATCGATCTCCTGGCCATTCGGGCCGCATGCATCTCTCTTAACCACTATACTGGAGGTCATTTGCTTTATATATATATATATATATATATATATATATATATATATATATATATATATATATATAAATATATATATATATATATATATATATATATATATATATATATATATATATAACTTTTATGTTCCAAAAAGTACTTCTTATATTGTATATAAAAGATTAAAGAAGTAGTTTTTGGAACATAATAATTTTACAGAAATTTTCGTATGGAGTGAAGAAATTATAGGTAATTCTTTGTAAATAAAAAAAATTGGGGGATGGAGTGAAGAAATTATAGGTAATTCAGTTTTAAGATTTTTTTTCTTTTGTTTTGTTTCCTTTTAAACGTTTTTTTTTGCGGATTTTTCTATTTTTTTAAATATTTTTTTGTTTTCATTTTTTCTTAGATTTTTTATTTTCAGTTTTTTAAGATTCATCATTTCTTTGTTCTTTTTCTTTTTTAATTTTTTTATCTTTTCAATTTTTTGAGAATGATTTTCTTTGTTTTAGTTTAGTTTTTTTTTCATATTCATTTTTCTAAGAATGATTTATTTTTATTTTTTTCTAATTTTTTTGCAGTTTTTTTATCCTTTCTAAAAAAAAATTGTTTTCATTTTATTTTCGGAATGTTTATATGTTGACCAAAAATGAGAATATATTTTTGGATAAATATTTGTTACCTGGTATTTGAAATATCGAAAATATAGAATTTAGATGGTTCTATTATAGTTATCTTACAATGAAAACATATACACTGATATTACTTGTGTTTTATGTGGCAGTGAGGTTGAAACTGCATAAAGTATTTTTCTTCATTGCAGTTTTGTATTACAGTTTTGGCAGACAAAGGAACTTGCATGTTTAATAATTATCCGTTAATTTCAATGATCGGTGGCTGGATTGGAGAATCGATAATATCAGCTCAAAGATGAGGCATGGTTGGGATATAATGATGGGTGCATATGTATTGTTATTATGGACAGAACGTAATGTGATGATATTCGAGCAAAATAAAAGTTCTAAGAATAGTATCTAATTTAACACAACTACTTTGTGTAATTTTCGGAGAAGTATTTTTCCTTAGAAGAAAAAAAATACTAAGCTTAATTTGTCGAGGAAGGAGAGAGCATTTTGTGACAAGGAACCAAGCCAGAAAGGAGACTATAAATTGAGGGTTCCTTAGTACCATAAAGGAGGAGGAGGGGGGGGGGTTCAGTGTTTGAAAGTTTTTTTGGTTATTTTATTTCAGTTTTAAGAATTTTTTTTTTTTTCCATTTAAACGTTTTTTTTTTGGTTTTTTCTGTTTTTTAATGATTTTTTGTTTTAATTTTTTTGTTAGATTTTTTTCCAGTTTTTTAAGATTCATCCTTTATTTGTTCTTTTTTTAAGGTTTTTTCAGTTTTATTTTATTTTTTTATTTTTTTCGAGAATGTTTTTTTTGTTTTAGTTTAGTTTTTTTTTCATATTTTTTATTTTAATTTTTCTAAGAATGCTTTATTTTTGTTTTTTTGCAGTTTTTTTGCAGTTTTTTATCCTTTTTAAAAATATTGTTTTCATTTTATTTGGAAATGTTTTATTATTGACCAAAAATGAGAATATAATTTTTCATAAAAATTTGTTACCTGGTATTTGAAATATCGAAAATATAGAATTTAGACGTATTTCGTATACCAAAGATCTCCTTAATTTTGCTAAGGGCAGTTTGGTAACTTGCTTAAAAATATATTTTCTTCAGGCCAAAGGGGACTAGCGGCTCTAAAAGAATGGACGAATAGAATTTTTTTTTCATTATGTAGGGCGGATTCATATGGAGAATAGTGGGGACTTGCTAGATTTTCGGAAAGAAATAGTTTAATGACAATTTCAAATATATATTTCTCGAATATGTCTGACTGTTTGATTAGCATTGACGAATTTTTTTTAGGATTTTGATTTTGTGATGAGAACTGTCATTTAAATATTTTTGATATTTAATTCGATTTTAGTGATCATTGCTTTAGATCTGATGGCTTCGTTTGTTGGATAGGCTGTAATTATAGGGTTTTTTTTTTTGGAGAAGGTAATCTTTTCCCTTTATTAAGTCTCCTTAAATGTTCTCTTTCAAGCTTAGAAAATTAAGAATTTTTATTTTCAAAATAATATTAATTAATGTTCTCTTTCAGATACAAAGTAACATACCTATATATATCTATATATTTATATAGATATATGCATACATATATGTAAATGCATGACTAACTACTAATTATTTAGATTATATGCGTCCTACCAAAAAATTAATATTTATACACACACAAAAAACTAAATGATAGTTTTTCTGTCCCGTGCGTCGCACGGGTACACGCACTAGTAAAACATTAAAGAAATATTTTTTTGGAACATAATAATTTTACAGAAATTTTCGTATGGAGTTCAGAAATTATAGGTAATTCTTTGTAAATAAAAAAAATGGGGAAAAAATTCAAGCAGAGGAATGAATCGCCAACTCAGTTGGCTAACAGAACATTTTTTGCCAAATGAGTTGGCAAAAATATACGTGGCCATCGCCGCCAAGGGAAACAGGAACCTTTAGCCAAGCCACTTGGCAAAAATACAAAGCTAAGCCAAGTCACTTGGCGAAAATACAAAGCCAAGTTTCATGTTGCACTAAGGGCCGGTTTAGCCCGAGCCCGACCCAGGCCCGGACCGGCCCGCTGGCTTGGAAGCCCGGCCCGGCCCGCCAGTGGCCCGAACCGGCCCGGCCCCCCACCCCCGAATGGGTCGGGTCAGGCCTCCCCCCCCCCAACCCGAGCCCGGCCCGGCCCGGCCCGCGGAATTTTTTTTTTTAAATACTTCGGTGGCCCGGCCCAAAGCCCGGCCCGCTGGGACCGGTCCAGCCGACCGTTGGATTTTTTTTTCTTTTTTTGACCGTTGGAGGGGGGGTTCTTTTACAAAAATGACCCTCCCATATAGCCGTTATTAAAACGTTGGGAGGGGCATTTTGGTCATTTTTGGCGTAAAATTACCAAAATAACCCCGAAAAATTTCTATAAATAGGCCAAAAATCCCATTTTTCAAACACAACTCATTCCAAACATTTCTCTATATTTCTCTACGGTGTTCTATGGCTTCCTGATCTCCCTCCCAACTCCATTCCGGCCCTACGGCTTCTCGTTCTTCCTCTCAATCCCTTACTTTCTTCTAACATAGTTTTACTTTATTTTATTTTATATATGGCTGGTGAAGGTTCAAACCCACCTGATCTTGCTGGACAGACTTACCAATATTTTTAGTACTTTTTTTGACGGTACTGAAATTCCACCTGAGCAAGTAGCCACCAATCCGATTCCGGAGGGGTTCCAACCATCTCCTCCGGAAGTCGCTAGTTCCACCCAACGTCCTGAAAAGAAAAAAAAAAGGACTAAGTATTGAGAATATTTTACTTTGATTTTTGAAACTAATCCTGATGGTTTGCTTGTTTTAGATGCCAAGGGTGAACCGATACCGTACAAGGCGCAATGCAAGAAATGTTGTAACCAGTACGCATGGAAGAAGGGCGGTGGCACCGCGACCACATCCAGACACTACGACACTTGCTACGGGAAGGACACACTTCAAGCGTCCCAAACCCAAATAAGCTTTGGCGCCACCGGTTCTTCAATGGGTAACTTTACTTACTCAGCTGCTCGGCATAAAACTGAATTAACTAAACATATTATTCGTGACGAACTTCCTTTCACGACGGGTGAAAGCGAATCTTTACGAGATTATGCATCAATTTCTCTAAACCCCTCCTTTACTAGAGTGAGTAGACAACAAGCTCGAAATGAGGCTATTCGTCTCTTTAACGAGCGGAAAGCCGCTTTGAAAGCGGATTTTCAAAATGTTAGTAAGTTGGCTATTACTTCTGATATTTGGACTACTAAGTGGAGTTATGCTTATATTTGTACTACTGCACACTATATAGATGCACAATGGATGTTGCAAAAATGCATCATCTGTCTTAAACTTATAGAATGTCCACACACGGGCGCTATAATTTCAAGTGAGATTTCAAAACACGTGCGTGAATATGATATTCACCCTAAAAAAATTTCTATCTCTTTGGACAATGCATCAAACAATACTGCTGCTATGTCTTCTTTGTCAGTGATTTTTCAGCCTATTTTAGAAGGTAGACTTATGCATGTTAGGTGTGCTTGCCATATAATTAACTTAGTTGTTAAAGAATATTTAAAAATTTTTGATCCCCATTTAGACACTCTACGACAATGCTTGCTCCACCTAAACTCGTCTCCAAGTAGACAACAAAGTTTTACATGCACGTGCGCACATTTTGGTATTACTTTTAGAAGATTGTGAAGGATATACCAAATAGGTGGAACTCCACCTACTTGATGTTGAAATCTACAATTCCTTTTAAGAGTGCTATTATATATTATTGTAGTTCGGATGTCAGCTTTGACTATCAAGTTACTACTGATGATTGGGCAGCAGCTGAAAGTGTTTGTGAATTTTTAGAAGTTTTTTACAATGCTACATGTACTCTTTCTGGTGTTTATTATCCCACATCATGCTTAGCTTTACGTGAACTTTGTAACATGTCTTATTTATTTTCTAAATATAGAGATCATCCAAATTTTGAATATGCGGTGAGAAATATGGAAGCCAAATTCAAGAAATATTGGGGTGAAGTACCTCTTTTATATTGTTTGGCTTCCATATTTGATCCTACAATCAAATTGGATGGCGTAGAGGTTTTATTAGATAGATATGGAGAATATATGGGTATAGACGTTACTGACATGAAAGTAGAAGTTAAAGTTGCGTTGGACAGGTTAGTTATACTGTACGAAAAAGGAGCAACGTCGACCCGACCAACTCAGGGGGGGCTAGTAGTAGCTCCGGCTTGGCATCTAAGCTATCAGCAGCCGGTCGCATACTACAAAGGAAGAAACAAAAGCAATCTTTCCAACCTACTCAAGAGGTGTCTCTTTACCTTAATTCTTATCAAGACGAAGATGAGACTCCAGATCACTTCGCCGTTTTAGAATGGTGGAAGAGACACGACAAGAGATTTCTTATTCTTTCTAACATAGCACGTGATCTACTGATGGTTCCGGTGTCTACGGTAGCATCGGAGTTGTCACTCCCCGATCCTGGAATACGTATTTTAATACGTAAACCGATATATTGTATTTACCTTGTATTTATGCGATATTTATTATGCAATATTTCTTCATGCATTTCCCAAAAATATTTGACAAAATATTATTTCTTAATTTATTTTCTGCATTTGGGCCTACAGTTTTGGCTCATTAGGGAAACCTATTTTTGGTTCACCAATGGTTCATCATGAACCCTTTGGTTCATCATGAACCCTTGGGTTCAAGGTTATATATATAACTCATCTCATTCTCTCTCCTCTCATTTACTTCCTCTCATTTATTTTCTCCACCAACCAAGACAAGTACCAACTTGCTCAAGAGATGGATCCTTATTTTTGTCAACGATTTCTTACAAAACTATTTGCCAAAACATGTTCTTCTCCTCAATCTATACTAGTTTAGAACTTGGAAATTTCCATTTTGAAGCTTTGATTTTTGTAGATCTAGGTTTTAATTATTTTTGGATTTTGCATGGTTTGATCTACTTTAGTTGGATTTTATGGGTTTTGATGCTTCCATGTGGAAGAGCATTCAGTTTCACCCAAGTTGGAACTTTGGAAATCCGGATTTGGAGTTCGGATGGCCAAGTTATGTTATTTTGAAGTTTTTGGGTTCAGCCACGGTGTTCTTGCTGTTTGGAGAAGACAGTGAACAGTGTGCTCCTGTTTGAGCACTCTTTCTGTTGGAAGTGTGTCTCTCTCCTTGAGCTTGCGTGACTTTTCATGCAGCTCTCTCCTTGAGCTTGCGTGACTTTTCACACAGCTCTCTCCTTGAGTCTGCGTGACTTTTTCACACACCTCTCTCCTTGAGCTTGCGTGACTTTTCACGCAGCTCTTTCCTTGAGCTTGCGTGACTTTTCACGCAGCTCTCTCCTTGAGCTTGCGTGACTTTTCACGCAGCTCTCTCCTTGAGTCTGCGTGACTTTTCACACAGCTCTCCCCTTGAGTCTGCGTGACTTTCCACGCAGCTCTCCTCTGAGTGAGCCTGCGTGACTTTTTCATGCACGCTGTCTTGAGTGAGCCAGCGTGACTTTTTCGTCCTTTGAGTGTGCGTGCTATTGTGCGTACGCCTTTGATATTTTATTAGATATTATATGCCCATTTTATATCCTTACGCCTTTTGTCCCGAGCATGATATGAGCACTAATGTGACCCCGGAGAACAAAGTGTTCCTACCTGATACATGTACCTGATTGTCCCAGTTCTTGTTCATGCTCGACAAATGACTCGTAACTCCACGTGGCGTATTTGTAATGATGCATTACACTAAGGAGGGTAGAACATGTTGACATACTGATTGACATGGATCCTCTTTGGGGTACTCGTACTTGAGTACGACATTTAGGAGGATAATCATGCAAGCCACAGCATGAGAGTCCAAGATTTCACCTAGGGTTAAATTAGGCAACTAAATGTACTAGATGCATGGGGAGGGCCAAATCCCGAGATCGTGTTACACCAGCCGCCTTGAGATATTGTTCTGACGCGCCGGCTGGTCTCCACGGATACTGTGTCATCCGCAATGAGTGGATGACTGTATCCGATTAATTCCTGCTATATATATTATATGTTTTTGGCAAGGTGGCCTTACGAGGGACATGTGCTCAATAACACCTGTCTACGCGAACCCCTGGGTTGGCTAGCCTTGTTGGAAAGATACGATCTGAGGATTTCTAATAACATGACGCAAGGATAACCTCGTCCCACTAGAAACTCGTAGACTTGATTGGCCGTAAAAACGACTTGCTTGTATCCTATTACCTTCCGTGAATAACTGAGGGAAGCGGACTGTCATGGTACGTGATCCAACCCATGTTTTTGTTTGATTGTTGAGTTGGTTATCGTACTATGATAGGCTGTGGACCGGAGTTATGAACGGAAGACTATTTCTGGTTGTGAAGTGCTACTTCTGTGAATGACGGAGGAACATGGTCTATCGTGGTACATGATCCAACCCATATTTTTGTTTGATTGTTGGGTTGGTTATTGTGCTGCGATAGGCTATCGACCGAAGTCACGATCAGGAGATTCTATTGTTTATACCTTTTAACTTATGTGAAAGTTATAGAGTACGACACGTCCCGACTCCATGCGGCACCTTTTGTCCTTGTTTGGTTGTAAGGGTGCCATATGGGTTCGAAGATGTTGCGCTACCCTATAATAGTAGCATAAGTATTACTATTATCAATTATTCTATTAACTGGGTTTTTAATCTTAACTCTTGTGCCCCTTTGGCGGTACTTGCTATTCGGGGCTGACCCCGCTGGTTTTGTTTGGCCAGATCCCGTAGCAGAGCCTGAGGACACGATCTTCCTCCTTGACATCCATGGTGCATACTAGGAGCATGGCAGTTCAGGGACTCGAGTGGGTTTCTTCTCCACCACTCCTACTTATACTTTTGCGGCGTTTAGCCACCGGCACCTGTTAGTCGGATTACTTGATATTTTGTGTCAGTACATTATTGTAATTAAACAGACTGCAGCTGTATATAATTTTGTACTCCTGACTCTCCGAGATAGCTAAATTATAAAGCTAGTCTCTCATGATTATTTTGATGAAGCGTCGGGGACGCCTTACTGCTTTATCTTTAATGTTCATTTATTTGCTGATGTGATTTGATTGATTGAGACATAGAACTCTGTGGAACCATAGGAGACTTGATTGTAGCATGTACCCCCTAGTCTCTCGACAGCCACGATCGCCGTATGACGTTACGTACCTCATATGGAGTAGCTGGCCTAGTCTGTCCCCGTATTTCGGTACTGGGGCGTGACAAGGTTTTAGTGGTGGCCCATGCAGGTCTGATTTTTAGACTTGTGGGGTATTGCGAATTATTAGGAGTCTCAATCAAAACTTGTCCCCCTTGAAATTCTGTTTCGAATTCTTTGTCCTTGCCTTGATCTCTAACCTGACTTGCATCCTCGAAATCTTTCTCGTCCGGACTTGATAATCTTATATTCTTCTCTATAGGGGTGCTTCATTCTCAGTAGCGGGTGAGGCCCATGAGGAAGAGCAGCAAGAGCATGGCTCGACTGGGCAGCAGCAGGGGAGAGAACCTTCTCCAGTGCAGGCACGAGCAGAAATGAAACCCGAGGCAGTGCAGCCGCAGGTTATTGAAACTCCTGCAGCATCAGCAGCGACGGCAGTACCAGACGCTGTAGCACTTCTGGAGATCATCCGGGGGTTTCTTGTCACTAACCAACAGCAACAGACTCGGCAGCAGGAGCAGAACGTGTTGCTGAACCAAGGGATTCAGTTAGCTCTTGAGAGGAGTGTCGGGGCTGACTCGGGAGCATCAGGAAGGTTTCGTCGCTTGAACCCGAGGTATTTTGATGGCACGGAGGATGCCATCACTGCGGATGCCTGGATTCAAGACATCGAAGCTATTCTTGTGGCAGCCAAGGTTCCAGATGATGAGAAGGTTGATCAGGTCAAATTGGTGCTTCAGGATCTTGCCCGCGACTGGTGGGCATCAGAAGAAGTTGGTACAAGACGCCCTGTTCGTTGGACCACCTTCAGTGACAGATTCAAGGCCAAGTATTTTGGCGTAGTAGCTCGATATGAGCTCCAGCAGAAGTTTATCAGTCTCAAGCAAGCAGGCAAGACCGTAGATGGGTATGCAGCAGAGTTCTGCAGATTGTGCCGTTTCGCACCAGCAATGGTGGCAACGGAGCCAGAGAAAGCTATGAGGTTCCAGCAGGGACTTCATTTAGAACTATTACAGCTTGTGGAAGGACACGACTACCAGACGTTTGATGCTGTTTTGACGGCCGCTCGGAGGCACGAGCTTACCCAGCAGAGGTTGGCATCGAGGACAGGAGGTCAGAAGAGATCTCATTCCCAGGTTGGAGGAGGAGCAATGCAGCGAACATCGGCACCAGCACCCGGTGTACGTATTCATGATGCAGGAGCGTCGCGGAGGACGGCCGTGTCAACTAATACAGCGTCAGTTCAGCATCAGCAGCCGAGAAACCAGCAACAGCGTCAGAGAGCACCCCAGGGCTGTACATTCTGTGGGAAGGCAGGGCACACGAGGGAGGTGTGCCGGTCAGCGAATGGCTTATGCTTGAGGTGTGGTAGTTCAGACCACCATATTTTCACTTGTCATATGATGCAGAGGCCAGGAGGGCCAGCTCCGCAGTTTTCAGCATTGCCAGCTCCGGTGGCAACCCCGAGTGGAGGGCCAGTATTAGCAGTAAGGCCCCTAACCCAGCGTCTACCAACGCAGGCTCAGATGTTCCGCCAGGCACAGGAAGCCGAAGGCCCTCAAAGGCAGCAACAGCATGTCGAGGAAGGCCGCAACAAGGGGCTCCGCGGGGCCAGGCTCTCACATTGACCTTGGGAGAGGCTCTAGCGTCTAGTGACGTGGTGGCAGGTAAAATTCTCGTCACCTCATTTCCCGCAGTAGCATTATTTGATTCAGGCGCTACTCATTCATTCATCTCTGCACAATATGCTACACGGATTGGATTAGAGTTTGAGGCATTGCCGGAGAGGATGGATATACTCACCGGCAATGGGCTCGTAGAAGTTAGCAGAGTGCACTTTTCATGTCCGGTGGAGGTGTGTGGGCATTTACTGCCCGCATCATTGATTGAATTCCCTATGGGGAATTTTGATGTTGTTCTTGGCATGGACTGGTTGAGAGACAGTCATGCGACAATTGATTGTAGAAGAGGTAGGGCATATTCAGCGTTCCTGGGATAGAGCAGTTCATCTTTACTCGAACCTTGAAGAATCAGGCCGGAGGCGTCATCTCAGCAGTAGTGTCAGAGCCAGGACAGATTCCGAGAGTGGTCGAAGATTTTCTCGACATCTTCCCTGATGAGCTCCCAGGGATACCCCCAGTCAGAGAGGTAGAATTTAGTATTGAGTTGAACCCTGGAACGAGGCCTATTGCAGACAGAGTATACAGAATGTCGCCGTCAGAACAGGATAAGTTGTATCAACATGAAGAAGAGTTGAAGTCTAAGGAATTCATCCGAGACAGTAAATCGCCCTGGGCCGCGCCAGTAATTCTAGTTCCCAAGAAGGATGGATTGACGAGGATGTGCATCGACTACCGCAAGCTGAATGCAGTAACAGTGAAGAATAAGTACCCGCTACCAAGGATTGATGACCTGTTTGACCAGTTGAGCAAGGCCAGCGTCTTTTCCAAGATCGATCTTCGGTCAGGATACTATCAAGTAAGAGTCCGGGAGCAAGACATACCGAAGACAGCATTCAGATCTAGATATGGGCATTATGAGTTTTTAGTAATGCCCTTTGGACTAACCAACGCTCCCGCAGTATTCATGGATTTAATGAACCGCATCTTTTTGCCATATTTGGATAAATTTGTGGTGGTGTTCATAGATGACATTCTTGTCTATTCCAGCAGTGAAGAGGAGCATGAGAAACATCTTAGGACTGTCTTACAGACATTGAGGGAGCATCAACTTTACGCGAAGCTCGACAAGTGTGAATTCTGGTTAGATCACATTTCGTTCCTGGGGCATATAATTTCTGGGGCAGGAGTGTCAGTAGATCCGAAGAAGATTGAGGCCGTAGAGCATTGGCCAGTCCCGAGAACGGTTGCAGAAGTGCGGAGTTTCTTAGGATTAGCTGGTTACTACAGAAGGTTCGTGGCGGACTTTGCCAAGATCTCGGCGCCCTTAACGCGTTTGACGCACAAGGATGTAGAGTTTGTTTGGTCAGCTAGCTGTCAGGCATCATTTGAAGAATTGAAGAAGAGATTGATCTCAGCCCCGATCTTGACGCTTCCAGTAGGAGCGGGAGGCTTTACAGTATACTGTGACGCATCTGGGAAGGGTCTTGGATGTGTATTGATGCAGCACGAAAAGGTGATAGCATATGCGTCTCGGCAGCTTCGAGACCATGAGAAGAATTACCCGACCCACGATTTGGAGTTAGCAGCTGTGGTGTTTTCACTCAAGTTGTGGAGGCATTATTTATACGGGGATCGGGTAGAGATCTATACTGATCATAAGAGTTTGAAATACGTATTCACGCAGCGAGATTTGAACATGAGGCAAAGAAGATGGTTAGAACTACTGAAGGATTTTGACTTAGATCTTCAGTATCATCCAGGCAAGGCGAATATAGTTGCAGATGCACTGAGTAGGAGAGACAGTGCCTTTATCTTGACCTCGCAGAAGCATATTTTAGAAGACCTTCAGAGTATGGGAATCGAAGTAGTTTTGCCAAGGGATATAGGAAGAATGACCAGTATGCAGATTCAGTCAACTTTAGTAGAGAGGATAAGGGCAGCACAAGCAGGAGATCCACAGATTCAGAAGTTGCGGTCGGAGTGTGAATCAGGCCGTAGGAAGGAGTTAGTGATTCATGAAGATGGTACGCTCAGGTTTGGAAACAGACTCTGTGTACCGAGTGGAGACCTTCGGCAAGAAGTTATGTCCGAAGCTCACAGTTCTATTTACTCCATTCATCCTGGAGGGACGAAGATGTATCGAGATATCAGGCAGTACTTTTGGTGGAATGGCATGAAAAGAGAGATAGCGAGATTTGTATCCAAGTGTCTGGTATGCTAGCAGGTGAAGGCCGAGCAGCAGAGACCAGCAGGATTGCTACAGCCGCTTCCTATCCCAGAATGGAAATGGGAGCACATCACGATGGATTTTGTGACCGGTTTACCTAGATCCCCGACTGGTAAGAATGCAGTCTGGGTAATAGTAGATCGACTCACGAAGGTTGCTCATTTCCTTCCCTTCCGAGTTGGACAGACTACTGAGCAGTTAGCAGAAATATACATGAAGCAGATAGTAAGACAGCACGGTGTTCCAGTTAGTATAGTATCAGATCGGGATACGCGGTTTACTTCCCATTTCTGGCGGAGCTTGCACCAAAGTTTGGGAACCAAGTTAAGATTCAGTACTGCTTATCATCCACAAACCGACGGGCAATCAGAAAGAACCATCCAGACGTTAGAAGATATGCTGCGGGCGTGTACCTTGGACTTTGGCGGATCTTGGGAGAATCACCTTCATTTAGTGGAGTTCTCCTATAACAATAGCTATCAGGCTAGCATTCAGATGGCCCCGTTCGAAGCATTGTACGGAAGGAAGTGCAGGTCCCCTTTGGCATGGAACGACGTCGGAGAACGAAAGTTGTTGGGACCAGAGATGATCACGCAGACTGTGGAGATAGTTAAGTTGGTCAGAGAGCGCCTTCGAGTTGCACAGGATCGACATCGTCATTGGGCAGATCAGCATTGTAGGCCTCTAGAGTTCAGAGTTGGCGACCAAGTGTTTCTGCGAATTTCGCCTACTCGGGGTATCATCAGATTTGGAACCCGAGGAAAGCTTAGTCCAAGATACGTTGGTCCTTTTAAGATTCTCGCTCGGGTAGGCGATGTGGCTTATCGACTTGTCCTTCCACCTTCATTAACTGGCATACATGATGTGTTTAATGTGTCCCAATTACGTGGGTATGTCCCGGATCCGAGTCATGTCCTCGATCATTCTGAGTTAGTCGTTGGTACCGACCTAACTTACGAGGAACAACCCGTATCTATTTTAGACCGACAAGAGAAGGTACTCAAGAATCGGACGATAAACCTTGTCCGTGTTTCTTGGAACCATCACTCTTCGGGAGAGTCAACCTGGGAGCGCGAGGACGAGATCAGATCTCGGTATCCGCAATTGTTTGACTAATAAGGTATATTTTTGCACCTTATTGACACGATTCCATGCTTATCTGCACTTGCTTGTTTTGCACTTTGTGATGTATGATAATAACTGCTATGATAGTTAACTTATATATGATTATGCCTTGCTTGCCCTGATTTCACTATCCTGTCTTGGCTGGAATTTCGAGGACGGAATTTTTCTAAGAAGGGTAGAGATGTCACTCCCCGATCCTGGAATACGTATTTTAATACGTAAACCGATATATTGTATTTACCTTGTATTTATGCGATATTTATTATGCAATATTTCTTCATGCATTTTCCAAAAATATTTGACAAAATATTATTTCTTAATTTATTTTCTGCATTTGGGCCTACAGTTTTGGCTCATTAGGGAAACCTATTTTTGGTTCACCAATGGTTCATCATGAACCCTTTGGTTCATCATGAACCCTTGGGTTCAAGGTTATATATATAACTCATCTCATTCTCTCTCCTCTCATTTACTTCCTCTCATTTATTTCCTCCACCAACCAAGGCAAGTACCAACTTGCTCAAGAGATGGATCCTTATTTTTGTCAACGATTTCTTACAAAACTATTTGCCAAAACATGTTCTTCTCCTCAATCTATACTAGTTTAGAACTTGAAAATTTTCATTTTGAAGCTTTGATTTTTGTAAATCTAGGTTTTAATTATTTTTGGATTTTTCATGATTTGATCTACTTTAGTTGGATTTTATGGGTTTTGATGCTTCCATGTGGAAGAGCATTCAGTTTCACCCAAGTTGGAACTTTGGAAATCCGGATTTGGAGTTCGGATGGCCAAGTTATGTTATTTTGAAGTTTTTGGGTTCAGCCATGGTGTTCTTGCTGTTTGGAGAAGACAGTGAACAGTGTGCTCCTGTTTGAGCACGCTTCCTGTTGGAAGTGTGTCTCTCTCCTTGAGCTTGCGTGACTTTTCACGCAGCTCTCTCCTTGAGCTTGCGTGACTTTTCACACAGCTCTCTCCTTGAGTCTGCGTGACTTTTTCACACACCTCTCTCCTTGAGCTTGCGTGACTTTTCACGCAGCTCTTTCCTTGAGCTTGCATGACTTTTCACGCAGCTCTCTCCTTGAGCTTGCGTGACTTTTCACGCAGCTCTCTCCTTGAGTCTGCGTGACTTTTCACACAGCTCTCCCCTTGAGTCTGCGTGACTTTCCACGCAGCTCTCCTCTGAGTGAGCCTGCGTGACTTTTTCACGCACGCTGTCTTGAGTGAGCCAGCGTGACTTTTTCGTTCCTTGAGTGTGCGTGCTATTGTGCGTACGCCTTTGATATTTTATTAGATATTATATGCCCATTTTATATCCTTACGCCTTTTGTCCCGAGCATGATATGAGCACTAATGTGACCCCGGAGAACAAAGTGTTCCTACCTGATACATGTACCTGATTGTCCCAGTTCTTGTTCATGCTCGACAAATGACTCGTAACTCCACGTGGCGTATTTGCAATGATGCATTACACTAAGGAGGGTAGAACATGTTGACATACTGATTGACATGGATCCTCTTTGGGGTACTCGTACTTGAGTACGACATTTAGGAGGATAATCATGCAAGCCACAGCATGAGAGTCCAAGATTTCACCTAGGGTTAAATTAGGCAACTAAATGTACTAGATGCATGGGGAGGGCCAAATCCCGAGATCGTGTTACACCAGCCGCCTTGAGATATTGTCCCGACGCGCCGGCTGGTCTCCACGGATACTGTGTCATCCGCAACGAGTGGATGACTGTATCCGATTAATTCCTGCTATATATTATATGTTTTTGGCAAGGTGGCCTTATGAGGGACCTGTGCTCAATAACACCTGTCTACGCGAACCCCTGGGTTGGCTAGCCTTGCTGGAAAGATACGATCTGAGGATTTCTAATAACATGACGCGAGGATAACCTCGTCCCACTAGAAACTCGTAGACTTGATTGGCCGTGAAAACGACTTGCTTGTATCCTATTACCTTGGCCGTGAATAACTGAGGGAAGCGGACTGTCAGGGTACGTGATCCAACCCATGTTCTTGTTTGATTGTTGAGTTGGTTATCGTACTATGATAGGCTGTGGACCGGAGTTATGAACGGAAGACTATTTCTGGTTGTGAAGTGCTACTTCTGTGAATGATGGAGGAACATGGTCTATCGTGGTACATGATCCAACCCATGTTCTTGTTTGATTGTTGGGTTGGTTATTGTGCTGCGATAGGCTATCGACCGAAGTCACGATCAGGAGATTCTATTGTTTATACCTTTTAACTTATGTGAAAGTTATAGAGTACGACACGTCCCGACTCCATGCGGCACCTTTTGTCCTTGTTTGGTTGTAAGGGTGCCATATGGGTTCGAAGATGTTGCGCTACCCTATAATAGTAGCATAAGTATTACTATTATCAATTATTCTATTAACTGGGTTTTTAATCTTAACTCTTGTGCCCCTTTGGCGGTACTTGCTATTCGGGGCTGACCCCGTTGGTTTTGTTTGGCCAGATCCCGTAGCAGAGCCTGAGGACACGATCTTCCTCCCTGACATCCATGGTGCATACTAGGAGCATGGCAGTTCGGGGACTCGAGTGGGTTTCTTCTCCACCACTCCTGCATATACTTTTGCGGCATTTAGCCACCGGCACCTGTTAGCCGGATTACTTGATATTTTGTGTCAGTACATTATTGTAATTAAACAGACTGCAGCTGTGTATAATTTTGTACTCCTGACTCTCCGAGATAGCTAAATTATAAAGCTAGTCTCTCATGATCATTTTGATGAAGCGTCGGGGACGCCTTACTGCTTTATCTTTAATGTTCATTTATTTGCTGATGTGATTTGATTGATTGAGACATAGTACTCTGTGGGACCATAGGAGACTTGATTGTAGCATGTACCCCCTAGTCTCTCGACAGCCACGATCGCCGTATGACGTTACGTACCTCATATGGAGTAGCTGGCCTAGTCCGTCCCCGTATTTCGGTACTGGGGCGTGACAGGAGTCCTATTTTAGTGCAAGTTCAAGGATGTTGAGCGATAGGAGGAGCCGCTTGATGTCCGATATCTTGGAAGCAATAGTGTGCGTACAAGATTGGATGAAAGTCGATAGAAGAACACAAAACCAGAAAGATGAAGAAGATCATGATGTCCACGAGCTGGATTTGGAATCGCTTTCATTGCATGAAGGCGAACAACAATGAGGCTACGGTGCAAGGTATTAGGTATGTACATTTAAACTTATACATTTATACTTAAAATATTTCAATTTTAAATTATACTTTTAAATTTTAACTTATAATATTCAAATTTTAACTTATACTTTCAAAAACTATTTTTTATTTTTAAAAAAAATATTTTTTAACTCCGCCTATGCCAAACAAGCATTTGCCGGTCCCAAGCCCGGATAAAGAAAGAGGGAGAAATATTTTTTTTTACTTTTATCATTTTTTTTTTCAAATTTTTATAAATTTTTATAAACATTTTTCAAAATTACAAAATTTTAAATTACAAATTTTTATAAACATTTTTCAAAATTAAACATTTTTCAAAATTAAAATTAAATTACAAATTTTCAAAATTAAAATACAAAAAAAAAACTATTAAAAAAAAGGAAAAAAATATACAAAAAAAACTGTTAAAAAAAAGAAAAAAAATACAAAAAACCGGGTCGGTCCGGTTCAACCGGTCCGAACCGACCTAGGCCCGGTCCGGCCCGTGGACCGGTTCAGCCCGGACCGGTCCTCCCTGGGTCCGGTCCAGTGGGTTGGGCTGGGCCGGCTAATAAAAAATCAGACCGGACTTGGCCCGGACCGTATTTTCCCCTGGGCCGGTCCTGGACCGGCCCGAGCCTGGTCTGGCCCGCAGACATTGGACCGTGGACCGGCCCGGACCGGCCCGAATACAACTTGAGCCAAGTTAAGTCACAAATTCGTACCCCAAACCAATTGACTTGGCAAAAATCTTTGGGTTTGAGAGATTGCGCGCGGGTGTGGAAGAGACTGTGCCTAGGAGACTGTGATGGGTGTGGGAGAAGGCGAAAAAGTAGCAGTTTCTCTCCCTGGGAATGAAGAAGCAGAGAGTTGGCGAAAAATTAAGTACACCGAGCCAATAGAGTTGGCTAAAAAATGAAAGCCAATTGCTAAAAAATCTAAGCCAGAAGAGTTGATGAAATTGCATAGGAGCCAAGTGCGTTGGCGAGAATGTACTTTACAGCCAACTCACTTGCAAAAAATTTCTTCACCAACCTTCTAACACCCCATGCCAATTAAGTTGGTGTTAGTTCCGAAACATGGATATAGATAAAAAACAGGAGTTCAGCAAGTCTACACATTAGATGTCACAAATGAGGAGTTAAGCAAGCCTACACAGTAAGTGTCACAAATGAGAAGTTTAGCAAGCCTACACAGTAGGTGCCACAAATGAGATAGATCTCAAGAACAAAGTTAGGCCTCCCTACTCAGTAGGTGCCTTAAAACCTAAAGAACGAGTTACAGAGAAACAGAAGAAGAAGATGAATAAATCTGCTGGGGTGTAAAAACACCGTTACTCAAAGCAAGATTCGCCTATATACGATCCGCTTCCAGGAACCAACAAGTTCAAGAGAACTTCTGGAACGCTCGTCAGTCAATATTTGTGACTTGAACGGACTTCCTCAACTTTACGGACTACCTTAACTCTCTTCTTTGGTGCATCTTGAAATGGACCAGGAACCAGCAAGTTCAAGAGAACTTCTGGAACGCTCGTCAGTCAATATTTGTGACTTGAACGGACTTCCTCAACTTTACGGACTCCCTTAACTCTCTTCTTTGGTGCATCTTGAAATGGAGACAAGGGAGCCCTAGCCTTCCTCCCGAACACTCTCGTCATGCACGAGACAACCTGGAGTCCGTGTCGAGTCCGAACCCGCACAACAAAAATCAACTTACGTCCTTGTTGGAATTAATCATTTTCTTCTTAGTAAAATCACCCACATGGTTCCCTCCTTAGGGTCACCACCCCATGTGCATATCCCAACAACACATACTCATATATATGTTGAGATAACTCATGGTGCTTTTTCAATGTGGGACTAAACTTTACAAAGAATGTTGAGAACAAGTTTTCTTTATGTCAAGGAGCAAGAATACCAACAGTTGGCGCACTCGTTTTGCAAATTTTATAAAGTGTTCATTTCACATGCAATTTTCTATAACTTTTTCTTCTGATATAAAAAAAGCTGATAATTTTATGGTGAAATTTACAACTTTTTGTATTATATATATATTACAAAAATTATGTTTACAAAGCCATCAGCATGGGCGCTCATCTAATAAGTGTCTCAGAGTGCGAAGAGTCTCATGATATTTACTAGCATAGAATTGAGATTAAGTTTGGGTTAGATGCGGTTGGTTTGACTGCTTACTCTTTATCTCTTCGTAATATTCTAGTGTGGATATAGAGATTGCAGACCATGCTAACACGATTATTCTTATTCATCCTAATTTTTTCTTTATAAAGCCATGAGCATTAGCATCCAAATGTCGTTCTCTCTCTCTCTCTCTCTCTCTCTATATATATATATATATATATATATATATATATGTTGGTGCTTTCTTTACATATAGAGAGCTTCCTCTCAACATGCCTTATAAAATTTTAGTCCCACATCGAAAATGTACCATGAGTTATCTCAACATATATACTTAGTTGTGTTGTTGAGAGATGCACATGGGGTGGTGATCCTAAGGAGGAAACCATGTAGATAATTTTACTAGGAGATAAGAATAATGCTCCAAGGATTAAGCATTAATGCTTTTGTCATTCTCTTGGATTAATTCCATTTGGAGCTAAGCCCTTAGCGACTCGGATTCGGACTCATGAGGCGTAATGTGGCATTTTGTTGGCGCACGGACTGTGCAGACTACAAGTCAGTTATGGAAAGACTGATTCAATGCGATTAATTCAGATCCACTTTTTGTGGGATTTGAATTAATCTCGTTGCTATCTTTTTGGGATTTGATTCAATCTTTCAATAATTGAAGAGGCGGCTAGGGTTTCCACTCTCTATATATATATACTCTCTTCTGGCCTCCTTTGTGGGTACTACGAAAATATAAGTCAGAAAAGGAGAAAAAGAGAGCGAGCTGCTGCCGCCATTGCAAGTCCATCCGAGGAGTCAGAACAGAGGTGACTTCGAGCGTTCCACAAGTTCTTCAAACTTGCTGGTTCCTGGAAGCAGATCGTGTGGGGCGAATCTTGCTTTGAGCAACGGTGTTTTGACACCCCAGCAACCGTTCATCTTCTAATCTTTTTCTAGATTATTGTAACTCGTTCTGTCCCAATTGCAACACGTTTGTAAGGAAAAACGAGAGATCTTCTCTTCTCTATTATCCTCCTCCATGTTGTAATCGGGTTATTTGGTTTTTATATCATTGTAAATCTCTGTTGCATCTGTTTTACCATATTTGATCAAGCCCCGGGATTAACAATATATATATATATATATATATATATATATATATATATATATATATATATATATATATATATATATATATGCAAATGACCTCTAGCCTAGTGGTTAAGAGAGATGCATGCGGCCCAAGTGGTCGGAGTTCGAGCCCCAGCGGAGGCGAGTTCGCCACAATTACCCATTGCTTCAATATATATATATATATATATATATATATATATATATATATATCTTTGATCAAGTCCCGGGATTACTCGACCACTTTGGCCGCATGCATCTCTCTTTACCACTAGGCTAGAGGTCATTTACATGCTGTGATATATATATATATATATATATATATATATATATATATATATATATATATATATATATATATATATATATATAGTCATAATCCGTGCCCATAGGGCATGGTTCATTTAAGGTATTCCCCCTCAAAATCTTGGGCCCCCAATTTTAAACGAACAATAATAATTATGAGGTCCCCATCAAAATATTAAATCCCAACCACTGCTGGATGTGAATTTTCTTTGGATTCTCCATAAAATCCCACTCTCAATAATGCTCATCCACAACCATTATGAGTGCAAACCCCACTTTTTGGATTCCCCATAAAACCTCACTCTCAATAATGCTCATTTCCCATAAAACCCCACTCTCAATAATGCTCATCCACAACCATTATGAGTGCAAACCCCACTCTTTGGATTCCCCATAAAACCCCACTCTCAATAATGCTCATTCCCCATAAAACCCCACTCTCAATAATGCTCATCCACAACCATTATGAGTGCAAATCCCACTCTTTGGATTTCCCATAAAACCCCACAATCGTTGATTCACCAAGATTAAATCCCAACCACTCTTTATCTTGGCACAGTCAGCCCTAGGATTCAAAAACCTTTGTGTTTTGTATAATATATATATATATATATATATATATATATATATATATATATATATATATATATATATATATCACAGCATGTAAATGACCTCTAGCCTAGTGGTAAAGAGAGATGCATGCGGCCAAAGTGGTCGAGAGTTCGAGCTCCAGTGGAGACAAGTTCGCTACAATTATTCATTGCTTCAAAAAAAAAATATATATCACAGCATGAAAGTGAATGCAACTCACTCACGGATCGTTGTATAAGAAAATATGACAATTATTTCTTATTTAGTTAATTGGATAGATATTTAACATAATATCTTGCTAAATATACAGCCATTCAAATTTTATTCAATACCATCTAATATTTTACTTCAAAAAGGCTACACAGCACAAAATTTAAAAAAACAAAAAAAAAAACCTAGTTTCTTCCGCTTTACCCTGGTCTTTCTTCTAAATCTGCCCATAAGAAATCTATAAAGCTTCTTTCACTGTTGATTAATGTCCACTGATGATTCCTTTTTTTTTTTTCCTGCCACACTGATCATATAATAATATAGGGCTAATTAGGTTTTAGATCCTAAATTTTGTATCAACTTAGAGTTTAAGTTCTAATATGTCCAATTAGAAAGTTTGAACCCTAGATTTTATTTTTTTTGTTTCCTTTTCCAATTATGCTCTCCCTCTCATGTGTGACAATAAAACTTCTCTTTATAGGCTGGAAAGAGTATAATAGGAAAAAAAAACTAAAATTAAAAGGCCAGGTCCAAACTTTTTAATTGGACAAGTTAGAACCTAAATACTAAGCTGGTATAAAATCCAGAGTGTAAACTCTAGTTAGCCCTATATATATATATATATATATATATATATATATATATATATATATATATATATATATATATATGTGCGGATCAAAAGCCCCCCTTAGAAAATCCCCCTCACTCTAATTCGTAATATTAATGTTAATATTAATTTTTTTTAATTTTTTTAATTTTTTTATATTAATGTCAATGTTAATGTTAATGTTAATATTAATATTAATTTTAATGTTAAATTTAATGTTAATTTTAGTATTTAATGTTAAAATTAACATTAATATTAACATTAACATTAACATTAATATTAACATTAATATTAACATTAAATTACGGATTAGAGTGAGGGATTTTTTAGGGAGTTTTCTAAGAGGGGCTTTTGATCCGCTTCCTATATATATATATATATATATATATATATATATATATATATATATATATATATATATATTATTTTTTAGAAAAACCCCTTCCTTTTACCTTTTATTAAACAAGGCACAAGGCTCAAAATCCCGAAGCCTAGCCACATATACAAGGCGCGAAAAAACCAAGCCTATACAAGTATACCACCAAAAAGGACAGAAGAGGGCAATAAAGGCACAACCAACAAGAGCTAGGGATGGGTCGAAGACCAAAAGGCTGGCGGGCTGTGGGAGCATCGAGAGCTCCGTTTACGACTTTGGCTGAAGGCTTCCCGAATGAGCTGCTCCGTTGAATATTGGTGGCCTTCGTATCTCGCCTTGTTGCGATTTTTCCAGATCACCCACGTGGCGGCCGCTGCGGCGATCTGGTGGCCATGGGATGCGGAGCCCCAAACGGTCGCCAGATCGTGGAAGCGTCCTCCGGCCGGCACTATGTTGTAGCACTGATTAAGGGTCCTCCAAGTATTTCCTGGCAGGGTCCCTTAACAAAAGATGTGGTCAATGGTCTCCATCTGACGATCTGGGCAGCAATTGCAGGCTGACGCAAGGCTAATCCCAATGGTGTTGAGGATCTCGTCTGTGGGCAGTTTCTTGCTAATGACTCTCCATATGAGGATTGACCACTCCTTGGGGATGAAGGTCTGCCAATATTGCACGATGGGAATGTGCGGCTGTCCGATCCCTTGGACAGCGGTCCTCGCCGACCTCACCGAGAACGCCCCGGATGCTTCGAGCGTCCACCTGAGCTCATCGACGTCGTTACCGAGAGTAGTTCCGTTCTGGCGGATGCTGTCTATCGCTTCTTGGCCGGCCCATTCATGAATTTTATCCCAGTTCCAGTCGTTAGTATAGTGGTTCCACAAGTCTCTGATTCTGCTATCTCTCAGGGTCTCCGTGAGATTAGGGATTAAGCTGTCACCGGTCCATCGTTCTAGGAATGGGTTAGACTCGCCGGTACCCAGTTGAAGACGCATCGCTGGCTCGGCGAGATCGCGGCCGATAAGGATACGGCGCCAAGCTGCTGAGGATCTGCTGTTGGATATGGCTACGGATGGGTGGATGTGTTTGAAGTACCTTGCCTTCATAAACCTGGTCCATAAGTTCTGGCTCGTGCGGAGCTTCCACCATAATTTTATTGAGAAGGATTTAACAATGTGGGTTAGTTTGGTAAAACTCAAGCCCCCATCCTCGGTGGGCTGAGCCATGGTGTCCTAGCTAGCCCGGTGATGCTTGTCTTGACCGTTGCAATGTCCCCAGAAGAAGTTACAGAAGGTCATTTCGATCGATTCAAGAACCTTCTTGGGCGGGAAACACGCTGCCAGAGTGTGGATGGGGATGGAGGTGAGGACATGTTTGATGAGGATCATCTTGCCACCCGGGGATAACGTGGCGTTGTGCCACCCTTCAAGTTTCTTCCTGATTATGGCTATCAAGTTCTCAAAAGTACGAGCGTTGGATTTCTCTTATGCTAGGGGATATCCGAGATAATTAAACGGGGGATGAGCAATAGAGAATGATGTTAGGTGGGAGAGGTTGATAGCGTGCTCTCTCTTGATGTTGTGGTGGGTGTAGATGACGCTCTGCAGGGGTTGATCTTCTGGCCGGAACATTTGGAATACCTCTGTAGTGTGTTGTGGACCACTTCCACCGCACCAATGTCCCCGGAGGAGAAGATGAGTAAGTCGTAAGTGATGGTTGGGCATCCGTTGGAAGTGTGATAGTGTTGGAAGTTCGGAGTACCAACCATGTGGTTAAGGTTTCTACTCAGGGCATCTGCCGCTATGATGAAGATGGTGGAAGAAAGAGGGTCACCATGTCTAACGCCACGACTAGATTTGAAAAACCCGCCAACCTGGTCGTTGATGACTGTGGAGAACCATGAATTGCTAATGGATCTCCACACTGTGTTGGTCCAAGTTTCCGAAAATCCGAAAGCCCTGAAGACCCAGATCATAAATTGCCATTCCAGTCTATCGTAGGCTTTTTCCATGTCAATCTTAATGTCGATGTTGCCCCATCTAGCGGGAAACTTCATGCAGGTGATTAACTCTTGGACCAGCATATTATTGTCCTGGATATTTCTCCCGCTCACAAAGCCATTTTGCTCCTCTGAAATAATCTTGGGAAGGATGCCCGCCATTCTGGATGCGATAATTTTGGATATGATTTTATTGGTGAAAGTGCAAAGACTAATGGGTCGATAATCCTGAAAGGACTCCGGATTCTCTTTTTTGGAGATGAGGATGAGATTGGCGCTGGAGATGGCTTTGGGGTAAGTGGCGCCTTCGAAGAATGCGATAGCCGCCTCGGTGATGTCCCGCTTGATAATGTCCTAGCAGGTGCGAAAGACAATGCCAGTAAAGCCGTCTGGTCCTGGGGCACTGTGCTCGTTCAGGGCCCACACCGCGTCTTTTACTTCATGGATATTCCCATTGTCGTCTGACATCCGGTGGATCGATAGTTTCTGTCTGCGACCATTGACACAAGCATGGAAGAATTTTGAGTTTTGTCCCCCTCGCTGTCCCATTTCAGTCTCGCTTTCTGCTTCCAGAATTTAGTTTTCACTTTAAGTCTGAATTTGAGCATAGCTTTGGTGAGGTTCAGGGCTGTCTTGGTCACCGTGGATCGATTCCACGCGAAGAGGATTTTGGCACGAGTGACATCGTCCTTCGCAACCCTCACAGTTTGGAAGATGTCCCCGTAGGCTTGTTTGCTCCAATTGGAAAGAGCTTTCCTCGTAGCCCGGAGCTTGTTGCTCACCCGCAATAGGGGATTAGAGGAATCTTTTCGATTCCATGCTTCCGCGACTATACCCAGGAATTGGGGATGATCAGTCCAGAAGTTGAGGAATTGGAATTTCTTTTTGGATGGAGTGTTGTTGTTTTTTATTTCAACCAGCAGGGGGCGTGGTCAGATTCCGATGAGTTAAGATGGGACAGGTTGGTAGTGATCCCCATACCGTGCCAGCGATCGTTCGTGAGGGCCCTGTCCAGACGGGAGTATTGACGACGGTCGCCTTCCTGCATGTTCCACCAGGTGAAGGCGTTGCCGGTGAACTGTAAGGTGGTGAGGTGAGCGTTGAAGATGAAATCGTTGAAGTCTTGCATGGCCGATATGGGGGGAGGTCGGCCTCCGATTTTCTCTTCTCTACAGGTGATCGCATTAAAGTCCCCGATACACAGCCAAGGAGAGTTGATGTGTTGGAGATGGATGTCGATGAGGTCGTTCCAGAGGTGTTTCCGCTCGGCAATATCGCAGCTGCCATGGACCGCTGATAGGATGGTGCGCTCATGGAGCATGGGGTGTTCCCACCAGCATGAGAGGGCCTGCTTGGAGTCCTGGATGACCCCGATTTTGACTTCCTTTGTACAAAGAATCCAAATATCGTTTCTGCCCGCTATGGCCGTGGGGAGGCCTAACTTCAACTGGATGGATTTTAATCTTTTGGGAGGGATTTTGGGTTCAAGAATAATGAGGATGTCGATTTTGTTGATTTTCCGAAGGCCGAATATTCTCCTTAATGTGGGTTTGTTCGCCAGACCGCGAACATTCCACGAAAAAATATTTAGCATTATTGGGGTTGATGGGGTTTTTTTGTTCCGCTTGGTAGCGGATCTGGTTTGGATGGTTGTGTTTTCGTCAGCAGCTTTCTTGGCCTTGTCCTTGCGTGAGATGGACGCTCCAGCAAACGTCTCTGCCTCAGACGCGGTCATAGGGTCATTAGAGTGTTGCTCGTGTGGATCCGTGGGGATGATTGTAGGCCTCAAAAATGATAGTCACGCTGAGTTGATCAGAACAAAGTCTGAAAGTCACGCTGATTTGATCTGGACAAGGTTCAAAAATCACGCGAGGTTCTTCCAGACTATTTCTTCAAAGTCACGCTGGGACAACTCATCATTTGTCAAGAACATCATCATGACTGACAGCACGACAGTCGAAGAATGTCTCTTCATATGCCACGTATGCACAGAACTCGAGAGATCACAGCCGCCTATTGCGTGATTTTCGAAATCTTCTTCAGCAAGACTCAGCCTTTATCAAATTGGCGTACTAAAAGAGTTTCTTGTCATTTAATGCGACTGACAAAGCAATCACTGTCAGAGATTTTGTGTCAGTCGAAGCACGCCGAATCGGGACAGCTGGCAGTCTTATCTCAAGTCTGCGTGTATTTGTGAGATCTTCATCTCAAGTTTGCGTGGATTCTGAAGTTTTCTTCCTCAAGTCTGCGTAGATTTTGAAGCTTTTTGCCTCGAGTCTGCGTGGATCCTGAAGCTTCCTGCCCCAAGTTTGCGTGGATTTTGAAGCTTTCTACCCCGAGTCTGCGTGGATTTCGTCTTCAACAAGTTTGCGTGGATTTCATCAAATTGGAGTACGTGGCAGCCATGCCACCGATCTCTCGCCTACGTGTCCTGTAACTTGCACACGACTCATGCACGATTGCCATGTGTCCAACAGTTACAGGCCACGTCCAGTAACTGCTCACAACCTTGCGTATGTTGAATCCTGCGTAATTTTTAACTAGGCACAGGCTGTGAAGTCAGTTATCTTTACAGTTATTGTTTTTGACTCTATAAATAGAGTTCTTTTTTTTCATTCATTGTACAGATACACTGATATCTACTGTCAAAATTTTGAGAGCTTTTCTTCTTCGCATAGTCCAAGGGATAAAGCGATCGTCTTCTAGATCGGATTCCCACAGTTGTAATTTTCCCAGAAACACAATAAATAAAGTGAATTTATTTATGGAAAATAAATTGGCGACTCTGCTGGAGAAAACTATCTCCTCTTCTGAGATGGCAACAACTCAATGCGACGCTTCGTCAGTCGGCTCGACGAAGAAAGTGATGACGATCCGCTTCGATCAACTCGCCTATGAAGAAATGCAGCGGGCTAAGGGTGGCAAGCCCACTCCAGCCTCCATCAGTACTGCCAAGTCGAAGGAACACTCTGTTTACGTCCCTAAGAATCAGTTGGCAGTCAATGGTGAAGTCTCTGCCACAGTGTTTACTCCTAACACTGGCAAGAACTCTACTGCAAGCACGCACACTCTTGTGCGCTCAAAGATGACAGCATTCAAAAGTCACGCTGACAGTACTGGCTCCTTAGCCAAATCTGTTCCAGCGTACGAATTCAACTCTAAAAGTCACGCTGACAGCACTGGCTCCCTAGCCAAATCTGTTCCAGCGTGCGAATTCAACTCTAAAAGTCACGCTGACAGTACTGGCTCCTTAGCCAAATCTGTTCCAGCGTGCGAATTCAACTCTAAAAGTCATGCTGACAGTACTGGCTCCTTAGCCAAATCTGTTCCAGCGTGCGAATTCAACTCTAAAAGTCACGCTGCGCTGACAGTACTGGCTCCTTAGCCAAATCTATTCCAGCGTGCGAATTCAACTCTAAAAGTCACGCTGACGGCACTGGCTCCCTAACCAAATCTGTTCCAGCGTGCGAATTCAACTCTAAAAGTCACGCTGACAGTACTGGCTCCTTAGCCAAATCTGTTCCAGCGTGCGAATTCAACTCTAAAAGTCATGCTGACAGTACTGGCTCCTTAGCCAAATCTGTTCCAGCGTACGAATTCAACTCTAAAAGTCACGCTGACAACACTGGCTCCTTAGCCAAATCTGTTCGAGCGTGCGAATTCAACTCCAAAAGTCACGCTGACAGTACTGGCTCCTTAGCCAAGCCTGTTCCAGCGTGCAATCTCAAGTTCAAAAGTCACGCTGACAGCACTGGCTCTTTAGCCAAACCTGTTCCAGCGTGTATTTCCAAATCTTCAAGTCACGCTGACAGCACTGGCTCCTTAGCCAAATCTGTTCCAGCGTGTATTCCTTATACATCATCCAAGAAGAATAGCTCTTTAGCTATCTCTTCTTCCTTGCCAAGTTCTGCTGGAACTGGGGGTAGTCTTGCTAAGGCTCCTTCACAAATGGCACACAAAGTCCCTTCGAAAAGAAACAACTCTTTAGTTGTTTCTTCTGCTCCTGTAGTGTTTACTTCAGGAACAGCTTTGACTGACACTTTTGTTAGTCAAAGAAAAGGAGATGGTCTTTTGACTACTCTCTCTTCTGGACATTCTATGTCTCAAAATTTAAATGAGTCTAAAAAGAAACATTTCTTAATGTCTTCTTCTGTGACTTCTTCAAATTGGGCACAGAATCTGTCCATAAAAGAGGGTCTGTTACCAACTCCTAATCAAAGGGATGGTTCAACTCTTCCTTCTCTGCAAATATCCAGATCAATGGAGGGAAAACTCCAAGTTTCCAAAATTAATGTGTTATCTCCAACTGATCTGAAAACAAAACTTAGCACTCCTGCTGTTAAGAAATCACACCAATTGGAAATAAAAATAGCAGATACAGATGCAGAGTATACTAGAAACTATGTGGCTCATATTAATCATTCTCTATATAATCAAGAGCCATCAAGACCCAAGAACAGGAAATATACTCCTCTATCTTCACAAACAGATTTACGAGAATACCTTCAACAGAAGAGAAGGAGTAATTCTTTGACAAAGGATCATGCTGAATGTGACTTCCAGCCAAGAGTCATAATTCAATGCAAATGTCAATCAATGGTTCAGGACCATGTTGATCATGAATGTGATTTCCAGCCAAGAGTCACAATGCAATGCAGATGTCAAAATAAACGACAAACTGTCTTCAATCGGATTCAGTGGGAACCTATGCCTGATGAAGATGAGCCTTTGTTTGCTTCTGTCAACATGACCTCTCAGGATACTGGGGGTAGAACTGATAGCCCAGATGGAGTATATAGAGGCACCAGAGCAAGAGTTCTGGCCTCTAGTCAAAGAAATTTGATCTCTGAAGATGATTCTGAATTTCTTGGAGAATCTAACTTTCCACCTCTTCCTACTGGGGGTAGTTCTCCTCTGAATGACTTTGATGCACGAAGCAGTGATTCAGAGCATACAACATCCACTAATTCATCAATAATCCCTCGTACCGTCACGACATATATGGTGGATGGGAATACTGAATTGAACAATGAACCTTCTTCTTCGGTGACTCCTCAGGACCAAAGAATTGCTTCTTTGGAACAGCAAATGAAGTCTATGGCTGACACTATGAAGTCAATGTATGAACTCATGGCAACTCAGTTGCAAAATTGACAGACTGTACCAGATGCTATACCAATTGACACTGATATAAGTCCAGTACAAGTTCCTCCAGCAGTACAATCCAATACTCCTGGACCAGCTCAACCAAATCCTAGTCTCTCTGGAGCTGGGGGTAGTGCTTACAATGCTGTTCCTCCTCCCAACTATTCTCAACAAGCTACAACTCCACAATCTTCCGGAGTTGTCTCTGAAGAATTGAGGAATCTCAAAACTCAATTCGAAGCATTCAAACAGAAGGATGGTTTACAAAGATTAGGCATCAAGCAACTTTATCCGATAGAATGGAAGCAAGTATCATATCCTCCTAAATACAAGCCTCCTACTATCTCATTCTATGATGGAACCACTTCTCCAAGTCAGTTTATTAATCACTTCGAAGTGATGACTGATCAACTACAACCAAGTGATGCCCTCCTTACTCGAGTATTTATTGGATGTCTCAAGGGAACGGCTTATGAATGGTATAGAAGTCTCCCAGATGGGTGCATTACCTCATTTGTTGGTTTCAAACAGATGTTTCTTGAACGGTTCTATGAAGGGCTCAATGACATGACTATGTCTGCTCTTATAAGAATCAAACAGAAGAATAATGAAACCACTGAAGATTTTATTGAACGGTTTCGAAGAGAAGCTCTGAAAATGCCTCTTGGAACTCCTGATGCTGTCACCATCGACACATGCAAATCAAATTTGTTGCCAATTATCAGCATGTGGACAGGCTCTACTCAATTTCAAGACTGGCCTTCCTTCATAGTCAGTGCCAAAGCTGCAGAAATTAGTGCTGAAACCTTCAAAGGTTTAGGAGTGCAGATGACTCCTAAAGAAACAGGTCAAGGTGCTAACAATAAAATAATGCTCGCAAGGGAAAAGAAACCCTTGAAGTTAATCTTCAGAGTAAAGATGCATCGACTGTTCAGACTTCTCCTGCCTCTACAGTTCAACAACCAAGAACACCTCGCCCTAAAGAAGAATATTCTTTTGATGACGATGATGTCCTAGGTATCTTTGAATGTCTGCTGAAAGGTAATAAAATACAATTACCTGAGATCAAGAAACCTGATGAAGCTGGTAAGACAGATCATTCCAAATACTGTCCGTACCACAGAATGTTGGGTCATACAATTCGTACATGTTATGTACTGAAAGGAAAGATCCAAGAAATGATTAAGTCTGGAGCTATCTCTCTTACTCCAAAAGAGAAGACTGTCACTTCTAATGTCGTCTCTATGCAATTTGGAGACTTCCCTCCTCAATTTCTTGAAAATGGGATTGTCCCTATTCCCAAGGCAACACTTGAAATAGTGAATATTCCTTCTCCACAGTCTGAAGGATTATTGCCAATCACTTTGGAAACTGGAGAAATTATGTGGATTCATCCTGATCTAGTAGCAGATTTTGAATCTCCTTTTCCTCAAAAGACTACTTCTCAAAAGTCCAAGAAGGCTGGAAAGATTAAGTCATGTCATATGACTTCTCTTGGATCTACCTCTGACACAGAGCCAAAAGAGAAAGAAGAAGCACTTGCTAGTGCTACTCGAATAGGGAAACCTTATCTGAAGGATTATTCAAAGAATCCTGAGGATACTCCTGATATCCCTCCAGCTGATGAAGGTGCTCCTAATGTTCCTCCTGAAGAAGAATCATCTACTGCACCTGTTCCTTCCACTACACCAGTTGAACCTACTTCTTCTAAGCCTACGGCTCTAGAGAAAGACAAGCAACAGGCTCGTTTTGATAAACCAATTAAGAAGTCTCCTCCTCTTGGGCTTCAGAAGCCTTACAATTTTGACATTTTAGCTCAACTTGCTAATACTCCAGCTAGAATGTCTCTCTTTGAACTTTTACGTCTTTCTAAAGAAACTCGGGAGACGTTAAGTGAAGCTCTTCTACAAGCTGACTCTTGTCTTGCACAATTGAAGAAGCCGGATGCAGAACCTGCCACTTGCTTACATTGCAACAGTGTATTGGAGATTATCCCAAATATCACCTTTACACAGGATGATATGCTACTGGAGAATAATCTACATGATCGTCCCCTTTACTACACTGGTTATATCGATACGATGAAGATAGATCGTATTCTCATTGATCCAGGGTCTGCTATAAGCATAATGCCAAAAAGTCTGTTGGATGAGCTAAAAATCCCTCTTCACAAGCTTTCCAAGACGGTTACTACTATCTTGGGATTCAATCAAAGCCGAAGCGAGCCTTTGGGAAAGATTCATCTGAAGCTTCAGATAGGCGATTTCAGATCCAAAGTCACTTTCTATGTGATCGAGATCGTGGGGTCTTATAATCTTCTTCTGGGAAGACCCTTCATGAAAATAATGTGGTGCCTTCTACTCTTCATCAGTGTTTTAAATACATTGATAGCAATGGACAAGTACGAAAGGAAGTTGCTGATATAAATCCTTTCCGTGGGGTTGAGGCTTATTTCAATGATTCCCGAATGTACAAAGAAGAGTATACAAAGTTGATACAAGCTATGGAGAAAGAGGACTCGCAAGATGAAACCTTGACAATTCCGGTCAAAGGTCGAATTATTCAGCAACAATCCCCTGAACCCTCTGGAAAAGGTTCTTTCGTCATTCCGGTGAGTGGACGGATCTCTCCATTACCTCAGTCATCTGTTCAAGATACAATGATCATTCCTGTCAGTGGACGTACTACAGTTCCTGTATCTTCACATGCAAAACAGGATACTCTGCTAATTCCAGTTGGAGGGCGGACTACTCTTCCATCTCAAGCTTCAAGGGAGCTCACCTCTTCTGAGCCATTTGTTATCGATCTTAATCGAAATAAATCTATTTCTTCTTCTCCTCCTATAGTCATTGACTTGGCTAAAATCTCTAAGGCTCAGCCTTCTCCCAATGTAAATATTGCTGCTTTTACATTCAATAAAAAATCTCCATCTTTGCAGTACGATGATGTGTGCAATTATGTTCATAGTTATTTACATCTGTTAGATGACTTGAACACAATAACCATAGGAGTTGTACAGACTGTTCATACAGATGTATCCCTAGAACCAGAATAATCTTCATACTTTCTAATTCCCAGCAGAAAGCCAGGAGACATTCCAATATTCTTTTACAAAGGGCCCCAAAGTCCTTCTGATTTAGAAGATGATGATAAAAATGATGATACTGGAAGATTACAACTACGTCGCTATAGTCAGCAATCTAAAGACATCATAAAAAATATGGGCTATGACTTCAGGACTGGTCTCAATAATGGAAAAGGAAGAAAAATGCATGTTCGCATTCCTCCTCTGAAATATGGGAGAACGAAGTGCGGATTGGGTTATATTGCTCCTACTCCTTTCATCAATACTATCCATGAAGATCCCGAATCTGACAAAGACAAGAGATCTGATTCTTCTAGTACTACCTCTTGGGATTCCGATACAAGTATTGGTGACCTCCATTGCAACATTCTGTCTTCCAACATGGTTTCTATTGACCGTTCTGAAGAAAGCGATGAAGACGAAGAAGAGTTTGAAGTCTCACCTGAATCAGAACAATGGACCCAAAGGTTAGATAATCAATAGGAGTTTCGATTTGAGCAAAAAGAACCTCCGACTGAAGATAAACTTGTTCAAATAGATGTTGGTGAAGAAGGATCTCCTAAACCAATATTCATCAGTGAAAGTCTTTCAGAAACTGAAAAGCAAGACATGATCAAACTCATTCGTGATTACATCGACGTCTTCGCTTGGAGTTATAAAGATATGCCAGGGCTTGATCCTCAAATCGTAACTCACAAACTCAATATCTTGCCGAATGCTAAACCGGTCAAACAACAACAGCGACGATTTCGTCCAGACATTATGGATGCAATTGAAGCTGAAGTCAATAAACTCATGGCCTCTGGGTTTATTAGAGAGGAACAACATCCCGATTGGGTGGCTAACATAGTTCCTGTTCTCAAAAAGACTGGCAAGATCAGAGTATGCATAGACTTCCGCGACCTCAATGCGGCATGTCCTAAAGACGAATTCCCTCTACCAATCACTGATGTCATGATCGATAATACCTGCGGATTTGAACGAATGTCATTCATGGACGGGTATTCTGGGTATAATCAGATTAAAATGTTTCTAGATAACGAGAAGCACACTTCTTTCAGAACGCCGATTGGTACATACTGTTATACAGTCATGCCATTCGGTCTCAAGAATGCAGGAGCAACTTATCAACGAGCCATGAGCACTATATTCCGTGAACATTTGCGAAAAATAGTCGAATGCTACGTTGATGATATTGCAGTCAAAAGTCGACAAAAGGAGGATCATATCCAAGATTTGAAGACTATTTTTGATCTAATGCGTAAGCATCAATTAAAGATGAACCCTACTAAGTCCTTCTTAGGCGTCTCTAGTGGTAAATTTCTCGGCTTCGTCATTACCTCTAAAGGTATACACGTGGATCCCGAGAAGATCAAAGCCATCCAAGAGATGCGTCCTCCACGCACCTTAAAAGAGCTACGAGGATTTCAAGGAAGGATCGCTTATATCAGGAGATTCATCTCTAATTTGTCAGGACGCTGCAGACCATTCAACAAACTTATGAAGAAAGGTGTTTCTTTTGTTTGGAATGATGAATGTCAGAAAGCATTCGATGATATAAAACAATATTTGATGAGCCCACCAGTATTGGTACCTCCCGTCTCAGGAATACCATTCCTCCTATATACCCGAGCAATAAGTCATTCATTGGGTGCATTACTCGCTCAAAAGAATCAAAATGGCCATGAACAAGCCATTTACTATCTCAGTTACACTATGACCGGAGTTGAACCTCGATATTCACCGGTCGAAAAAGAATGTCTAGCCTTGATGTTCGCTGTCTAAAAGATACGTCATTATATCATTGGCCAGACCATTCATGTCATCTCCAGGATCAATCCTATACCGATCATGATGAAGAAACCTAGTGTTTTGAATTCTCGATTAGCTAACTGGAGAATCTTACTTGCTCAGTACGACATGCATTATATCCCTCAGAAATCAGTCAAAGGACAAGCTTTAGCTAATTTTCTGGCTGCTCATTCAATTCCAGAGGATTCAAAACTTTATGATGAAATCCTAGATGAAGTCCTAAACTCAAATCAAATTGATGAAGGAAATTCTACTTAGCGCCTATTCTTTGACGGAGCTTCAAGAATTGGTCCTAATGGTGATATTGTTGCTGGAGTTGGAATCGTTCTTGTATCGCCAGAAGGCCTTGCTATCCAAAGAGCCTATTCTCTTGATCAGCCATGTTCAAACAATGTTGCTGAGTACAATGCTTTACTCATTGGTCTTCAACTTGCAAAACATCTGAATATTCAACATTTGGAGGCGTATGGAGACTCTAAGCTCATTGTCAATCAGATCAGGGGCACTTATGAAGTTCGCCATCAAGATCTGGTTCCTTATCATAGATCAGCTATATCTATGGCTTCTTCGTTTGAAGAATTCTTTATTGAACATGTTAGGCGAGCATGTAACACAGAAGCTGATGCTCTTGCTAATCTTGCGGCAGTATTGGCTATCCCGATTAGACGGCAACAAATGATTGTTGTTCGTAATCGAGAATTATTTCATCTGGAAAACAACCTGACCCTAGGACTTCCAGTTGACATTGAAGAATCAATATTTCATGACGTCAACACAACAAGAGGATTTGGATTCAGTCGTAAATCGATGTCATCTTCATCTGATTCCAGCATGGAATTCATCCTCAGTAACTCGACTGAGAATCAGAATACGGATAAAGATTAGAGACTTCCTTTCTTAGATTTCGTATTATATGATATTCTTCCAGATGATCCTAGTGATGCATCATCTATCAGACGACGATCACTCAGATTCTATTACAATCATACCACAAAAACCTTATATCGTCGAGCTTATGATGGTTTACTTCTTCGATGTGTTGCCGGTGACAAGGTTCAACAAATTATTCGTGAAGCACACGATGGAATCTGTGGAGCGCATCAGCCAGGACCAAAACTTCAAGACCGTATTCGACGTATGGGTTATTATTGGCCCACTATGATATCTGATGCCATCGAATATGCAAAGAAGTGTAATGCTTGTCAAATCCATACGGATTTTATTCATCAACCCTCGAAATTTCTACATCCGACGGCAGCATCATGGCCCTTCGAAGCTTGGGGCATGGACATTATTGGCCCGATCAATCCGCCGTCATCCAAAGGTCATCGGTTTATTCTCGCAATAACCGATTACTTCTCCAAATGGGCTGAAGCCATTCCTTTATCTGAAGTTAAAACGTCCAATGTCATCAGCTTTATTAAACACCACGTCATCTACAGATTTGGTGTTCCTCGACGCATTATTCATGATAACGGACCACAGTTCATCAGCCAGAAATTTACTCGATTCTGTGACGATCACCGGATCAATAATATTGCTTCTACTGTATATAATCCGACAGCTAACGGATTAGCAGAAGCTTTCAACAAGACTATCATCAAACGCCTAAAGAAGTTTGTCTCTACTAACAAACGTAATTGGAGTGAGAAGCTCGGTGAATGTTTGTGGGCTTATCGCACTACAGTTCGTAACGCTACTAAATGTACACCCTTCTCTCTGGTGTATGGTTCCGAAGCTGTTCTTCCATTAGAGATTCAAATTCCTTCTTTAAGGATAGCAATCGCTAATGAACTCACTACTGAAAATAATGATCGTCTTCGACTTCAGGAATTAGAAGCTCTGGATGAAAAGCGATTATCTGCTCAACAGAATATTGAATTCTATCAAGCTAGAATTTCAAGAGCTTTTAATAAGAAAGTCAGAGTTCGAGCATATCAAAAAGGAGAACTTGTTCTAACAGTCAGACGTCCTATGACTATGACTCATATGAGGAAGGGCAAATTTGACGCAAAGTGGGAAGGTCCCTATATCGTGAGCAGAGTTTTCTCAAATGGAGCTTATCAACTCTCAGAATTGGATGGTCGAAAAGTTTTGATGCCTATTAATGGCAAATTCCTTAAAAAGTACTATGTATAAATGTAAATGCTTGTAATCATCAGACAAGTTCATGTTTAGAAATAGAATTTTTATTTTATTTTTAATCATGAATGATGGTACATGATATTAAGGAAGATCACTATCATCATTTTCTACATTTAGACGTGGGCCATTGCCGTCCTTCTCAGAAACATAGTCAGCAAAAGAGCCAAGAACTTCTTTGCTGGAACCCACAAGGAACTTGCAAGCAGCCAGCCTCATGGCTTCTTCTTCTTCAGTCCTTCCTGGTTTGAGCAGGAAATCCAGAATGTCCTTTGGTGGCTGGGGTGCAGACGAACCTTCGCCTACTTCTGCCCCCTTTGGCTGAACTGGATTGGCAAGGCGTTCTTCAGTGCCCTTCTGAATCTTTGGGGCAATCTCAGCTTTCTTGAATGCTTCTTCAGAAGACATTTTTATGTCAAGAATTGGAAGTGTTCATTCCTATCAGATTTCTGCTATATTTATAGACAGAGATTCCTCAAATGACGAACCGACGCATTCATTCGACGATTCGTTCATTCATAAATACCCGACGGTTCATCTGTTCATTTATTACATTCATCCGACGATTCAACCGTTCATTATCACCTGACGGTTTGTCCGTTCATTATCTTCTATCAATTTATTAAAAAGTGGGGATTCGTTATTTATCATGTTGTCATAACCTCTGAATAAATGCTGAATCTACCTACTCATTTTCTATCTTTGACCTCTGCATAGAAATCAATCTATTTTCTCTTGAGTTCCTACATATTATCACGTCCACATTACCTCTGATAGTATTGAGTACTCTAAATCAGAAAAGAAGATTTCATTATCTATCATGTCTTCCAGATAGAAACAAATCATAAAGTATAGAAGAATTATCATTTCCACTTTCATATCATCATAAAAAGTCTATTACATTTTCTTAGACTTTCTTACAAATCATAATGGAAATCTATTACAAAATCTTTAGATTTTCATTCTTCACCACAACAATAACCTAATAGAGATCTATTTTCTTCTTTGGATCTTCTCCGTCGGACCTTCTCCGTCAAGTTCGTTGTTGGTGGCAGTTCCTGACTGTCTGGATCCCAGTCACGACCAGATCAGCAGGAATCAAACTCTGGTCTTCTCTCTCAGACGAGAGGAGAACCACAGAGTATGGCAGCCCGAAATCGTGGTACTGCCAATACAATTGGTGGATTGAGGGTAACCTCTCAAGGAAGATAGGAATGTATTCCATATTGGGATACAATTCCTAGTTCTGCCCTGAAAGGAACTCTACTACCCGATTTCTCGGGATAGAGTTGACTCCACCATCCAACTCTCGTGTATAAAGGCTCTTCCTACCATCTGAGGAAGACCCTTCTATCCCACGAAGAGTTCTGAGTTGTCTGATTTACGCGTCAAAATCGTATGAGCTCCCTGATGTAGGTGTCAGCAGGATATTCTCCACAGCATCCAAATCACCAATGCCAGTTCTGAAGAAAATTTTTAGCCGAGCTTCTGCAGAAAATAGCAAGGAAAAAGAGAATTAATCAGCAGAAATGTCATTTGACACGCACTGGCTGATCAAGCGTGTATTGTTCAAATCAGAAACAAAAAGCCTATCTTCAACAGCAACAAAATAGTATGCGTACTATACTGGACTTACTTTGAAGTTTGGTGCTAAGGATTGGCAAACCCATGTTTGATACAGTGCGCAGAAATCGAACATTAGAAAGCATTGCTTTCCTGTTTGAGAATGAAATCTCACAAAAATTTTATTTCTCAGAGAAGAAGAAAAAGAATGGGAGGTGAGTATCTGCGAAAACTCACATATCTATTTAAAGGACAAAGTACAAGTCTATTCTTGAAAAAGATCCGCGTGAATAGCGCTCGTAAAACCATGGAAGGGGTGCCACGTATGCTTTGGAAGACAGTGCAACATTGGAAACATTCAAAGGGTGCCACTTAATATTCTTCATTAATGTACGCTGTTCAAACACAAAAGTTGTACTTCATTTTTCTTTTTCAAGACAGGCACTGATGGCCTTACGAAAGACAAAACAAAAAGAGTGCAACATTTCCAAAAGAAAACAAAAGCATAAAAGTCACGCTCTATTTCCCAGAGCGGCTGAGCTTTATGCCCAATTCTTCTACGCTCTTGACTCCCATGCGGTTTAACAGAGCCTTCAATATTTCACGCTGCTCTGCGAGGCTACGCCCATCAGAAGAAGACGAGCCATCCAGGCCAAAATAGCTCAAGAAATTCTTGGCTAGTTGCATGGGGTCGTCTTTGAGCTCGAAGATAAGGGGCTTCGGCTCTTCACCCCCAAAAGTGGGGTCACCATGGGCACAAAAGCCCAACTTGCGTGCTTCTTCTTCAGCTTCTTCCTTTGGTGTCATGTTGACGTGAGGTGAAGATAAAAAAAATGATTCTTCTCTTGGTTTATATAACAGAGCTCGCTGGCGGTTCATATTCCACAATAAATTGGATGCAATCAGTCTCGGAGAACGAAGAGTCATTATGACATTTAATAAGTTCATTTGAATGTTTTCAAAGAACTTCGAAGTCTTTTCGACTTCCAAAAAATTTCAAGTCATCTCAGCGTGACTGAATCCATTTTATCATCTCTATTTCAAAGTATTTCGAAATAATTATCATTTTTTCAAAAACTTTGAAGGGGGTTTTGTAGGCCTCAAAAATGATAGTCACGCTGAGTTGATCAGAACAAAGTCTGAAAGTCACGCTGATTTGATCTGGACAAGGTTCAAAAATCACGCGAGGTTCTTCCAGACTATTTCTTCAAAGTCACGCTGGGACAGCTCATCATTTGTCAAGAACGTCATCATGACTGACAGCACGACAGTCGAAGAATGTCTCTTCATATGCCACGTATACACAGAACTCGAGAGATCACAGCCGTCTATTGCGTGATTTTCGAAATCTTCTTCAGCAAGACTCAGCCTTTGTCAAATTGGCATACTAAAAGAGTTTCTTGTCATTTAATGCGACTGACAAAGCAATCACTGCCAGAGATTTTGTGTCAGTCGAAGCACGCCGAATTGGGACAGCTGGCAGTCTTATCTCAAGTCTGCGTGTATTTGTGAGATCTTCATCTCAAGTTTGTGTGGATTCTGAAGTTTTCTTCCTCAAGTCTGCGTGGATTTTGAAGCTTTTTGCCTCGAGTCTGCGTGGATCCTGAAGCTTTCTGCCCCAAGTTTGCGTGGATTTTGAAGCTTTCTACCCCGAGTCTGCGTGGATTTCGTCTTCAACAAGTCTGCGTGGATTTCATCAAATTGGAGTACGTGGCAGCCATGCCACCGATCTCTCGCCTACGTGTCCTGTAACTTGCACACGACTCATGCACGATTGCCATGTGTCCAACAGTTACAGGCCACGTCCAGTAACTGCTCATAACCTTGCGTATGTTGAATCCTGCGTGATTTTTAACTAGGCACAGGCTGTGAAGTCAGTTATCTTTACAGTTATTGTTTTTGACTCTATAAATAGAGTTCTTTTTTTTCATTCATTGTACAAATACACTGATATCTACTGTCAAAATTTTGAGAGCTTTTCTTCTTCGCATAGTCCAAGGGATAAAGCGATCGTCTTCTAGATCGGATTCCCACAGTTGTAATTTTCCCAGAAACACAATAAATAAAGTGAATTTATTTATGGAAAACAATGATGACCAATTCCCCTGCGGAGTCCAGGATGGGATCTTCGGAGGGAAGGGCCAGAGAGTCGCTAGCGCTCCCGATCAGAGTCATAGTTTGGTTGAGGGGGTAACCTGCGGCTTGGACTTGTTGTCCTCTCCGCACAAGGTCTGGACCGAGAATTGCGAGGGCTTCTTCAACTTGGTCTTCGGTGGGGCATTGTTGATCAGCATTGGTGTTATCTGCGATCTCCTCAGCTAATTCTGTGCTGGGCGCCATCACGATGAGATTTAAATCAGCTAGGGGGCAACCGTACTCCGTATGAAGTTCTTTTTCTCCCGAATCTAGAACGTAGAATTGGTTGGAGAGGGTGAGTTCTTGGGTGTTGCAGGGGGCCGGAGCTATAATCAGAGCTTTGCTGGGAGATTCGCTTCGGTCTGTCTTGTCGTCACTGGATTTGAATCAAGTGTGCGTGTTCGGACGCGAAAGAAGGGGAGACTTGGGTGTTCTCCCCTCAGCCGATTCATTGTCTCTCCGGGTAGATTTCTTCTTGAGTTCTGGGTGAAGGCGGTGGCAGTGCTTCGGGAGGTGGCCTCTTAGATGGCAATGATTGCAGAACATTATGTGGTTGTTATAGAGGATTTGTTAAGTGTTGGTCTGGTTGCCCAGCTCTAAAGTAATAAAATTGGGTGGTTCGATGGCGAGATTGAGTTCCACGCAGATTTTAGCATAATGGGCCTTGGTTAGGTTGCTGGTCTCCGGAGCCGTGGCCACATATGTGCCAAAGGAGTTGGCGATACGCCTAAGAGCCGCTGGTACAAAGCAAATGAGGGGTAGATTAGACAGAGTCACCCATGCAGCAACCCTCGCGGAATCTTCTTTGGTGGTGAACCCTGGTGACCACTTGATGATTTTTATCTAATGGGAGTCGATCCTGCATGTGTCTTTGGACCACACCGTTCTGTGGTCGCTGACGGAGGAAATATGGAGGAGAATATGTCTGGGGTCGAAGGGGGCCACTCGGTACTCCGCGGAGAGGCTCCATCTGACTATCTCCTCCTGCACCCTGGAGACTTTGGGGCAGCCAGAGGAGAATTTAAGGACAAAGGTGAAGGGAAAGGATGATGACAGGGACGTCACTTCCGAGTCGGAGAAGGGGACCAAAGGAACAATGGAGTCCGGAGGGAACTCAATGTCCGGGAGGGGGACTTCGGGGAGAATGGGGACCTTCGAGGAGGCTAAGTCCAGACGGAGAGTGTCGGCAAAAGATCGCTGAGCAGCACCAGACGGGGATGGGACCTGGGTCTCTTCCCCGGAGGGCGGGGAAGGCAACAATGACGGACCCCGTACAGAGCTAGGGAGAGGTACAGAGGGGACGGCTAAGGGGCGGCTGCCATGGAAGGGAAGGACGGCCAAGGGGGCGACTAGGGACAAGGCGTCGGCTGCGCTCCGGGCTGGGGAGGGGGTCTCCAGCGGGGCCGTCGTGGCCGGAAGAGGAGGAAGGGGGGCGGGGGGGTCCGCGCCCGGGAGTGAGGCTCCTGGATCGACGGCGAACGACGAGAGTACAATCGGAGGGATGGCGCCGACGACCAGAGGATCGGAGAAATGTTGAACGGAAGGTGCGGAAATCGGGGTTGGAATAGAAGCGGGGAGGCAGGCCAAGGGGGCGACAGGGGAAGAGGGGAGGCCGAGAGCCGGAGAGGGGAGCGAAGAGGGGGGAGGGGGTAGGGTTGCGGAGATGACAGAGTGATTAGGGTGGAGAGCGTGAAATAGCTGGTTAGGATCGGACCCACCTGGGAAGTACGCACGGGGAATTGAACCTGATCAGCGTAAAGGCCAGCTGAAAACTGGTGGGGCCCGGGGTGAGTTTGATGAGCGTAAAAAGGGGTAGCGGAATAGGCTGGGTCAGAAGGAAAGGAATGGGTCCCACCTTAGTCAACTGAAAACTGGTTGGGATCGGACCCACCTTGAAAATACGTGCGGGGGAGTTGAGCCTGATCAGCGTAGTGGCCAGCTGAAAACTGGTAAGGCCCGGGGTGAGTATGTTGAGCGTAAAAAGGGGTAGAGGAAAGGGAGTGGGTCCCGCCTTGGTAAGCGAAAATGAGAGCAGCTAACTGCGAAGCCAGGCGTAAAATAGATGGGTCCATCTCGGAAGAAGCGCTGATGGCGTCAGTCCCGATGGATGAGGGGAAGGGAGGCCCTACTCCTGCACCATAGGGGGGCTTCCTTCCTGATGTGACAGGAGTCCTGTCGCTGGTTTAAAAAATAGAGAGGGTCATGGGCCTGCCGCTGTGCTCCAGAGAGGGCCGGACGGCGTCAGCACGAGCACGCGGGTGGCCGAACGAAGGATCCCGCCAGGTCGACGAGTGGGGGAGACCGAAGCTCCCGGGCTGGCGCGACTGGAGGATGGAGGAATAAGAGTAGAGCAGAAGGAGGGAGAAAGGGGGAGGAGAGGAGGAGGGAGGGGACGGAACCGGAAGGGATGGGGAGGGAGGGGGAAAGACGGCCAACCAAAGCCAGCAAGTCAGCCGGCCAGGGGGGGCCATCGGAGGCCAAGGACGTCGGAGAAAATGGATGACAAAGGAGACCCTAAGGTCCCCTCGAGGGGGAGCTGCAGAGGAGAGAAAAGGGAGGAGCCATTTATATATATATATATATATATATATATATATATATATATATAGAAAAAAAATATATATATATATATAGAGAGAGAGAGAGGAGGGATCCACATCTTCGATTTTTTGCATCCCCATGCTATACACCGTTGGATGTTGTTTAAGTCATCTAATCTTAACCATTGATTTTTGAATGGTTAATTCAAATCAACGGTTAATATTAGATGACTTAAACAACATCCAACGGTTGTTAACTTGGGGATGTTTGGGGATGCAAAAAAATGAGGGGAGCGGGTCCCTCATATATATATATATATATATATATATATATATATATATATATATATATATATATATATATATATATATATAATACAACATGTCTCTATCTCCCCAGCTAGAGCGTTCCCATGTCGCGCATTCCTCGTCGTCTGTGCCCGACCTCGCCTAGGCCGGCCGCGTTCGCCCGTTCCCCTTACCTCCGCCCTCCTCGGCATGGAGGGCCACTCCCCGGACCGCCCCGGCTGCCCGCCGGATCTCTTGGCCATTCTTGGCCAACGCCAGCTCCTAGCTCCCTCCCCTCGCCCCGGTCGCCTTCAACTAGTCCTCGGGACCCCCTCCGACGCGGTGGCGGCTGAGCCCCCATCGGATCCGTCGGGCACTACCACTGCTGTAGTCGGCCTTCCGGGAGTCGACCGTTCCCGGGCTCCCATTGACCCCATCATCTCCCATCCTCCTCCGTTATATCCTCTCCCCGCCTCTGCCGCCTTTCGACCTTCGCCGGCAGCTTCTCCCCATTCTCGGCGTCCTCCCTCCGCCGGTAGCTCCCTCCCATCCTCTTTTCAATCCTCGGGTTCTGTTGTAGGCGAGATTTTTCAAAATTCAAATTCGAATTTTCAAAATACCTTCTTCCCTCAAAGCAGCTCCATCTGGCTGACTGGAGGCTCTCCCCCATGCGCCTACATGCATCCGGGCGCATTACCCCTGCACGGGCGTATACCCCTACTCGAGCGCATACCGCGACTCCACTGGAGCGGGCGCATACTCCTACACCTCCCTGTTGCCTTCGGGCGCATACTCCGCGCCCCCGCCTTTGGGCGCATGCAGACCCCCCTCAGCTGCCTCTCTTCCGGCTCCATCGCTCGTGGCTGCTCCCAGTCCTCCTTTCCCCGTCGCTGGCGTCAGCGGCTTAGCTACTCCCATTGCCGGCGGCCGCCTTCCTGTGGGCGCATACGGCGCCTCAGGTGCATATGCGTGTTCAGCCGCATATGTTGGGCGCATATGGATCGCCGGAAGCTACTCCTTCGGGCCCCCCTCTCGGGCCTGCCCTTACTGCCTCCCCCTCCGAAGGCGCATACCCTCCTCTTCTTCTGCCAGAGTTGCTCCGTCTCTCGAGGATATTGTGGGCGCTCATGCCGAGCGTGGCTCTTCCTTCTCGACCGCTTATGGTATTCACCCTTCTCGGGAGATGGCTGGTGGCTCCATCGCCGGTGCACTGTCTGCATCTGGTCACCCTTCTTCTGCCAAGTTTGGTCTTCTTGACAGTGCCGCTACGTTCGACGTCCCGCCTTCGCAATCGGCCCACCCCTCTCCCTGTCCTATCCCGTCCGGATCCTCCCTCCCTTCCGACCTCCTTGCTCTCAACCCGGGCTGGGAGAGGGACCCCAGGCCGGATCTTCCCTCTCCTTCCCACTCCTAAAAGGCGCAGGCCCCCCTGTGCGCCCCCAGGGGATCTCGACTCTGTTGGCCCCTCAGCTTCCTACCTATGCAGACAAGCTTCGGCCTGACAGGACGACCAAGCAGGGTCTCCTACTTCCAAACATCCTCCTCCCAGAAGTCGAGTATTCGTCCCCATCACCTACGCCGACCGTCCCCTTCTCCAACCAGGAACTCCAATCCCTGGCCACTTCATTCCTCCAGTCCTTCGTCCTCAAGTTCTCCTCTGGCTGCCCCAAACTCTCCAAAGTCCAGGAAGTCATCGCTAGTTGGAGGCTCACTGCTGAATACAGGGTCTTCCTCCTTGATCCGATGCATATACTGCTCCACCTTTCATCCGAAATTGACTACAGAACAGTGTGGTCCAAAGGTACCATCAGGGTGGACTCCCACCTTATGAAGATTATTAAATGGTCCGCGAGCATTACCACCAAGGAAGATTCTGCGACGGTAGCCGCATGGGTGACCCTTCCCAATCTACCACTCATTTGCTTCATCCCGAAAGCCCTCAGGCGTATCACGAATTCCTTTGGGACCTATGTGGCCACAGCGGCAGAAACCAGCAACTTAACCAAAGCCCACTACGCTAAGATCTGCGTTAAACTCGATCTATCGACTGAGCCACCCAACCACATCCCGTTAGAACTGGAAAACCAGACCCACACCCAGCAAATTATTTACGACAATCACATCATCTTCTGCTTCCACTGCCATCTGCGGGGTCATCTCTCTAAGTACTGCTACCGTCTCCACCCTGAACTCAAAAGAAAATCGGTCAGGCCTATAGCCCTAACCTCAAAGAGCAAGATCCTCTCGCCCACCCGGTCCCTCCTGCTTCAACTGCCCAACTCCTACACCAGATTCCAATCTAGCAACAGCAAGTCAGGAAAAAGCACCACAGCGGACAGATCGGAGTCGCCGCCATCTGCCAGATCAGTTACCCCCTCCTACCCACCAACCCTGAATCTCACCAACCAATTCAACGTCGTAGATGAGGAAGGAGCATATTCCTCCCATGAGATCGCTCCTATTGCAGGCCCTTCGGTGGCTACCCAGGCGGGCTCAGAGGACGTCAGCAGCTCCCTCCCTGTAAGCCCCTATATTTTAAAGTATTATTTTTATAATTTTAAATAGCATTTATATCTTTAAAATGAATTATTATAATTATTAGAAATTTTTCTAGATTTTTTAAAATACTTTTTAAAGCAAAAAATATCATTTTATAATTACTTAAATTGTTTTAATATCAATTTACAATTGTTTTAATTATTTTAAATAGTGTTTGCAATATTTGATTTGTCTGTGCAAATTAAATTTGCACAGAGCAACAGCGGGGGCCTATTTACAATTTAGGAATTTGCATTTCCTAAGGCGGTGGGTGTTTTTGCAATACCAATTATTGGGAGGGTTTCTGCTAACCGGCCACCCGACCACCGCCTTTCTCTGTCACCATCTCCGGCTAACCCCGACCAAAACCCTAACCCTAAACCCTATTTTCTCGTAATCCTAGCCCTAATTCGACCGACTTCCTATCCTATAAAGCCCCCCGACCCCAAACCCTAACCCTAGATTGCCACAGCTCTGCCCCAACCACCGCCATAGACCATTCTTCTCCGACCAACCTCGCCGGAGTTCGCCCTTGCCAGCACGACGCCTACAGCCCACGTCGACCGCCCCAACCACCGCCATCTTGCTCGCCTCGACGAGCAGAAGCCAGCGCCACCCTTCGCCACTGACCCCAACGCCAACAGCCGCCGCTAGCACCCCCGACAGCATCCTCGTGCCGGACACGTAAAGTGTCCTTTCGTGTTTTCTTCGCCGCTGTGTCTCGTTTTCACGTAGGAGGGTCGATCCGTGTCGAAGAGTTTGATGGTGGACTCGGATACGAAAAATTCATGTCATAGGAGTCGTACAAACCCAGGACACTGGACTCGTGTGTCTTCGTGTCCCAAACTGTCAGGACATGAAGACACAGGACTAAGGGTTAACGGGTTTACTAGACTGCTATCGGGTTTAAAACCCATTACCACAATTCATAATAAAACTAACTAAACCCTATCCCTATCAGCTAACCCAAGATGACCCCTTGGCCAGCCCGAGCATGTTAAACCCCATGTTCCCCCAGGCCGAGTTCGAGCCCCCCTTTTCGTTTCTTTTTTTGTTTTGTTTTTATTTTTTGTTTTATTATATATATATATATATATATGTATATATGTATATGTATTTATATATATAATACATATATACATATATATATTATTATATATAATATTATATATATATATATATATATATATATATATATATATATATATATATATATATATATATATATATATATATATATATATATATATATTTTAATATATATATATATATATATATATATATATATATATATATATATATATATATATATATATATATATATACTGTATTTATATATATTTTTTATATAATTAGTATTTTCATATATATATATATATATATATATATATATATATATATATATATATATATATATATATATATATATATATATATATATATGTATATATATATTTATGTATATATATATTTATGTATATATGCAATATATTTTTGAGAGCTCAGAGAGTCTCCGTCCCTGGCGATTCCCCGATCTTGACACTCTCCGGCATGCCCTCCCGGCTGCCCGGGCGGCCAGCTCCGCCTGCCGCCGGGCCCATCCTTCCCTCCCTCCACCCCGCTCCACCCCCCCTCCCCCCTTCCCCGCTCCCTCTCCCCAGACACCCTCGGCGGCCAGATGCCCGCGGTGCTCGCGCCCTTCCCGGCCCAAGCGCCCCGCCCGCCGTCTCCTCCGAAAGACCAATGCTTCCTCCATCTCCGGCGCGCACCCCTACCTCCCCCGTTGCAGCCCCCCGCCCCGCTCTCAGTCCGTCATCGCCCCGACCGTCCTTCCGTCATCCTCCCTACCCTCGCTCCTCGGCGCCCCCCCCCGCCGGCGTTCCCTGCTTGGACCCTCGACCAACTCTTCCTAGTTGGTCGGGGGGTCGTCCTCCCCCAGCCTCTGCGAGTTCCCCTCTCCCTCCCCACCGCTTCTACCTACGGTCTCGCTTCGCCGGCTTGGCCTCCCACGGTCGTTGTCGAGGGTGGAGCGGCGACCTCCTCACCGAGGATTGCCTCGGGCCCCGCGTCGGTCCATCTGGACCAGGCTTTTCCCCCCTCGGCTCTCGCTTCGCCGGCTTGGCCTCCCACGGCCGTTGTCGAGGGCGGAGCGGCTACCTCCTCACCGAGGATTGCCTCGGGCCCCGCGTTGGTCCGTCTGGACCAGGCTTTCCCTCCCTCAGCTCCCGTATCGAGCGGGCTCGGGGATACATGCCCTTCTTTCTTTACGCGCCCCGAGGACTCAGCTGGCGTTGCGTGCTCCCCTAGTATTGCTTCAGCCTCATTATACGAGCCAGCATGGCCCCTCGGGCGCAGCTCTACGCTGGGGGTAGCTGGCGTTACATTTTTCTCTTCCGCGGTTACGCATTTTGGGGGTTGCGTAAACTGTGCTGCTTCTGCGTTGGACTCGAGCGTAGGCCCCCACGTTGTGGATAAGCCTGCTCACTCTGTTACGGGTTTACGTGAACTTGAGGGCTCCGACGGTCTGGGCCAGCCCTCATCCTTTATTTCGGGTTTTGTGCGCCCGATGGCACCCACATTGTAGGCCAGCCCTCTCCCTCGGTTGCCGGTTGCGTAGTACGCACGCTCGGAGGCTCCCACGGTGTGGGCCAACCTCCCCACTTTATTGCGGACTTCCGTGATCCAAGTGGCACCCACTTTTTTGGGCCTGCCCCCTCCCTCTTTACTGGTCTCCCCTGCGCCGGGACTCCTTAACCCCTTTGCAGGCGGGCCTGTCGCAGGAGGCCCCGTCATTTCGACCGCCCCTGACACCTGCTGTCCACCAGCTGTCCCTGCCTCCCTCCCCCCTCCTCGGACGGCCCGATTCCACCCCGTGTCCCTTCCTACGCCGAAGCCTTGCGGCCTGACAGCGTGAAGGTCCTTACCCCCCCCACCCACGGAGATCGTTCTTCCTGAAATTGTTTTCGTACCCCCACCTGACGGATACCCAATCCGCGTACCCTTCTCCGACGCGAATATTTCTTCCCTATCCTCCACCTTCCTCAAGACTTTCGTCCTAAAGTTCACCTCCGGTTGTCCGAAGATAGCTAAGGTGAAGGAGGCTACGCTGCTTAGGGGCTCTTGGACGCCTACTGGGTCGCCCCTATCGATCCCAAGCACATGTTCCTACACCTGTCCTCCGACCAGGACTGCATCTTGGTTTGGGCCAAGGGCCCCACCAAAATCGACTCACAGATTGCTAAAATTGTCAAATGGTCGCCCAAATTTAACACCGTTGTAGATTCGTCAATCATATCCACAAGGGTCACCCTTTGCAACCTTTCCCTGGTGTGCTTCCCCGCAGCTGCTCTTAAGCGTTTAGCCAGTTCCTTCGGGTCCCTGGTCGCCATCACGGAAGAAACACGTAACCTTTCAAAATGCAACTATGCGAAGATCTGTGTTGAGCTCGACCTCGCCAATGAACCCCCCAAAATGATTGAGATTGAGCTTGGAGATCAGACGATCAGACAAACGCTGGTGTATGACAACAATATTATTTATTGCCAACATTGCCAGATGAGCGGTCATTCCTTGCAGCGCTGCTTCCGGGCTAACCCAGATCTCAAGAAGCCTGGACCACGCGTACCTCGCGACCCGGTCGCGTCCACCTCTCCCAGCACTTCCTCGCCTGACTTGTCCCCCACCCCCCCTCCGGTATACAGAAACCCATCCTCAGCAAAGCACGAGATCCCTCACCTCGTCCAACTCCGACATCGTTCCCTTCAATCCCGCCACCATCACCCTCGCTAACTCCTTTGCCATACTTGACATCGATAACTCCCCCGAGAGCCCTTGTGAGCACACTTTTGATCACGTATTCCCCGAATCAGACAACATCTCCCAGGCAGAGCCGGACGTTCCACGCGTTGCCGCGTTAATATCCGACAGCCCATCTACACCCCCACCCCCCCTTTGTGCCGACATTTCTCCCCTCGAGATCTCCCCCATCACCTCCCTCAAGCCCTTGGACACCAGCTCCACTCCCCCTATCCCCATTAGTGGCCACCCACGTGAGCAGCTCGTGGTAGCCCACGACCCTAGCCATATTGTCGCAGGGCAAGATTTGTCCACTGCTGACCAGGCCCTCTCATCCGTCTCACCGACGCCCCCCTGACCCTTGTTCCCCTCTAACTGGCAGGTTCTGGCAAACCAAGGACGCTGGTGTAGTGCCCCGTCCTGCTCAGTCAATCGAAGGAATCGGAACGCCGATGGCGTTCGAACTTAGCCTTGCAACGGCTGCATGAAGACATCGCTCAGTCAAGGCGACCGCTCGCTCAGGTGGGGTAGTTTCGGTGAACTCGCCTCATCTTTGCCTTCACATAATAAATTGCATGTTTTCAACTTGCACAAGTAGGCTTGATAATAAAAGAGACGAATCCATATAGCTAAAGAAAATAATCCCGACGGGTCGAATTGAGTTAGAATATGGAAAGTTCCAAAACGATCGTCCTAGAGTTGGTGCACGGCGTGCTTTGAAAATGACACTTGCTCCTTCGTCCCATGGCTTGGGAGAAGGAAGAGTTGGTCTTCGCCACAAGCTAAGAGTTAGCCAAATTCATAGGCGTCGCCTGCATAAATGCTTCATAAAGCATGCACGGTCTCTTCGTCCAAGGCGTGGCATAGCCTCTGCTCGCCGATGGGTTAAGTTGTATTGTACGGCTTATGGCATAAGTCTAGGCACTTCAAATAACTTGGTTGTTCAAGTCGAACGCGTGCACGGCACGTTCCTACGACGCAAGTCTTGACGCAGCCTTTGTTCGTCAAGTTGTTGCAAAGTAAGTTAGGCAAGTTACGTTAAGCTATCATGAGTAGTAGCAAGCACGGTCCTATGAGTTCTACGGCTGAGTATAGCCAAGTAGTCCTACGGTTTCAAAGCTAATCGTATGGAGTATGTGTTGGGCGATAGTGTCGCATAGAGCACAATAGGCCTAAGGCACGATGCACGGACTTAGTGTTTAAGGCATGAACCACGGTTGATTTAATGAGTTTTTGGATAAAGGACTATCGAATAGGCGTTGAGTTGAATAAAATGATATGGTAACATGGAAAGAATGCTCGCGACTGTGGGTCGTCGAGGGGTCCTTGAGGGGTCTCAAGGATAGAAGACTTGAATTTGGTTTTGGAAAGAGATGATAACACTGAAAGTAGAATGACTGTGTGAGACGTCAGTTTGAGTGAAGGGTCTTGCATGGTCATTGGACAACTTGTCGACAAGGTAGAGTTTCTCCGTAACGGTAACCCAGGGCCATGGGACCGTTTCGGCCAAAAAAGGAAACACGGTGATAGATGTGCTGACTCGATAGCACCGGGTTAGTTGGGGACTTCCAGGTGGCTAGCTACCTTGCGCTGGAAGGGTCCCGACCAACCGTAAGCTATGTGTCCATGATAGCTTGTCATGCTAGTGACCTCATATAGATGAATCGGCACGGGCGGCAATCCGCGAGTGTGCCTTTGGATTGACTCGAGTAATGTGTGTAGTACATCAAGGAAGTTGAGTTGAATGTGTGTGTACAGTTGGAACATAAAATGTTGGGCCTAAGATTTGACTGCAACGTAGGCGACTTGCTTCGGCACGAGAAGTGGCGTCGAGTCTTATGTTGTCGGCATATAAGTTGCATGTTATGATTGAGTTATCTTGAGTTTAAGTCAGGAGATGTCGCGAGGGAAAGTCGTTCGAGTGACATTTAGTCCACAAGTCCTGATTGGGTCAAGTTGGTGATTAAAGTAGAAAGGGGCCGCGAGGCGGCGATATGGTTTAGTCACCCTGAGTTGCGAGGCACGGCACGAGGGATCCCTAGCACGGTCACACGGAAATGGAGCCTCATCCCGTAGTTGCATCTCTGATTATGGCCGTAAGGCAAACACGACTCGATAGGTTAACGTTGAATGTTGCAAGCACGGGATGGTCTAAAGACACAAAATAGGCAAGACATCGGTCATAAAACTGATCCTAAGACAAGACTAGAAAGACAATTGATAAGAAGTGACTATGTTGCACAAAGTAAATCAAACGTATTGGGTTTGTATGGGTGGGCGAGGAGCTCATTCCACCAGTACAGTTGAGTACTGACACCCACATAGTTTTCATGTGCAGGCACAGGTAGAAGCTCGTGGCGTAGAGCTCGCTTGGATGCGTCGAGGCACGGAGTTCCTTGGCAATTCGAAGCGTGCGACCGCATGGAGTAAAGACTTATACGGAACATAATGTATGGACGTCGCCTTCCAAAGCTTTCGCTGGCTCAAGACTTGTAATGGAGAGATGAGAAAGAGCTGAGTGACTTGTAATGTGAGAAGACTGAGCTTGAGAGACTTATAATCTTGGCCTTGCACCCATTGTAACCTTTGTTTCAATATCAATAAAAGAGTGTTTATGAAATGACTTGTGTTTTGCTTCAAATTCTGCTACTAATATTCAATGTCTCTGCATGGGACTTCTGTGCGACGACCCGTCGCAGTCGCTGAAATCGGCCGTTATGGAACCCGCCTTGCACGAGCGTAATCTAGGCTCGTACGGCATCACGCCTTAGCGAGGACGATCGCTCCTACGGAAGCGAGGGGTGACAGCTGGTTTTCTTGGTCGCAACAACCCTTTGTGTGCGCTTGACGACGTCGAGGTAGCGAGTTACTCCTCAGTGGCCGTCGAACGTGCTTTCTCACCTATTGGTTTGACAGAGGCCAGTGACGACCTCATAACTTCCACCAAGAAATCCTCCTCGAAAAAGAAGAAAAAAAACAAGAAAAAAAATCAGCAAGCGGCTATGACCACAAGGTCAACATCCAAGCTCAACCACCTCACCCACTCCCCCTAATCCAATGTTTAATATCCTCTCGTGGAATGTGAGAGGAATAGCAAACAAACCGACGCTGAATAGAATCCTCAGCCTAAAGAAAATTCACAAAATAGCCATCCTAGTGATCATTGAACCCAAAATCTCTAAGAAACGGATCACCGGCATCCAACTACATCTTGGATTCGCGATCGCGCTGGCTGGCAATCACGATATCTGGATTCTCGCCAGTGCTGGCTGTCACCCCCAGTTTTCAAAAAACATGAGTATTTTTGTCATTTTACATTTTTGAATATTTTTAAATTTTATTTTATTATTTATGATATTATTTTGGGGTTGAAATTTATTTTATTATTTATGATATTGTTTTGGGGTTATTTGAGTCGGGTTCGAATTTTAACTCAATCCGACTTGAAACGGGGACCCGGAGGGTAGTTTGACTCTAGTGGGACCCACACACTAGTTAGACATGGCCCACATGATATTAATTTTAGTCCACATGATAGAAATATTTTAGTTAGAGGTTAGACTAATTATTATGGATAAGGTTAGTGTGATTAGAGACTTTAGAATGACTAATTTAGCCCCAACCAATTAGCCCTTTCCTAATACTAATAGAATAGGTTAGTCGGGGCATTTTGGACCTTACCATAATAGGACAAATAGGCCCATATGGCCAGCCACTTTGGGAGATGATAGGCTCAAGTTCATTTCATTATTCTCATCCACACTCTCTCTCTTGTTCTTCCCCAAATTTCTAGAGAGCAATCCCTAGCAATTTCTCCACCAAATCCTTCCATTTTGTCACCAAGTCTTCTTCTTTCCTTCTCCATTCTAGCCAAGGAGGAATCTACCCAAGTTTGGAAGGATTCGGAGCTCGTTCGTGTCCTTTTGGAATCTCTACGTGTCGGTGTCGTGTCGGAAGGCTTTTCCTTTGATTCTCTCTCCCGGAAGGTATAATCTCCCCTCTAAACCACCCCTACATGCATATAGGAATATTTTAAACCCATAGGAATGATCCCCATGGTTGTATCTCCATTTGTGTCTATTTTGTGTCCATTTGAAGGTCATAGGAGTGTCCTTTGTGTTGTGGATGTGTTCATGTTACATATATAGATTTATATATATATATTGTAATGAGAGTGTATCTATATTTATATATGTAATAAATGGTTCATGATGATTATATAATCAAGTTTGTGAGTGTGGTTCCTCATATTATTATTGCTATTATTGTTGTGGATAATTAGGATATATATTGTGTATTCTTTTGGCTCAAACTATCTAAATCCGTCATGATTTTTATCCACGTTTTTAATTTCAGCCCTAACTTAGAAAGATCATAACTTCTAGCTCAAAGTTCTGTTTAATCTCCCGTTTTTTTTTAAAGAAGCGTATTGAAGTTAGCTTTCCAAAAACATGTATTAATAGGCCTAATTCTTTCTTTAACTTTCTAGAGAATTATTTGAGTGTTAGCTGTACGAAAGACAAACGCGTTCTCGGTGTTTTCGTGATTCTGGGAGTTTCCGGAAACGAAAACGCGATCCGTTTGAAGTTTCGGAAAGCTAACACATAGATCTATAACATACTTTAATCCTAGAATTTAATTCATGCTGAGTTGGTACAGTATTGATTATTAGTAGGAGTTACTATTCGACATATGCATTTTGTGCACCCTTGTGTGTAATATAATGTTCTATTTGATTTTAACCCATGTTAATGTATACATTATGTAACTAAATAGAGAATGCAAGCATGAGTAAATGGTTAAATAAATGATGTATGAGGTATAAGTATCCTATCTAATGTAATCATGTATAAGTATGGCTTGTAATGAATATGTAGGTTCCATAGTATGTAATATATGGTGCATATAGTAGTGCAAGAGAATAAATGAATGATGAATGAATGCAAGCATGAATGTAATGTAATAATAGATGTAATGTATGCAATATACAAGTTAATGAGATGTAATGTTCTATGTTAACACAAATCCTATATTACCTCATGTACCCCTTACACTATGTTGACACTATCACACTTGACACTTTGTTCTCTTACACTTTGACACTCTTTGATATGTATACACTATGTATGCCCATTTAACCCTCACTTGTCCCTTTGCCATGTTCACATACACACACATAGCCTCTTAAATAAGTATTTATGTATATAGTTAACTTAGCTATGTATGTATATTATATATATGGTAGCATATTGTATTGTAATATATAAGTATATATAGCCATTGAAATGCCATGATTATAGACCGAATGTTGAATACCAATATATGCATGTGTATATATGTGTAGACATGTATAGCTTAAAGTAATAGATTACCTAGTGTATATCTAATGTGAATTCTTGCCTATTTGAGTATTGAATAATTGCATGCTATATAGAGTTGGGTGTATGTTGGCTTGTATAGCCTTGTATTGATGTGTGCTTGCTAGGATAGTCTTGGTTAGGCCTAGTAAGACTTGCTGGGTTAGGACATGACCTAGTTTGACCCAGTTTGACCAGAGTTGACCAGTTGACCCAAAGTCAACTGTAAGTCAACACTTGACCTAGTTTGACTAGATTATTGACCGGAGTCGACCTAGAGTTGTGTTGACTTAGAAGAACCTAGAATAATATAGATTGCCTGTAGGGATTCATTTATTTTAACTTGAACACCTTGTAACCTGTGTTGCTTTAAATAGGACTATGTGGCTTCAGTGGGACCCCCCTATACTTATCAGTTGTTCAGGTTATCGAGGCGAGTACATTCTCTGATCATTTCATATCCTGCTTAGAATTATTTTCTGTAGTAGATTACTTTACTTGTACTATCACGATGGTCACACGGATTGGTACTATATGGATCCTTTCTTGAGATGTTATCCTTAGGGAGCATCGGGTACTACGTGTTCTGTGCGTTTCACTTACATGGCGTATCACTATGCTTCTTGGTTCACTTGATTACTTGTGACATGTACCCTCATGATTACTGAGTCTCTTGAATCTTACACAGTTGGGTAACCCCCAGACTCCCCATTTATGGGACATCCATGTATCACCCTTAGGGGCCTTGCATAGAATCATAACATAACCTGGCTAGATCCTTGTGTATTGATTGGGGATACGGGGGAGTAGAAGTGGACATGTGAATAATACACCAGTAGTATCTTCATTGAATCATTCCGTAGTGTCTTCATTGAATCATTCCAGGCCATTTACATGTTCATGTTGTACTCTGACTCACTAGTCACTGCTAGTTCTCTATGTATAGTAGATATTTCTATTACAGTTCTTTCTCTGTTTTTATACTGCACTTCTTTCAGTACTTGTATCTTACTTTACTGCATGTTTATATTTTCTAACCTGCTATGAATTGTTGAGATGTACTGTGCTCGCTCCAGTCCTGACTGGACCTGTTGATAAATTTTACAGATAGCCTGGAGGTGCCTGCTAGCCTAGAGGAGACACTTTAGAGGTTGTTTAGGTAGTTATTTCTTTTCGTCTGGAGTTGTATTTGATTTGTGGATTACTGTATTTGGGTTTTGAGATGTATTCTGGGTTATGTATCTTAGACACTTAGAATTCTATCTCCTGTATCTCTTTTGGATTTTATGTTTTATCTATCCTTATCATGCTCTACCTTAGATGTGATTGAGACTGTATCTGCTATGTCACCCCCATTCGGGGAGTATAAACTGCTTAGCTTTATATTGTTAAATGTTGTGACCTAGAACAGTGTTCTACCGCCGACACTGCGGCGTAGGCTGGGCGTTGTTACGTTCTCGTACCCAAACAGTGGGTGCGGGTCGTGACACGTTTTTAGTGGTGGCCCATGCAGGTCGACTAAAAGTGTAGTGGTATTCGAACTAGAGTACCACTACAGCCTGCAGTAGGAATAGGATATATTTTTGGAGGTACTCAATCACAATTAGGATCCCTTGAGAGATTCCTGGGACAACCCTTGAGAATCTTATTTTAACTTCGATTTGAAAACTCTCTTTTTCCTTGATTGTTTTATCTTTATTTTCTGTTGTTGAATTTTATGGATTATTGTTGAATTTGGGTTTGTATTTATTGATTTTGATGGAAGATTGTTGAATTTTGAATCTTGACGATTAGCTGTAGCATCCGAGTTTGTATTTATATGATTTAAGGATTTTGTTCATTTTTGAGTTTGATGTTCGTTGATAAATTTGATTTGATTTTTGGGTATTCATTGTTGATTTAATTTAATTTTTGGCAAGATAAAATTATATGGGCTAGGTCATTTATGTTATGGAATCTAGTCTTCTATAGTCACATTAGCCAGCATGGTGATGACATATAGTCTGACTCTGGATATATTTCTCGGGTGTGGGAATTTAAGGTTTTCGCAGCCAAGCTAGTGGCACCACAAAAATGTTAAATACCATGATTCTAGAGATATGTACATAAGTCAAGGGCTCTGTGATTATCGTAGCCTTGCTCACTAGTATGACGAGGATTTAGAGTACCATGATTTTGGATAGACGCATATGATTATCAGATTGTACCTTAAATGTTTTCGAACATGTTTTGCGACTTTTGTTTCAGTCAAAAAAAAATTATTGTTGCTTTGTTTTGTTTTGTTTCTCCTTGTTTACTTGGGATGTAGCTTTAGCTATTTTTATAAACCTTGTGTAACTTCTTACCATGAAATTCTTCTTAATGAATCGATGATTTTGCTAGACTTTATTTTGGGATTGATATTTTAGTTCTGGATTTCAAAATGGTTTCCTCTTTTAAAACAGATAAGCAGAACAGATTCTTTTATCATTCTTTTCTTGCCAGTATTTTTATTACCATCATTCTTGTCTTATATACCTGTCCTGATTATATCAATTCCCTGTCTCGTATATAATTCTGTCAGCTATACTTGAACCCCTGAATCTTTATATCGTTTTTACCTGAGAAATGTTGAGGAAGTGACGTAAATCATCTAGTACGGAAAATGACGTGATTGGTTATCATATGATAATTTTGTAGGAATCAAAATATTGGATGTCAAAAAAAAATTTTGAGATTGAAATATGGTAAAGGTTTAGAATGGAATTGAGTGATAAATGTTATCAATTTAGAAACAATTGCAGAAAATTGGTTATGAGTAATTCACGGATGTAGTTCAAAAAAAAATTGATAATGATAGTCGGGGTCAATTTAGTTTTGAGAACTTGAATAAATTTTGGTTATTAATTCTTGAGACGTTACACCTTAAGGTTATGATGTTAAATTTAAGGATTTAGCAATAGGGAAGAGATTTTAACGATATGCAATAATGATACGAAATTGAATAAGGTATTATAAGAAATGACTAGAGACAGAGAGAACACAAGGATTTTAAGTTATAGAAATTATTATTGGATGGAAAAAAAAATGTGTAGAATTCAAAAGGATAATAATTGAAGGTGAACGTTGAAGAAATATGAAGGTTTATTTATAAACAAGAATAAATTTTGTATGACATAGTGGTATTGGAGTTGAGTAAATACGAGACTCGATTTAAACAAGTTCAAGGATTTCATAAACTGGATTTAGAGGTTTCGGATCTAATTTAGAACGAGGTGAAGGAATTTGGAAATTTGATTAAATGAATAAGTGTTGATACCAAATTAAGAGGGGTACGCTTCGTGGGAAATATTTTAGAAGTTTAGAATTTTGTCTATGGTGATCGTGGTAAAGGTTTAGATGACTGAAGTTATAAAAAAATTGAGGGTAGTCATATAACGGTTGATTTTTTTTATATATTGGAATTTGTGAGAAAAAAAATATGATTGGCAAATGGTAAACTGATGGTATCAGAGAGAGATGATTAACTGACTTTCGTATAAAATCTTTCTTATTTTTCCCAAAATGGTTTTTCAATATCATTGAATCCTAGTTTCCTTAATCACGACCAAATCGACTTCGATTATCTTTTCTTATCATATTAATATCTTGGGTTGTACTCAATTGAATTAAATTTGATTATGACCTGAATCTCCATCCTTGTATGCTCGTTCTCAGACATTGTTGAACTGTCCTCCATATTGCCCAATCTTGATTTTCCTAATTTGATCAACTTAGATCGTTTCGAGACTAAATATTCTATATATATATATATATATATATATATATATATATATATATATATATATATATATATTGATTGGAATTTTCCATGAAATTGGCTTTCATTCTTTAACTTTTGATTTTGATTTTTCTGAGCCCTTTAAAGATAATTGGTAGTTACTTTTCTTTATTTTTATGATAAGTACCAGTTTTCATATAGGATGGTAGACTGCCTTACAGTTTTGTTGATTTGTTATTTTTGTAACTTTTGTTTAGCACCCTAGACTGCCTGTGTGTTTTGATACCATATGACCGATTCAGTTAGCATGACTAGTATACCTAGATGAGACTTACACTACCACCGTATGCCATGACCCTGTATGTCGTCCTTTTGATAGTATGCTTTGTTTTAATCTGGGACTTTGATTGTGGGGGTTTGACCTAGAGGGAGTATGGACATTTTAATTTTGAGGATAAAATTTATCTGAGGTGGGTAGACTTGTAACACCCAGTTTTCTAAAATGAGAGTAATTTTATAATTTTAATCATTTATTGATTTGACATTTAAATCATGATATAATTTTTGGTAATTTTTAAATCATTTTAAAACTATTTAAAATCATGACTTGTAATTTTGATGTTTTGCTAGTGAAACCCTAGAGACTGTTGTCCTAGAGCCTAACCATGTGATTAGGATGTTTTAATGTCATTTCTGGCCTAAGGATATTTTGCATTTGACCTCTTTGAATTATTTTGATATTTATTGCGTTGGTCATTGTTAATTTTGATCTTTGATAGGTGTGATTTTGTGATAGTTTTGTGTCCGTATCGGAGACGTATCAGTTTTTATTTACAAATGTTTGATGTGCCTCAAGGAAATTTTTTTTATTGCTAATTTTTTTTTAAAAGTATTTGAATGAGATTGTTTTCTGCGATTGTTTTGTTTTAATTTCGAGGACGAAATTTTTTTAAGGTGGATAGATTTGTCACCCCCAGTTTTCAAAAAACAGGGGTATTTTTGTCATATTACATTTTTGAATATTTTTAAAATTTATTTTATTATTTATGATATTATTTTGGGGTTGAAATTTATTTTATTATTTATGATATTGTTTTGGGGTTATTTGAGTCGGGTTCGAATTTTAACTCAATCCGACTTGAAACGGGGACCCGGGGGGTAGTTTGACTCTAGTGGGACCCACACACTAGTTAGGCATGGCCCACATGATATTAATTTTAGTCCACATGATAGAAATATTTTAGTTAGAGGTTAGACTAATTATTATGGATAAGGTTAGTGTGATTAGAGACTTTAGAATGACTAATTTAGCCCCAACCAATTAGCCCTTTCCTAATACTAATAGAATAGGATAGTAGGGGCATTTTGGACCTTACCATAATAGGACAAATAGCCCCATATGGCCAGCCACTTTGGGAGAGGATAGGCTCAAGTTCATTTCATTATTCTCATCCACACTCTCTCTCTTGTTCTTCCCCAAATTTCTAGAGAGCAATCCCTAGCAATTTCTCCACCAAATCCTTCCATTTTGCCACCAAATCTCCTTCTTTCCTTCTCCATTCTAGCCAAGGAGGAAGCTACCCAAGTTTGGGAGGATTCGGAGCTCGTTCGTGTCCTTTTGGAATCTCTACGTGTCGGTGTCGTGTCGGAAGGCTTTTCCTTTGATTCTCTCTCCCGGAAGGTATAATCTCCCCTCTAAACCACCCCTACATGCATATAAGAATATTTAAAACCCATAGAAATGATCCCCATGGTTGTATCTCCATTTGTGTCCATTTTGTGTCCATTTGGAGGTCATAGGAGTGTCATTTGTGTTGTGGATGTGTTCATGTTACATATATAGATTTATATATATATATATATATATATATATATATATATATATATATATATATATATTGTAATGAGAGTGTATCTATATTTATATATGTAATAAATGGTTCATGATGATTATATAATCATGTTTGTGAGTGTGGTTCCTCATATTATTATTGCTATTATTGTTGTGGATAATTAAGATATATATTGTGTATTCTTTTGGCTCAAACTATCTAAATCCGTCATGATTTTTATCCACGTTTTTAATTTCAGCCCTAACTTAGAAATGTCGTAACTTCTAGCTCAAAGCTCTGTTTAATCTCCCATTTTTTTAAAAGAAGTGTATTGAAGTTAGATTTTCAAAAACATGTATTAATAGGCCTAATTCTTTCTGTAACTTTCTAGAGAATTATTTGAGTGTCAGCTGTACGAAAGACAAACGCGTTCTCGGTGTTTTCGCGATTCTGGGAGTTTCCGGAAACGAAAACGCGATCCGTTTGAAGTTTCGGAAAGCTAACACATAGATCTATAACATACTTTAATCCTAGAATTTAATTCATGCTGAGTTGGTACAGTATTGATTATTAGTAGGAGTTACTATTCGACATATGCATTTTGTGCACCCTTGTATGTAATATAATGTTCTATTTGATTTTAACCCATGTTAATGTATATACATTATGTAACTAAATAGAGAATGCAAGCATGAGTAAATGGTTAAATAAATGATGTATGAGGTGTAAGTATCCTATCTAATGTAAGCATGTATAAGTATGGCTTGTAATGAATATGTAGGTTCCATAGTATGTAATGTATGGTGCATATAGTAGTGCAAGAGAATAAATAAATGATGAATGAATGCAAGCATGAATGTAATGTAATAATAGATGTAATGTATGCAAAATACAAGTTAATGAGATGTAATGTTCTATGTTAACACAAATCCTATATTACCTCATGTACCCCTTACACTATGTTGACACTATCACACTTGACACTTTGTTCACTTACACTTTGACACTCTTTGATATGTATACACTATGTATGCCCATTTAACCCTCACTTGCCCCTTTGCCATGTTCACATACACACACATAGCCTCTTAAATAAGTATTTATGTATATAGTTAACTTAGCTATGTATGTATATTATATATATGGTAGCATATTGTATTGTAATATATAAGTATATATAGCCATTGAAATGCTATGATTATAGACCTAATGTTGAATACCAATATATGCATGTGTATATATGTGTAGACATGTATAGCTTAAAGTAATAGATTACCTAGTGTATATCTAATGTGAATTCTTGCCTATTTGAGTATTGAATAATTGTATGCTATATAGAGTTGGGTGTATGTTAGCTTGTATAGCCTTGTATTGATGTGTGCTTGCTAGGATAGTCTTGGTTAGGCCTAGTAAGACTTGCTGGGTTAGGACATGACCTAGTTTGACCCAGTTTGACCAGAGTTGACCAGTTGACCCAAAGTCAACTGTAAGTCAACACTTGACCTAGTTTGACTAGATTATTGACCGAAGTCGACCTAGAGTTGTGTTGACTTAGAAGAACCTAGAATAATATAGATTGCCTGTAGGGATTCATTTATTTTACCTTGAACACCTTGTAACCTGTGTTGCTTTAAATAGGACTCTGTGGCTTCAGTGGGACCCCCCTATACTTATCAGCTGTTCAGGTTATCGAGGCGAGTACATTCTCTGATCATTTCATATCCTGCTTAGAATTATTTCCTGCAGTAGATTACTTTACTTGTACTGTCACGATGGTCACACGGATTGGTACTATATGGATCCTTTCTTGAGATGTTATCCTTAGGGAGCATCGGGTACTACGTGTTCTGTGTGTTTCACTTACATGGCGTATCACTATGCTTCTTGGTTCACTTGATTACTTGTGACATGTACCCTCATGATCACAGAGTCTCTTGAATCTTACACAGTTGGGTAACCCCCAGACTCCCCATTTATGGAACATCCATATATCACCCTTAGGGGCCTTGCATGGAATCATAACATAACCTGGCTGGATCCTTGTGTATTAATTGGGGGTACGGGGGAGTAGAAGTGGACATGTGAATAATACACCAGTAGTATCTTCATTGAATCATTCCGTAGTGTCTTCATTGAATCATCCCAGGCCATTTACATGTTCATGTTGTACTCTGACTCACTAGTCACTGCTAGTTCTCTATGTATAGTAGATATTTCTATTACAGTTCTCTCTCTGTTTTTATACTGCACTTCTTTCAGTATTTGTATCTTATTTTACTGCATGTTTATATTTTCTAACCTGCTATGAATTGTTGAGATGTACTGTGCTCGCTCCAGTCCTGACTGGACCTGTTGATAAATTTTACAGATAGCCTGGAGGTGCCTGCTAGCCTAGAGGAGACACTTTAGAGGTTGTTTAGGTAGTTATTTCTTTTCGTCTGGAGTTGTATTTGATTTGTGGATTACTGTATTTGGGTTTTGAGATGTATTCTGGGTTATGTATCTTAGACACTTAGAATTCTATCTCCTGTATCTCTTTTGGATTTTATGTTTTATCTATCCTTATCATGCTCTACCTTAGATGTGATTGAGACTGTATCTGCTATGTCACCCCCATTCGGGGAGTATAAACGGCTTAGCTTTATATTGTTAAATGTTGTGACCTAGAACAGCGTTCTACCGCCGACACTGCGGCGTAGGCTGGGCGTTGTTACGTTCTCGTACCCAAACAGTGGGTGCGGGTCGTGACACTGGCATCAAGTCAGGCATGGTTCAGGACTCCCGCCAAGCCCTCTCCTTCTGGGTGGAACACCCTCAACTTCGGAACAGAACCTTAATTTTTGCCGTTCACGGCAGCTGTGACTTCTAAGAGCGAAAACTCCTCTGGAACGACCTGCTCGACACACATCTCTCCCTCCAGAACCTTCCGTGGATGTGCTTAGACGACTTCAACATCATCTCTTTTAGTGCCGAGAAGTCCGGAGGGCGACCGCCTCCACTTCCGGCCATGGCCGACTTTAACAATTTTACCTACAACGCTCACCTTGCTCACCTTCCTTTCTCCGGCAACAATTCACCTGGTGTAACATACAGGAAGGCTCCCGGCGTCAATACTCCCGCCTCGACCATGCCCTTATGAACAGCCACTGGGCGGACATGGGGATCATCTCCAGCCTATCCCACCTCAACACCACAGAATCCGATCACTCACCTTTTCTCATCGAGATCAGCAGCAGCTCCCACCGCATCAAGAAACCTTTCCAATTCCTAGATTTCTGGCGGCATCATCCTTGTTTCAAATCCGAGGTGGCATCAGCAAGGTTCTCAGTGAACGACACTGATCCGCTATATAGAGTAGCGGCCAGACTGTGTGCCACGAGCAAGACTCTCTCTAGATGGAGTAAGGCAGCTTTCGGCAACATCTTTCAAGAGATCAAAAATACGGAGGATGATGTTACCCGCACGGAGATCTCTTACGTGGCCAACAGATCCCCCGAAGCGCGGACCGCGCTCAACCTCGCCAGAGCTATCCTCAAGTCCAGGCTTAAAGTCGAAACGGAATTCTGGAAACAAAAAAGCTAGACTTAAATCGGACAACGAAGGGGACCGCAACTCCAGCTTCTTCCACGCCTGCGTTAAAGGCTGCAGACAACAGCTCAACCTTCATCGCATCTCCGATGACAACGGTAACCAGCTGATGGACCAGCAAAAGATCCAAGAGGCTACAACCAACTTCTTCTCCAATCTCTTCACCAAAGAAGCGGTCGTCTTGGACGAGGGAGTGCTGGCGGAGATCCCTAGCATCATCACCGAGCACGAGAACGAGCAGCTCCTCTCCCTTCCTTCCACCGCAGAGGTGCAGTCTGCGGCATGGGATCTTGACGAGCACAGCACTCCCGGACTAGACGGCTTCAACGGGGTATTCTACAGACAATGCTGGGACATCATCGGACCTGACTTTTTAGAGGCATAGGTTGCCTTCTTTCAAGGATCTAGATACCCTAAATCCTTATCCAGGGCTAATCTCATTCTAATCCCCAAAAAAGACAACCCATAAACCTTCAAAGACTTTCGCCCCATAAGTCTTTGCAACTTTGCCAACAAAATCATCGCGAAAATTATCGCTAACCGGATGATGGATCTCTTGCCTAAAATTATATCCGAAAAGCAGAGCGGTTTTGTGAAAGGGCGTAACATTGTGGACAACATCCTGCTCGCTCAAGAGATGGTCACTTGCATGAAATTCTCGGCTAGAGGGAGGAACATCGCCATTAAGCTGGACATGGAGAAAGCCTACGACCGCCTTGACTGGCAATTCATGATCTGGGTTTTCAGGGCTTTTGGCTTCTCTGAACCTTGGATTGACACCACCTTCAGGTCCATCAACAATTTTTGGTTCTCCACCATAATCAACGGCCAGGCCGATGGCTTCTTCTCCGTTAGCCGTGGCGTCCGACAAGGGGATCCTCTTTCTACCACTATCTTCATCATCACTGATGAGGCCCTCAGCAGAAACCTCAAGAACATGTCTAATATCCCACGGTTCCACTACTTTCACACACCATCGGATGCCCCATCATCACTCACCTTGATTACGCTGACGATGTACTTATTTTTTTCTCCGGCGACATCGGCTCAATCGAGGTGGTCCTTCAAACACTGAACAGGTACACCCGATGCTCCGGTCAAAGAATCAACAACAACAAGAGCATCATCTACACCCATCACAAAATGGACAGGTCACACTCTACGACGCTCTCCAACTTGACTTCATTTACCATAGCATACCCCCCTTTCACCTACTTAGGGTGCCCATTGGTCTACGGCAAAGCCAACTCGGGTATCTTCGAGTACATGGTCAGCGCCATCAGGAAAAGGATCAAGGGCTGGCACAATGCTACCCTTCCGCTAGGAGGTAAGCTGATTCTAATTAAACACGTCCTATCCTCCATTTCTATCTACACCCTGGCGGTCTGCAACCCTTCCAAAAAGATTTTCGTCTCGCTCGAATCCCTCTTCGCCAGCTTCTTCTGGGGTCACAACAATGGCAAGGACAAGAACCACTGGGCCAGATGGACCACTATGGCTAACCCCACCTCCGAGGGTGGTCTGTGATTCTGTAGATTGGATCAGATCGCCGACGCATGCTCCATGAAGTTATGGTGGAAGCTGCGCACGGATAATTCAATTTGGACTCGCATCATGCAAGCGAGATACTTCAGATATTCACACCCTGGGATGGCCTTAGTCAACAATCGATCATCGACATCCTGGAGATGCATTACCTGTGGCCGTCAGCATGCTGACCTACTCATCCACATCCAGCAGGGCAACGGCTACTCATCGATGAGCCACGATCGTTGGCTGGATGGGCACCTCTGGCACCCTTCCCCCCCCGAGTCCCCTTCGTGGGAAGGCCAGATTCACGAGCTTTGGGATCCTTCGACCGGATGGATCTGGGACCGAGTCAGGAACTGGCTCGGTCCAGCGGCCGCCGCCTGTCTCGCTACTGCGAATCTCCGTCTCTCCGACACTTCGGACATCACGAGATGGTCCCATAACCCGGACGGCCAGTTCTCACTGTATTCTGCCAAGTCAGTCGCCCGCGGCATCGGGATCCCGTTACCCCTCATCGCTCCTTTCTGGCACGCGTGCATCCCCATCAAATGGTCCATCCTTATCTGGCGAGCCTACTTCCGAAAACTCCCCACCGACAACGCCATCAACGCGTTTGGCTACAGCCTAGCCTCGAGGTGCCATTGTTGCACTTCCCTTCAAGCCGAATCTGCAGAACACATCCTCACCTCCGGTGATCTGGCTACGAATATTTGGACGAGTCTCAGCACCAAGTTTAGGAAGGCCCTCCTCCCTAGGGGCTTCAACGATCTCCTGTCCAGCTGGGGCGTCTCCCACGAACTTCAGATCGTCGTAGCCGCGGGCATTTGGGTCCTGTGGAAAAACAGGAACAAGTTCCGTTATGAGGGCCGTCACCTTCTACCACCACAACTGTACAGGAAAATCCTCAGACAGATCCTAAAGATCCGGAGGCGCTGCCCGCACTCCACGCCCAACTTCTGGGAGACCCTAGATTAGTCTCTGTCTTCTTGTTTCTATTTTGTCGGCTTGCCTAACCATTTCTTTTCTTTTGTCAGCGCTTGCCGCTCTTCTTGTATAGGCTTTAACATTTTGCGCCTGATACATCAATAAAATCCCCTTCTAAAAAAATAAAATAAAATAAAAATATATATTTATGTATATATGTAAATGTATTTGTTGTATATGTATATATATTTCAAATACAATTTTTGTGCAAAATATTATTTTGTATACTTATTTTATCATGTAATTGTATGACTTGTATATTTTACCACTTTAAAATATGTTATTATCAAAATATTTTATATATATATATATATATATATATATATATATATATATATATATATATATATATATATATATATATATATATATATATATATATATATATATATTTTTTTTTTTTTATATATATATATATATATATGTGTGTGTAATTTTATGACTTGTATATTTTACCACTTTAAAATATGTTATTATCAAAATACTTTTATATATATATATATATATATATATATATATATATATATATATATATATATATATATATATATATATATATATTTGAATTACTGTATTTTATTAATCATGGCCATTTGGTGTCCAAACCTAGCATGAATTTTTGGGCCCAAATGTGTCTAATACATTCAAAGTCTGTAAAAGTCATATTGGACTTGATTTATGACTTTGGGTCCCGTATCTGAACTTCGGTTCAATTTCGAATACGTGGACAAAATATTAAATAATTAATTATTTTCTAGAAATTGTTACTTACTATTTTTAAATTTTTATATATATTTTAAGTGCTGAAAAATCTAGGAAAATAGTATTTAAATACTATGTTAATTTATCTAATTTAATATAATTTTTCCAGCATTTAATAAATACTTTTGGTATTTTATAAAAATAGGAAAACAGAACTCATTTTCAGGATACATATGTTTGCTGATTTTTAATAAATATCTATGAGGGTTTATAAATTCTAGAAAAATTAATATAAATTTCTATAATTAACAAGGATCATCTTGGTACTTTATTTTATGCAAAATTAAGCTTTTTGTCTATCTCAAAAATTGTTGGAACACAGTGTACAGTCTGATTTATTTATTGAGTAGTTGCGACTTACAAAGTTTTGTGTTGATTTGAGTTATAGTCGTATTGGACCTCACCCTACACTAGTATAAAGACCCTAGAAAGCTAGTTTGGGTTTTGTGTCACCACACATGGGTCTCCTATGCTAAAGTCATCATTTGGCTAGGTGTCCAGTCAGAAAGTCATGTCGTACAACTAATGTCTTAATGTTTAACTTAGTATGAAAACTAAGTTTATGTATTATTTCAACAGTGACGAGTCACCAGGCATCTATAGCATTTCTATCACTACCTTGCTTTGCTAAAGGCAAGTACCTCTACAAACTTTACATACTGTTACAACAATAAACTGTGATCCAACCATGTTAAATGCTGATCCTTGGGGTAGCAAGTTAAATCTTCACATGTTATATTATTTTCAGTCCCTACCATGCTTAGGACAGTTCTTATATCTCTCACATGCTTAAACAACGGAATTATAGAAAAACTGTTAGTAGAGTACGTGATCATGCCCCCTGTTTGCAAAAACAAAAGTATGATCTTTATTTCACAAACTTTGTAAAGAATATTACAAGAATTCTGGGAAAGTACAACTATAGGAATCCAATCTGAATGACGATCGCTTTATCCCTTGGACGATGTGAACTTTGAAGACTTGAATCTCTGAAGAACGCAGCAGCACTTGGACGAAAACTCTGATTTTTCTTGATCTTGTCAGTGATGTGTTGAATGGAAACGAAACTCTATTTATAGAGTTCTGAAATAACTGTTTTGGGCAGTTATTCTGGAGAGCGCCTGATTGAAGTGCGCCTGTTTTGAGCACGTATGACAAACTGCGCCTGTTTTCACTCCATTATCACGAACGTGCACCAACTGCTCTAGACACGTGGCATTATTTGATTAAAATGCGCTTGGTCGTGTACAGTTAGTGAGACACGTGTTGGACATGTAGAGTGGTAGTTAGGCGTTGATTTAGTCAAAGCGCGCCTGTTTCAGGGACACGTGGCAAGCTCTAAATTGATGTTGTATTGAACTGCGCCTTCTTCACTGAGACGTAGGCGCAATCTGCAAAGTGCGCTTGAATTCGGATGGAAGTAGGCGCTATCTGCTGAGTTCAGAGGGAAGTAGGCGCTATCTGCTGAGTTCAGATGGAAATAGGCGCAGTCTGCTGAGTTCATATGGAAGTAGGCGCAGTTTGATTAAACAGCGCCTGGACAGCTGTCATATCTTCTTCGAGCGCCGCGCCATCAGAGGAATGATAGCGCCGCCTAGATCTTCGTGTTTGTCGGGTAATGATGACTCCACGTCAGCTAAGCGCGGTTTGTGAAGTGCGCCTCTGTGATGAAGAAATAGGCGCGCTCTGAGTTTGTTGGTGAAGTAGGCGCCATTTGTTTGTAGGCGCGTTCTGATCAATCAGTTGAATCAAACCTAGGCGCGGTTTGATTTTTTGGACCTACAAGACCCCCTTCAAAGTTTTCGAATTTTGAATTTTCAAAAGTTCGAAATACTTTGAATTTCCATATGACCAAGTCAAACCGCGCTTGATATTTGAAGAAGTTGCACAGTTTAAGGGAGAACGGATCTTCAGGCTGAATAGGCGCAATCTGTTGTGGTGGATATTTTAGGCGCAATCGGTTACGTCGATTTGAATTCTTCAAAAGCTATAAATAACCTTTGAAAAGCTTCATTAATCTTTTACCACTTCAAAGTATACCCAAGGGCAAATTCTTCCGAGAGTTTTTCTTTGATTTTGTCTTCTTCTTCTGACGAGTTTTTTTTTTTATCCAACTTCGATGGCGCCTCGTCGAGCTGATAAGGGAAAGGAGCCCGCACCAATTGAATCTTCGAAGAAATCGAAGAAGACCGCACTGCCTCCCGTGGTCGAATCACGCGGTTCTCTTCAAATACGAGAGCCTGGACAAACTCGTGTCTCTCAACACGAAACTGCACATCCAGCCATTAATGGTAGGTTATAGGAACGCACACTGGCTCTTCTTAGGGCTCAGTTGTAGTCGCCAACTCTTTCTAGGGTTCGGTGATTCTTTAAACTTCATGTTTATGAAGTTTGAACATTCCACAAAATGGCGCCTAGAAAGTTAGACTCTGTTTGCTCGATCGCGCCTAATAACAAAGCTAGGCGCTATCGGATAAAACTTTGTCTGATAAAACAGGCGCTGTTTATTCGATCGCGCCTAGTAACAAAATTAGGCGCTATCGGATAAAGCTTTGTCTGTAAAACAGGCGCTGTTTGTTGTTGAATGAAAGCTAGGCATAATCTGCCCTATTTGACAGAAAACTAGGCGCAGTCTGCCCAGATTCATGAATTAGGTGCAGTTTAATCTAGTTGGCTGAAAACTAGGCGCAGTCTGTCTTTAAGCAGTCAACTAGGCGCAATCTGATAACTTTGTTGTGATGTTGCTCTTTTCTATTTTGCAGTTGATATCAGGGAAGATCCCAACTTCGAGATCTTCCAAGGAACTATGTCTGAACCTGAATTCAAAGAGGACTTGTCACACGTTAAATTCCCTCATTATGAACTACCAGAGTCTCGAAGAGCAATCCTGACTACTCAGGATAATGAGACTCTTCTGTGTTTGATGAACGGCCAGCCCTTACAGTCACAGGATGCAGCTATCCACAAGAAACCACTCTTCTTGTTTGGAGATGCCTTTGGCAGGGAATCTCAGCCAAAACAGCGGGTGGAAGAGAGGATTTTTAAGAAAGGTGAAAAGACTATATATTTGCCAGATATGCTTAGGAGTTTACCTCTTTCCAGATATGAGTTTGCCAGCTATCCCCGCCAAATGGCGTGGGATATCACTCCCGTTCAGCAGGCTCGGGTGGGCAAAATATGTTATAAAAAGGTGAACAACAGAGATATCTTTTATAGTTCATCTGATATTTACGTAACTCATCTCAGGGGTTTGAAACCAGGTTGCATCCCTCCCGAGAATTCATCTCGTCTATTACCAGTGAGAATACCAATTTTTGCAAATGAGTTTGCTAGGAAAGGTAGGTATTATACTGATAACACCTTAAGGATGCAAGGTTTAGTCAACCCAGATTATAAACGATGGAGCTGCATTGCCAACTGGGTTTTAGAACATTATGAAGAAGAGCTTCTTAATATCAGTCTGTATGAAGCTGTTTATTCTTTAGTACATGGCTTCCCTCCAAATCCACACCTATTCCTTTCACTGATCGAAAGGTACAATTATAGGACGGGAACCTTCATGACCCCAAAAGGAGAAATCAGTTTCGCTCTTCACGAGATGAATCATATCTCCAAGCTGCCTATGGGAAATTTTCCTTATGAGGAGTATGTTCCCACTGAAGATGAATTAAACAGGCTGAAATCTGAAAATGCTGAAATGGTAGAAGTCTTTGATGAGCTGTTATGTCACTATCACATCTGTTGTTGTTATTTTGAAAGCTCAGGCTCCTGCTATCTTACTAAATGGATATCTTATCTCTTCCTCAAACATGATGATGAAGAGAAACAAATTAGTGAGAAGAAAGCTGTTGATCCGCTTACCTTTCAGCGTTTCAATGAGGAAGAGATAAATGAGTTGATGGCAAGGTTTCGCCAAGAAGATATAATAGTTAAAAATGATGAAGATTATCCTCCCCTCAAGATAGGAGATAAAATAGAAAGTTTCATGAGGATGGGATACAGACGTATGTCTAAGAAAGCCCATCTGGCAGGCTTTCTTGCTTTTTGGCTACGAAGGTATGTAGTCCCTGGAGCAAGTGCAGTCGATCGTTTCCATAGAGGTGTTCTTTTTGCTGCAGTCCGCCTAGTGTTCGGTTATCGGATGGATATTTTATCGGCGATGACAAGCCGACTTAATCATAGTCTGCGTTGCTTTGTGGACGACATGCTAAATAATAAGAAAGATGGCTTTCCACGTACTGAAATCGCCCATACTTATTTATTTGGGTGGCTTCTACTCCACTGTCCAGTTTTGATGAGCCCTGGCGAAAGAGCTATTGGAGGAAACTTTTTAAGAAAGTATGAAGGGTGTAGATGGAATCACACCTCCTTGATAGATTGCCGGCGAGTATTGAACCGTGGTGATAACTGGGATTTTTATTGTGTTGATCCACCAGCTGGCTACGAGTTATTGACAGCTAATATCCTAGATTCAGTGAATACTCTACCAACTGATCCAGCTATATTCAATTGGTTGAAATCGATTCGACCCTCACACCTCGTACATCGATTTGAAGATGAATGTATTCTTGAACCATATTTGCCTAGCCGTTTTGCACGCCAATTCGGCTATGATCAATTCCATGTAGGGAATGCCACAACATGCCTACAAGGGAAAGGATATTTGATTGATGGTGCCAGGGCTTGGTACTATTATAATGCAAAAAATACGAGGGCCGTTTTCTCAATGCCTGAGAATACAAATCATGGACCGCGAATGTTATTCACTTATTCAAGGTTTTACACTTCGGCCAATACCTTTGTGGAAACTTTTGATTTAGCACATAGCTTCGCTTCTGACAAACGAGCCAAGAAAGGAAAGCCGAGCATTCTTTATAAAGATCCAAATGACGAAGAACCTGCTGACGAACCTTTTGAAATCTCCAGAGATATGAACTTCCTTGAGGAGTTTATTGAACCCTTAAACATTTCTCTCCGAGTAACAAAATCTCCTATGAAGGAGAAGAAGAAAAGAAAAAGTGACAATCCTGTTGCTTCTCCAGATCCAAAGAAAAAGAAGACCACCGCAGAATCTCCAGAAGGAGTTACCACTAGGTCACAATCGAGACAACGAGCAGAAGAACCTGTAAGGAGTGAAGAGACAACTCCTACATCTTTACAGAAACAACTGGTCATTTCTACTGACCAAGAAAGTCCGAATGTGCCTCTTCAAAGAAGGCCGAGTTTGAAGAGAGTAGTTAGTAGAAAATTAAGATTATTGAGTCCGTCTCGTGCTGCATCCATCCTGGCTAGTGCTGTTGCTGGGCATATGATGTCTTCCCCTACTCCCATCTCTGGATCAGAACCAGTAACTACAGAAGAACCAACAACATCTGATAAAGAGGTTATGGAAGTAGACACATCTTCTGTGATTGGCCAGCCTTCAACTCTGGCAATTCTTCCTGAAGTGCTTCCAGAAACAGTGTCCAAAACTATTCCGGTCGATACATCAGATCATCTTCGAACTCAAGTCGATGATCCAATATATTCAGATAGCAAAATGATTGATGCATTACAGGCATGCGCTGAATATCTCGAGGATACTGTTACTGATCCAGAAGCTGAAAATACAAATGAGCCATCTGACGCTCATAAATTGAACGAAGAGAATGTTGAGAGCATTGCTAATGAATCATTGGAAGAAGCACATGTCAATATTATGAATACCCCTACCAGAGAAGATCAGCCTTCACTTAGTACTTCCGATGAGGGAAGTAATCATGCAGAGGAAGTCTCAGAAGAAATGCCAGCTCAAATTCCTCAGGAGGTAACAGTATTGGTGGATACACCATACATACCCGATCCAGGTTAAATTTCTTGAATCCTGTAGATTGTTATCAATGATGATATTTGTTTTTGTAGCATATTGATTCCTTTTCTTTAATAGCTGAAGGTAATGTACACCTATCAGGCGGTTCAGAGGCTGGTAGTAGTCAAGCAATGGTGACATATACTATTCCTGCGATAGGCACCCCTGCTCGAACAATGGATACTAGTAAATTGCTAGTTTATTATTCTGAACTTCATAACTTTCTTAGAAAATTAACGCAATACGTTAACTTTCAGGAGAACAAATGAGGAGTGTAACTAGCTCGAAAATGGCTCCATTGGAGACTCCTGCCAGAGAAGAGAGTTCTACAGAAATGCCTATACCTGGGCCATCACAAGTCCAGATTGAATTGCCTCAATCAGGTAAAGCTTTAACTTTGGCAACTTTGTAAAATAAAACTTGCTAATGAGAATATTTCGCAGAAGAACCAGTCAAAGCTGCTACAAGCTCTACCACGGCTCCTCCAATAAAGATAACCCAGATACCAAAAGAAAGATCTTCTGAAATTATTGCTTTGACGACGCCATCTGTCGCAACTGAAGTTACTCCAGCCGAGATAGCAGAAACTCCCATCACTTCTGAGGCAAATAGAATTGTTATAAGATCTTATACAAACGCATTCTATCTAACACTCAAGCCGATGGTGGAGAGTGAGAACATTCCTTTCTCCAAAGTCAGGAAATCCGTAAAATATTTGATCAACGGGATTCGTGACCACGGAGATGAAGCTCAGGCCTGTTTATCTGGAACATATCCTCAATGAGCTTGAAGAAGTGAAGACTGCAATGAAGAATCTATCATTTGGGAATATAGATTCACTAATTGAAGAAGAATGTCAAGCTTTGGCTCGGGAAGCTGAACAGAAGGAAAAAGATCTTGAAACATTTTTGGCAGCCTTTGCTCAGTTTACTGCTGATATGGAAACCCAGATTGAAGAAACATCTTCGAAGCTGGAGACCAATGAAGCTGAAATAGCAGAAGCTGACGAAGAAATTGCAAGGCTTCAAGAACGTCTGACTTTGGCGAAGCGGAAAAGGGAAGAGAAGGTTCTCTTAAACAAAGAAACTGCAGATCACCTCGTTGCGCTGAAGCGTCAAAAAGAGCTTAATACCAAGACTCATCATGAAGAGCTGACTGCTCGTTTTGCTAATCTAAAACCCTTTGACTTCGAGTCAACAAGGAATCAAATTAGACAAAGGATTTTGAACTCTCAAATGAAACGATAGCTGCTTTGAAAAGACGCGTTGCAGAACTCAGTACCCGGCCTTCTGAATAAATGAATTTTTGTGATGTCTTTCTTTGTTTTGACCAATTGTAATGGACCTTATTTTGAATGAAATGGAATGATATTTTGGATGATTCTATTTACTTGTTACATACTCTATTATAGGAGATAAGCAAATGAGAAAACATATTCAGAGGTACAGGACGTGATATATTTTCTTGATGTAGAAAATAACTATGTTCTTTATATCTTGCTCAGAGGTAATGTGGACATGGCAAAATATAAATATCGAATATTTGTTATTTCAATAGACAACTTAATCAGAGATAATAGAGACGTAACAAGTTGCAATAGAAAATATGTAGAACTCAAAGGTATTATGGACATGAATTCTTTTTTTGATGACGATGATGATATGATGAACGGTTGAAAATGAACCGTCAGAATGAATGATTCATCAAAAATGTCTGCTGGGGATTTTAATGAATGAACCTTTAGATTCATCGAAGAGGGGTGAACAGTCACCTCGATTCACGAAGAGTCAGTAGGTTAGTATAAATAGTACAGGACTCATGAAGAATTTTATCACTGCCTTCAACAGGAAAGATGTCTTCCAACAACATGTCTAAGGAGACTGAAATCGTGCCGAAAGCCGAGAGCGTCACCGGGGAACCTTCTGCTGGGACAGAGAAGGGCGAAGGGTCGTCTGCACCCAGGCCTCTCGTCAACTCAGTCTTACCGGATCAAAAGGAGGTGGGCAAAGGCTCCTCTGCACCAAAACCTTCACAGGATATCCTCGACTTTCTGATAGAGCCGGGGAAGATGGTGGAAGAAGAGGCAAAGAGGATAGCTTTCCTCAAATCCTTGCTGAGTTCAGACAAAGATGTCTTCGACTCCTTTGCTGATTTTGCTTGTGAGAAGGAGGGGCTTGGCCCTCGTCCTAAGTTTGATAGGGATGATAGTGATCTCCCTTAATGTAATGTAATATCTTCTTTAAAAATAAAAAAGAAATTTTATTTACATTGTCTATCAAGAAATCTTTACACATTTATACATAGTATTTCTTAAGAAATTTGCCATTGATAGGCATCATAGCTATTCTGCCATCCATCTCTGTTAACTGGTAAGCACCATTGGAAAATACTTTGTTTACAACAAAAGGACCTTCCCATTTGGCATCGAACTTGCCCTTACTCATGTGAGTCATAGTCATAGGACGTCTGACTGTAAGGACCAAATCACCTTTCTGAAATGCTCGTACTTTAACTTTGCGATTAAAGGCTTTTGAGATACGGGCCTGGTATAACTCAATGTGCTGTTGAGCCAAAAGCCTCTTTTCATCAAGTGCCTCCAACTCTTGCAATCGAAGTAGATCGTTGTTCTCTGTTGTAAGTTCATTGGCAATGGCTATCCGCAGAGACGGGATTTGAATTTCCAGTGGCAAAACTGCTTCACAACCATATACCAAGGAGAAAGGTGTACAGCCGGTAGGATTGCGAACTGTAGTGCGATAAGCCCATAAACATTCACCAAGCTTCTCACTCCAATTCCGTTTGTTAGTAGAGACAAACTTCTTGAGGAGTTTGATAATGGTTTTATTGAAAGCTTCAGCTAAACCATTTGCTGCAGGGTTATAGGCTGTCGAAGCAACATTGTCGATGCGATGATCGTCACAGAACCGAGTGAACTTTTGACTAATGAACTGAGGTCCATTGTCATGAATGATTCGCTGTGGTACACCAAACCTGTATATCACATGGTGTTTGATGAAGTTGATGACACTGCTGGTTTTGACTTCAGCCAGAGGTATAGCCTCAGCCCACTTAGAGAAGTAGTCTGTGATGGCCAGGATAAACCGGTGCCCTTTAGAAGAAGGAGGGTTGATTGGGCCTATGATGTCCATGCCCCAAGCTTCAAAAGGCCAAGAAGCAGCCGTAGGATGTAGATATTCTGATGGTTGATGAATGAAATCCGCATGAATTTGACATGCTTCGCATTTCTTTGCGTATTCAATAGCATCGGAAACCATAGAAGGCCAGTAATAGCCCATACGACGAATACGATCCTGCAATTTAGGACCGGGTTGATGCGCTCCGCAAACACCATCATGAGCTTCACGTAGTATTTGTTTTGCTTCATTACCAGCAAGACAACGTAATAGTAGACCATCATAAGTTCGTCGGTAGAGAGTTTTTGTTATATGATTATAATAGAAACGGAGAGATCGTCTTCGAATGCTGGTGGCTTCTTTGGAATCTTCAGGCAATATTCCATAGACTGCAAAATCAATGAAAGGAGTTCTCCAATCTTCATTGATGATTTGACCTCAGCAGAATTACTAAACTCAATA